>JAWWEE010000074.1:67056695-67088363 GCA_035221455.1 Xenops minutus
CGGGCGCTGAGCCCCTGGGGATGGGGCATCCCTGAGCCCCCCTGGGGATGGGGAATCCCTGAGCCCCCCTGGGGATGGGGCATCCCTGAGCCCCCCTGGGGATGGGGCATCCCTGAGCCCCCCTGGGGATGGAGGTCCCTGAGCCCCCCTGGGGATGGGGATCCCTGAGTCCCCCTGGGGAAGGGGTTCCCTGAGTCTCTGGGGAGTGGTGTCTCTGAGCCCCCCCCTGGGGATGGGATTCCTGAGCATCTAGGGATGGGGATCCCTAACCCCCCCTGGGGAAGGGGTTCCCTGAGCATCTGGGGAATGATGAACCCTTGGGGAAGCAGTCACTCAGCCCCTGGGGACAGTGTCCCTGAGCCCCTAGGGAAGGGGGTCCCTGCGGGACACCAGGGCCTGGTGCCTGCGTGGGAAGCGCTGTTGCCTCCTGTGGTCTGGACGCATAGCTTGGCTTGTGTTCCCTCTAAGGTTGCTGGCTGTGGGAAGCCCTTGCCTGCTCCGTTTTCTGTGTGTGTTAAGCCTCTGTCGTGGTGTGTAATCGGAGCTGTGGCTGGCTGGCAAAACAGATCTAGAAGTGACCTGTGTTCAAAATAGTCCTTTTTCTCTTTGACTGTTTGAACCATGGTCGTTTCTGTATGCAATATTTACACTGACAGTGTAATGTTTATACTGGCAAAACTAGAGGAAATGTTACAGGGTCTAGAATAAGCAGAAGGAGAATGTCACCTGTTTAAGCTGACATTCTTTCTGAGGGTGGTGTTCATCAAACCATGGCCTGATGAACCCAGTTTGTGCCTTTAGGGAGAGTTAGAGCTGGTCATCTATGCTCTAGCTCATACAAGTTTCTAATAATGATTTTGATAGCAGAGGTGCTCTTCACAGTAACAGGCTAGGGTGCAGTTGATGTAATGAAGTATTAGAGCTGAGAATCTAATAGCCAGGTAGTAGTCTTTGGCTGTTTACAAAACCAGAGTATACCAAAACCAGGCAGTATGTGATGTAGACTTCTGTTTCAGAGGAGCAGGTCTGCAACATGCCCTGTTTTCTCACAGTTCTGGTTTAGCAGGGGATCTTTGCCATTTATTCTTTGGATTTAGGGCCACATGTATCACTGTCTTTGTTGTACTGGCTCTAGAAGTCATTGGACTGCCTCGTGGCAGTTTAGGTCACTGAAGGGACTTAAGAACTTTGAGAAGAAAGAAATTTCTTTTTGAGGTTAATTTTTCCTCTTTTACTAGTCTTGAATGGTGCACAAAGAGGCCTAAGGGAGCCAGCACAAAATGAGCTGCAAGGACAGGGCTGCCCATTTGCATCTAGGAAACTGCTTAATGGCTCCTGGCTTCCCCAAAAAGGAGAGACTAAATCCTCTTCCAAAGAAACAGATGCTTACAGTGTTCCAACGCTTTCCACAACAGAGCTGTAGAGTACGCTTTATTGGTTCACAACAGAATGAGAGATTTTGCTGTTTCTTTCATGATTGCTGAAACACAGCAGAGTGTCTGGATAGTGGCAAGACTGTCTGTACTGGAATGTTTAATATAAAATCCTTGCTGAAACTGAAACTCTCCAACTTTCTCCCTGACATTAATTATACTGAGCATACTAACAATGCTTAGGAAAAGAAATTGAATGTGAGAAAAATAGATGAGATGTTACAGAAGATTTAGTTGGTGTTGGTTAACTCTGGCTAACCAACTGCCTTTTTTTAACTTACATGAAGGAGTGGTTAAAACTTAGAGTTTTAATTGTCCTGAACTGGCATAGGCATTCCAAGGAGGGAAGTGTAATAAAAAGTAATAAGCACTTAAGACCAACGGAATAGTGGTGATAGGAATAAATCCACAGGCTATTATGTGCAATACGGTGGCTTAGATTACAGTCAGATCTATTTGAACAAATAAATTAAAAATCCATTCCTAAATTCTCACAGAACTTTTTGATGCTCAAAATTTGGCTTCCTTCTCTTTTTTTTTTTTGGGGGGGGTGGAGGTTATTTCTCCCACTGGAGCAGTAATTAGAATTTCTTACTTGGATATCAAGAACCTACATCCTTCTAAAGAAACCAAGCAACTAATCCTTGAAGATGTCTCCCAGCTTAGGCTTGGAAGAGTGATAGTACTAGTTTCAGTGATTGTAATCAAGTACTTCCGGTATTGACTTCATTGTTTATGGGGTTTACTGATGTCATCAGTCATAGAATTATAGAATTGTTATGGTTGGAAAATACTATTAAGATTGAGACCAACCATAAACCCAGCACTGTCAAGTCCACCACTAAATCATATCCCTAACCACCACATCTGTGCCCTACTTCAGAGTGGCTAGGTCTGTGATAAAAAACCAAAACCTTATAATGGATTTCCAAATCTTTCCATAATCAGTGCAAGAGATTGCTAAGGAAAACTGCATAGACAATCCAGTAGTAGTTCCAGCTTAGTACACAAAACTTTTTCTCCTCATGTATGCTTTCTTGTGTGCTGGTAGATTTCAGCAGTTTGTTAAATCGCTGTTCTTGAAAGAATGGAAATACTGTGCCATGTACAAAACACCACCTAAGGCTTACAATCAATTGCCTTCAACTTCTGGGGATAAATGTTGAAGAGCAGGAAAACTGGCCATCAGTAAAGAGACTAACAGCTTAAACTCTCTCTGATGGTGCAAACTGCTCTTGCACAGCATTTAATTACTTGTTTGTGTTACAGAAAGCAATAGACCTTGCTAGCAAGGCAGCACAAGAAGATAAAGAAGGGAACTATGAGGAAGCCTTCCGCCTGTACCAACATGCTGTGCAGTATTTTCTCCACGTTATTAAATGTAAGTGTAATGTATTGGATGATTAAGTAGAGTTTAGTAGTCAGATTGCACAAGAGTAATGTCATATGTTAACATCAGTATTTAAATTTTTACTTTCATCAGCAGTTGATACTTGCTAATTGTAGTTTGACTGAGGTGGTATATTTTTCAGCTTTTGCCTTTACTGTGTTGTGTGCTTGCTCTGTTCTTGAAAGAAATTGGATTATTTTCTACTTGTTTTTTGTTTTAGGCTTTTTTAAGACAGGAGGCAGCTGTTTGCTGTCTCTGCTCTGGACTTTTGTAGCAGTGTTTCAAGCTGGCCACTGCACGAGGAAATGTGACAATAAGTACAGGGATCCCTGTATTTCTGTTGTTCTGAAATCCATGTTACGCATGAAGTATTTGCTGTATCTATGGAGTGGGTTTTGCTCCTTTTAACTCATGCTGCTTGCCTTTCTACAGCTTCTCTGCTGGCATTTTTTTGCTCCTTAATATCATAGTCTTGCTGTTCATCTTGGCCAAGAAAATGTGTGAGATGAATTTGTATGTTATAACTTTTCTTCAGTTTCTGTATTCTCATTATTTTATGCTTTTCACACTTTTGTTTAATCTTTTGTGCCATGTCCAGCATTTGTATGCAAGCAGTGGGCTTGCTTAATGTAGGTAACAGCCCTAATGTAAGTGCACTTAAAGGTCTCCATGATTTGGAAAAAATCACTGTTTTCTTTATAGTCCTTTATTATTAGGATATTTTGTGTTTAACAATTCCTATCCATTTATATCCTGTAGACTTTCTCAGAATATCACTTTCTGTGCTTTTAACAATACCAATATACTTTTTGAAACTTAACACATAAACCTGACATTAAATGTTGATTGCTGATTTGAAATACTGTAATAGTGACTATGAGAACAGCGTGGCTGTTGAAATACACCTAATTCTTTCTGGTGTTTTATATAATGGGTTTTTTTCATCTTTTAAAATTAGCAGGCAGTGGAAAAATCAAGTATGCTTCTCAATAAAAATTGCTTAGCACAAGCAGCTTCTTAATGAGCTATTTTAGAAAATGAGTTATTAAGGCAATGTCTAGCAGCTCAAAAGGCTGACAGAAAAGCTTCCAGTGCTGTTGTCCTTAATCCTTCACAGTCAGATTTTAAGCCAAGGCAATGCTCAGGTGTATATTTGATTTCTGTTATGTGATATGTTCTTTCTGTCACTCCTTTCCATGGTACAGTGGAAAAATAAGTAATTAAAGTTTTTGGTCATGTGGGGAGCCCTTAGAGAGCTATATTGATAAGATATAAAGAACACAGAGATTTAGTCTTGTTTTCTGATTGATGCACGTGTGTTTTGCTGTTAACTAAGAATCGTTTCTCTTCAAACTCTTAGATGAAGCACAGGGTGATAAAGCAAAACAAAGCATTAGAGCAAAGTGTACAGAATACTTGGACAGAGCAGAAAAGCTGAAAGAATATCTGAAAAAGAGAGAAAAATCTGCACCAAAGCCTGTTAAAGAGTCTGGTCCTACTGATGGAAAAGGGTATGTTTTTGGAGAAGGTAAAGCAAAATACTTCCTGAACTCAGCTTATTCTAAAATTCAACTATTCAAAGATCATTTTAAGTAGTGTTTTTGAAATGCTTCAGATGACTACTAATGCTGAAATACAGTGGGATAAGAAAAATACCGTGAATTACCATCACAGGCATTTCTGTGCTTGTTTACTAAAATGTGTGAACATTTGCATAGGAAATTCACTGAAGAATGAAAGCTGTTTCAGACTAACAGCTGAATCAAATGATTATTGGATTTAATGGCAATGAGCCCAATGACCTTTAAAGTTTTTCTGCATTTAAATACTTCCTAACTAGAAAATCAATTCAGACTGCTGATTACTGGGCTTACTGAGTTTGATCTGTCTCACACTTGATAAGAGTTGAAAAGTTCTATGTGGGGTAAAGTTCTGTAAGATGAACTGAATTACTGTAATGTCTTGCTGCTGCCTGGTCTCTTTGCTGCTTTCCTTTTTATGGGATTTGTTTCTCACTTTGCATATCAGAGAGTTGAACAAGCAGAGCCACCCAAACAAGCCCAGCCTCTTTTGCATTTTCTGTTGCCTTTATAGGAGAGAGTAAAGGTTCAGGATGATACCTTCTGGTGGGACTGTCCTTTTAGCAGTCCTGAATAGCTAAATTTGTTTCTTAAAACATCACTCTTCCATCTCCTAAGTTTTATTTTGCGAGCTGTACTGTGTCCTGTTGGTTTATTTTAGAAGGAATTGATAATACCACAGAGGCTATGTGTGTTTTTGTAACCTCCACTCCAATTGTTCACTATTTAGTCTCTTTTTTCCTTCTTTAATTTCCAGTTTCCTTTGCTCTGATGAGAGTGTAGAGTTTTATAGTACTCAATGGAATTGGCTGAGTCCTGTTGCAAATCCAGATTGGCACTTGTGCCCTATGTCTATAAATAAAGCATTTTAGTGTTCCTGTGTTGCTGGATATGAGGCTTTTGTTTCCTAAAGGCTAGCTCAGAGCTTTTACAAGTGTGTTAAGAGAGCTCAGGCCCATAAGAGGAAGTTGAAAAGACAAGGAGGGTGAATTGGAAAAAAATGGTAGAAAAATTATAGAAAAGTGTACAAAAGCAGGAGTACAATAATACAAACCTCTAGAGGTCTGGAAGCATCTCAGCTTTTCTTTCATTCCTCAGCCTGGTGTCTTTTCTGCTTTTTGCATTCTGATATTTACCCTAAGGCAGTGATCTCTCTTACTGTATTTTAAATTTTTTTTCCTTGTTTCCAAATCAGGAATGACAGTGATGGGGAAGGGGAATCAGAGGATCCTGAAAAAAAGAAGCTACAGAATCAACTTCAAGGTAATTTGAAGCATCCTTTTCTTTAAATAGGAGTGACTTCAGTCAAGCATGTTCCTACATTTTTGCCATCTAAATGAAATGGATTAACTTAATGTCTGTAAATGGCTCAACTAGTGTGTATTTTTCACGTGCAAAAACATAGTCTTTCTGGAAGTATACGCTTGTGTGCCATGAATTTATACAGTGACTATGTTGAAATGTATCTCCCGTACCCTGTGCTTCATGTTAAAATTGTACCATCTATCAGGATAGCATTTTCCAACAGGAGAAGTTGCAAAATCCCAAATAACTATTGGCTAAACTGAGTAAGTATTTTGTTACTCTTAAGTACATTAGAGTATGGCCTAGAGGGTAAAGTAATGGGCATTGTATAAACCCTTAGTATAAGCAGGACTGTTTTCACAAAAAAAGCTTGTGCTCAAGTTTAGCAGTAAAGAACGTGGATTATTTCCCATTTATAATAATGCACAGCATTTTCTCATATACAGTGATGATGCTCTCCCAGTTAAGTACCATAATAGTTTGGAGTTTTGAACTCAAATGCAGGATACAGTCAGTGATGCAATATATAGCAGCTACCAGAAGTTTTGTACGCAGTAGAAAGGAGGACTTTTTCATATTTATTACCCTGTAATGGTGAAGAAGTGTTCAGAGTTTCCCTGACAGAAGGTGCTTGTGGATCTGAAGAAACCTCATTGTTCTCCTGTTTTTCAGAAACTGTCCCATTCTTCTACTCCTCTGCACATTTATTTAATTCTATGCACAGTTCTATGGGACAGTTTTCTATTTTTTAAAAATGACAGAAAATTGCTGAGCACTGAACTCTTATCCTGTCTGTCACTATAAAAACTTTGTTTCCTGCCCCATGAATCTGACCTTCAGGTCCTACTTCAAGAATACTTTCTTGCACCCAGATCTTCTGTGATACTTTCTATGAAATGACAACCTTCTTGCTTACACATGTGATTGCCTGAAAGCCTCAAGTGTGAGATTCTTGGTGCCTTTAAACTTAACACAGGTGTTACTCAGATAACAAGATACAAGCCCTGTGCAGTCTTCAGACTATTCATTTTCATTTTACTTCCTAAAACAGCCACAGAAATTTCCTGTATTTAACTTTGCTGCCTCGTTACTCCTAGCAGACTTTGCCTTATGGAACTTTCCCATATCTCTGGGTATCTAGATTTTTATTATGATAGCAACTTGACTTATTGTGGAAGAAGTGGCCAGGTGACACTCAGCCTGGAGAGTAGTTGGGAGTCTGTTGTTGTTGCTCTTGTTCAGAATTTTAAAGGCCTTTTGCACTCTGCTGCTTAGTCTTCCAGCCATTCATTTAGACCTACAAAATTAGGAAGCCTACAGTTCCAGCTCCATGTCTGTTGTGGTACAGGTGAATTCTTATAGTGCAGTGATTTCAGTTATCATGGTATGTCTGGTGCAGATTACTTGTGTACTCTCCTGTGCTTATCTGAACTGTTACCTATTCTGCTAATTGTTTTAATGATGGAGCCCATAGTTTTGTTTACTTTAAGAAAAACTGAGATGTAATCAACCTAGTAAAAGAATTGAATGCATTGAAAATGGGTAGTTGAATTCCAGTATATGGATTGCAAGATAGGATGGTTCACAATTAGCTATCTCTAATATTTTTAGCATCTTAAACAATCTGTTTTTAGGTTTTGACTCTAAATTCCAGATTGTTAATAATTGCAGTTGTTAATAGCAATTGTTCATGTCAATCTTATAAAAGAGGAATGCAGCAAAAGAAAAAATCTCAAAGGATATAGTTAAAAAGTAAGCAGGTGTTATTTGCTTTATTCATTAGCCAGTGAGTAAGGGTAATTTTTCAGTCCTGTAGAAACAAAAAAGCCTTAAATTACTTCACAGAGCTCTGAAGGCATGAGTGAAAATGCCAAGAAAATACCTGGCGAAAGGCAACTGTGAAATTCCAGAAAACCCCTTGTAGAGAAATAGAGCAACCAAAGCTTTCAGTGTGTTTGAGTACTTAGATAAGCATTGGATTGGTTGGCATTTGTTCATCTGTGAACATTTCTCTTACCTTTTGAATTTGCCTTGGCTAGGATTGCAAGATCTAATATTCAATTTTTATATGAGTTCCAAGTTTTTCCATTTGGAAGTAGTAGAAACAAAATAATTTTAGTTTGTCAGACTAACCAATCTGAAGCCTGAAGAGAAGGCTAAATTGCAGCTCAGTTGGCTGAACTCGTTGATTGAGGAAGATGAGACTTGGTAGTAAACTTCGAGAGAACATGGCTTGACTAAGAAGATACTTCTGCAGCTGAGCAGGCTCTATATACTCTCTCTGATGCTTTCAGCCCTAGCTCTCAAACCTCTTTACCATTAGATGATCCAGTTGTTTGCTGCACATCTGGAGATACCAAACAAGTTACTGCATCTGCTGGAGAATCTTATGAATCCTGAGCTAGTGCAGCTACAATGTTTAAAGTGAAGTTCCCAATTTTTTACAGTGGTGGTTTAGTGCAATGGTGGGTTGGTGAAGAGATAGTTCTTCCAGGATTTCTGCTGACTCAAGTATTCTGGTTATCCATGGTTTATTGTGGTAAAACAATGTGACAGATTTTTATAGAAATAACATCCATTTGACTAATGGAATTCAGTGTTTTTATCTACTTAGATATGCCCTGGTTTTATCCAATATAGACATGGGCATAGATTTATTTTTTTTCCTTTGCCAAATTGAATTGGTTGTAGTTGTGAAAAGATACGTGCATCACTAACTTATACAATCTTTTCTTATAGGAGCAATTGTTATGGAGCGACCAAATGTCAAATGGAGTGATGTTGCTGGCCTTGAAGGTGCCAAAGAAGCACTTAAAGAGGCAGTCATCTTGCCAATTAAGTTTCCACACCTATTTACAGGTCAGAATTACAGCATTTATTTACTATTGCCCAGTCAGAACTGACACTGGAATCCATGAAGGGTGTTATAGCAGCTGGGCTCCTATTAAAGAGATTGTGATCCATCTGACAGAAGTTTCATGGGTAGATGTGGAAAACCTTTGAGTGCATTAGAGAGACATAATCAGAAAATAGGTTCAGTTTCTCTAGTATTTTGAAGACTGCTGATTTCTCTTTTGCAGGCAAGAGGACACCCTGGAGAGGGATTCTCCTATTTGGACCACCAGGAACAGGAAAGTCTTACTTAGCAAAAGCTGTGGCGACAGAAGCAAACAACTCTACCTTCTTCTCAGTATCTTCATCTGACCTTGTCTCAAAGTGGTTGGGTGAAAGTGAAAAGTAAGTTGGAGTTGCCAGAGGTCCAGGAAAACATTGTCAAGAAGAGATTAATATAGAGCTAAATAAGTTGCTGTAAAGAACTTGAATTTGAGGGAATGGTCTTGTCTTTTTAAAAACAAACTTCAGGTGTTCCTATGCTTCCTGCTGCGCTGCCATGTAAAGATGCTATCATGTGCTGCATTTTGAGAAGCTGCATCTAGATCTCTTCAGAGCTCAAGACAGTTTTTAAACCAGCTCAGAAAGGTTTTGGGAGCACTATGGAGCTCATTTCCATTCTGAATTCAACTGTCAGTGCACACTGCATCAGTCTGAAGTGCTGGGTTACTTTGCTTCTTGGCATCTCCCCACTCATCTGTCCCAGCATCTGTGTGGCATTTCTTTGTCTGTATAGAGGTGTTTTTTTTCTTCATATCAACTTCAGGCAAAGTCAGAAAGACATAAGAGACTTGCAGGAATAAGGTGAAGGAGAGAAACAGCTGTGAAAGGAAATTTTGGGGGTCCCCATGCTACTTTTTTTTTTTTTGTTACCGTGTCATATGTGAAGACCAGGAAGCCTGAAGTGATGTATTTTGCTGCAGTCTAGAAGTGCAAGAATTTGTCCATCTAGGTTTCCAATAAAGATTTCCTAATTAATCAAAAGCTCTGGGTTTATGCAGAAAGTACTTTCATGTAATGATGAGAATACTTGTCAAAACCATGCTTCAGTAGTTTGAAGAATGGGACAACTCAGCAACACTATCTAAAGTTGATAGAAGAGGTAAAAAAGGCCATTGGATAAAGTGTTTGAACCGAGGTGGGGGGGGGTTGCCAAAAGCTGGAAACCTTAAGCTGCTTTTTTTTTTAAGGTATACAGAACTGGAATTTAGCTTTCATTAGATTTTGTTTGACTTCATTTGAGACTATTGCCTGAGATTTAATGGTGTAATGTGAAGAATTTCCCACCATGTTCCTATTTATTTTTAACTTAGTAAAATGTGTTAAAGTGATACTGTTAGGAGTATTTTGTGTTTTGTTTTTAGGTTGAGGTTTTTTTGTTGTTGTAAACCAACGTTTCTTGCCCTATAGTAATTATTTAGTAAAGTTGTATAAAGTAGAAATACATGTTATTTCTTACAAAAATCTCTAGAATTAATTTGATTAAGTTAAGTACGAGAAAGCCATGTTCCTTTGAATCTGTCTAGAGTGGTGATTCTGTATAGTCCAGGCTGTCATGTAGAAATGTAAACTGAAAAAGAGCTTTTTCTTGCAAAACTGTGCCTGGAGCACTCTAAATTTTTTCACTTCTCTTTATGCTGGAGTGTCTCACTCAGTAAAATGCTGAGCCTTGGAGCTGGAAGAATGTTATGTCTTTGAGCAGCTTTATGTTAATACTTTTTTTCTTGCTTTCTCTAAAGGAAGCAACTGTATCACAATCTGAAGTTATGTGTTTTTACTGGTGTAATTATTAAGATAACTGAAGCTGTTTCCTTCTTTAAGATTAGTGAAAAACTTGTTCCAGCTTGCCAGAGAAAACAAACCTTCTATTATCTTCATTGATGAGATAGATTCACTCTGTGGGTCAAGAAGTGAAAATGAAAGTGAGGCTGCCAGACGGATAAAAACAGAATTTCTAGTCCAGATGCAAGGTAAGTTTATTTGGTTTTCAGAATCAGACAGAGGAATTAAAATATGTATTTTAAGTGTAATTTGCATGAGAACACTAAAAATAACTGCAGTTCCACCCTGTTAAATTTGGATGACTTTTTAACAATCTCTGTTTATCATCTAAACAGTGAAATTATTTCTGCCCTAATATAGGGGTTGGTGTTGACAATGAAGGAATCTTGGTCTTAGGAGCAACAAACATACCCTGGGTTTTGGATTCTGCTATCAGGAGAAGGTATGATGACATGTTTTTCATGATGTGAAATTCACAACTTGTGTGAGGGTTCAGTCAGAGACTACTTGAGGTGGTAATCCAGCTCATGTTTGCAGACATGGCCAATGTTCTGCAACTCAATTCCATGAGATGAACTGAGCCAAACTAATAGTCCCTTGCCCCTTTCGAGAGGTAGGTTGTTCGTTCTTATATTGGCTCTGTAGTTTATTTGATTTCTTGATTAGATGATTATGCTTGAAGAAACAGAGGACTTTTCTGCTTGCTTGTTGGTTTTCTAATGTGCTTGGGGAACAAATTAGAAAATGCACACCTCAGAAGGGTAAGGGTGGGTAGAGTTTTCCTTTTCAGCTCTTAACAAACCAGTGAGTAGGTTGAGTTCTTTCAAGGAAGTGTAACCTTACACAGAAACACCATGTTTTTGTATTGGTCAGGCATAACTTAAGATTTTTCAGTGCATGTACCTGTATCTAATTAGCTGGATCTTTCTTTGAGCTACAGAGCAAGCATAGGACAAACACAGTTATGTGACAAATATGATTACATTGAGATGAGGACACAGCTTGGATAGTGGCTATTTTTGTAGGCTAAAGAAACATTGCTTTTTTATGACTGACACTGACTTTTATTTATATACCTAATTGTGGCTGACCATACTTTTGATTTGGGCTTGAACAATGAGACCTCCAGAGGTCTCTTCTAACCTGTATGACTTCAGTGTTGTATGAGACAGATTTAGAGGTGAATGTGTTGCTTAAAATTTCAAGTCATTCTTGAAATTCCAGCTCTGGGGGTCCACAGTACAAGACAGACATGGACCTGACAGACTGGGTCAAGAAGAGGCTGTGAAAATGATCAGAACATTTAAGTGTGAAGGCACACTTAAAGAATTGGGACTGTTCAGCCTGGAAAAGAGAAGGTTGTCTTGAGAGACCTTATTGTGGCCTTTCAAGGGAGATTATTAGAAAGACAGAGAGATGTTGTTTTTCTTCCAAGGCCTGTAGTGCCAGGACAAGGGGTAGTGGTTAAAACTGAAAGGGTAGGATTAGGCTAGACATAAGTGAGAAATCTTTTACTATAAGGATGGTGAAACTGGCACAGGTTGCCCTGAGGAGTTGTGGATGTCCCATCATTGGAGTGTTCAAGGCCAGGATGGGGCTGGATGGGGCTTTGAGCAACCTGTTCTAGTGGAAGCTGTCCCTATCCATGGCAGGAGTGTTGGACTAGATGAACTTTAAAGGTCTCTTTCAACCCAAACCATTCTTTCATTCTCTGCAGTGTGAAAGAATAGTTCTCTAACTCTTGCCCACAAGATTGAAAGGGATTTGTACAACAATGACTGTAATTATATTAATTTTTCATGGATTTGGGCCACTGTGTGAGGTCATGTTCTGTTATGTTCCACAGAATTTGGAGTCCCTCTTAATTTTTTGGTAGGAGGCAATCCCCACACTGAGAACAGATGCTGCTTGAAAGGAGAAACTGTAGTTACTGGCAACCGCATTGAGAATATGACTTCAAATTTGCTTCCATCTGTGAGGTTTTCTTTAATTTAGTTGGAGAGTGTAGAAAGTTGTTGCACCAGCTTGTTATCAGACAGTTCTTTCTTTGAGTGTGAAAACTGTTCAAATATGCTTTAACACTTAGGCTTCTTCCTCTCAGTTTTTTCTTCTAAGACTCAAACTCTACCAGAAAGTATCTGGGAAACCTTCAGTCTGAAGAGAAGATTCTTTTAACAAAAAGGAAGCAGTTGGCATGTTGTGGATGTTAGCTTACACTCACTGAAGTATTATTTTTGAGAACAGCTTGTTGAATATTTGCCTTAGATTTTTTTTAAGGTTTATCATACTGAAACTACTTCTTTCTAATATTCTTAGGGGCAAACTACACACTTATTTGCATAAGCTTCTTTCCGCAGTGCAGCTGCATGAGCTTGTATCCGTGGAACACTTTGTTTTTTCTTTTTCAAACCAGGTTTGAGAAGCGTATTTATATTCCTTTACCTGAAGACCATGCCAGGACTGCAATGTTCAAACTTCACCTTGGGTCAACTCCAAATCTCCTAACAGAATCAGATTATCGAGAGCTTGGAAAGAGAACTGATGGCTATTCTGGTGCAGATATAAGCATCATCGTACGCGATGCTCTGATGCAGCCTGTTAGAAAAGTGCAATCAGCTACTCACTTTAAAAAAGTAAGTAGGAATCAAAAATTTTTTTCAAGTTATTTCATCTGTGAGAGCTGCCTTAATTTGAAAATTCCCTGCAAGTAAACTGCATACTTATGCATGTCCCTTTTGTTGACTGGGGAGAACTATTTCTCCTTCCCTCATATCCCCTCTAGTCCTGCCATAAGTCTGGTAGAGCTAGTTTCTGAATATTCTTGCTATGGCTCTTAATCTCTCTAGAGAGTGTTAAAAGCATTCAGTTTGCACTTTGACTTAAATGGGAATGTTACAGAGGTGCTCTTTTTCAATCTCAAGTGTTTCTTAACATGCTGGGAAATAAAAAAGTATTCTCTCATCCACATGAGAACAGGTGTATTATACTTGAGCACGTTCTGTTTACTTGGCATATTTTCAAACTGAAAAATTAAGGTTCATGTAACGTTCTGATAAAAACATGGAATCAGCGTTACTTGTGACAGTAGTAAAGGTGCAGGACAACTGAGCAAGTGTTTCATTGCTTGGGCAGCATGCAGCACCCTATGGACACTGTGCTATAATGTGGAAACTTCATGCTTATTTAGCTGCACACCAAAGCACTTCTCCAAACTACATTGTTTGGCTTATCTTCTACTTACCTCTACATGCTCTGTACTGACTTGAGAAACATTTCACAATATTTAGATCTCAGAAACTTTATCTGACAAAGAACCAGTTGGCATTCTTTGCTACCAATTTAAATCCATTAGATCTGGGAATGTCTTTCCCCTGGAGAATTTCCACATATGGGTACTGCTCAAACTTAATTGTTCTCTGTAAACTGTTAAGCTCTTACATGGGAAAAAAAATGTGATAATATCAATGGTTATAAACAGAGGTCAAAATACATAAAATATGTGAATCAGTTAAATAAAATTTTATTTTTCATTTGTAATATTTTTTAAAGTAGACCCAGACATAAAGTATTTTTTGTTTATGTTTTCAGTGCAAACTTTGATTTTTACAGAAATTCATGTATCTTATATGAAGGTGGGTGAGGATATTCTGCAGAGGTGTTTGCTGCTGTAAAGGGAAACTTTAATTTTTCACTCCTTAAAAGAGCAGGTGAAGGAAAAATTTTAGATCCTAAGCTGTCAAGACATGTACCATGTATCTTGTGTTGGCAGCAGTTCTTTGTCATCTCAGTCACAATTACAGTTTTTTTACCAGTAACTCAGTCTGACATAAAAAGGTTAAAGGCCCTGAATTGAACAGCTACATTTATTTTGAAGACAGGCTCTCTTTTTTTCAATGTGGTTTCTTCCAATGAGCACATTCAGCTTCAGATTCAAAGAGAAAGACACACTTAAATCCAATATGGTCCAACATACGAGAGGACAATGTTTGTCTTCTGGGAACACCTCACAGTAACACTGTGATGTAAGCTGTATTTGTTGTTAAATAAACAATTATTTTGATATATCAGGGATTTTTTATAGATGCAGCAGTGATGTCTGAAGTATTTATCTATTGTTGACTTTAAGTGAAAATGACATTTGGCTAAAGGGCTGTTACCTTTTAGCCTTTTGTTCAAATTTGGAACAATCTGGGGCACGTTTCATCTTGCCATGGAGCAATGAAATAACCTCAGTTGTCACAGTTTTCAGAGCAACTCAAATGGAATTATTCAGTCTTAACTTTCCTTTTTCTCAAAAAAAAAAAAAATAAAAAAGGAAGGAAAACCCCCAACAGCTGCAGTGCTTTGAGGGCTCTGGCATAAGCCGAGTTGATTCCACTTGTGTTTATACTTTAATTGGATGTGATTTCCTACTTTTATAAAGAAAATCTTAATGTTATTATTAGCATCCTAACCAGTGACTTGCGTCAGTTCAAAAGTGTTTCCCTCTATTGTTAGTAATTCATTGTAAGCCATTCCTTGCTCTATGTGATAATACAGGTTTGTCTGAGTGCATTTTGAATATTACAATCTGCTCTCCAGCACTGTGCTCTAAATGCAATTTGGAACAGCAAATCCAGTTCTCTCTGCCAAAAACAGCAAGTTAGTCTGTTGTCCTTCAGTCTTTGCGTATGCTTTGCCTTCTTGTTTGGGGCTTCAGGCTACAATGAAGGAAAGTGGAATCGCGGGTACCAGAGAATGTGTTGCAAAAAGGGAGCAGACAGACACCTGGCGCAGCTTTTTTGGGTCTGTCCCTGAGTCCTGGGGCAAAAAAGGATCTTTCTCCCAGCTGGAGCCGCTAGGTGGTGCCGCTTCCCATGGAGCGCTGCTCCCGTGGGGCTGGGAAAGGTGCTGGGAGCTTTGGAATGCGGGATGTCGGAGTTCCAGCGCTCTCCGGCTCCCTGACTTGAGAGCCGCTCAGGGGGGATTGCCGAGAAGGCTTTGGAAAGTTATTAACCAGTGATAAATGAACTCCCAAAGAGACCAGGGACTAGGAAGGGTGGTCTTCACCAAGTAGGTTTCCTGGCGTGTTAGTTTTCCACAGAAATCCTTGGTGTTCAGAGGAGGGGGCTTGTGGGATTTGACCTGATGGGAATTTGGGTACCTACAGCTGCATGTTTCCAAGGTGAATGATACCAGTACTCCTATACAATTTCTCTTTCACAGGAGGTGTCCTCCCAATGGGTAGGCCATCTGCATGAAATCAAGAAATGTTTTTGCTCTAGGGTGTTGTTCAGCTTCTGGTTTTTGTGTTTAAAATTATAACTCCTATAAACTGAGTGTTTTCTTATTTTTAGGTAAAAGGACCATCAGTGTCTAATCCCAACATGATGGTAGAATTGTTCACCCCTTGCTCTCCAGGTGATCCTGAAGCCATAGAAATGACATGGATGGAAGTCCCAGGTGACAAATTAATGGAGCCTAAAGTTTCCATGGTAAGTGTTCCTTGTAGCACTTTTTTCTTGCTTTGCACAACCCTGAAAAGACTTAAAGAGTCTTTTGCAAGACAATTGGATGAGTTGTTTGTTTTCAGAAATGCTGGACATACCAGATAACATTTGAACTCTCAATATACAGCACTGCAGTATGACACGCTTATGAAAAAGCCAGCTCTCTCTCCCTGATAAGCATTTCTTACTGTTCTTGTCTGCTGGCATGCATCTGCTGTCCTTTCATCCACAGGCAGCATCTGGCTCTTCCACTGTTCTTTCACTTAGCTTTTATTAACTTAAAACCTTTGGGGTCCCTGTGCCAGGATGCACTTTGTTCCCATCACTCTGTGGCATTAATACTGGGAAATGGAAAATTACTTCCAGCGTAAATTGAGACATAATGTGCTATAGGTAAATGTTGTCCATGAAATAAATACAAGCATAAACAATAAAATGAAAGAAGATTTTGGATGTAATGGTAGTTTTGGTTAAACTTCATCACAGGTGATACAGATATTTCAGCTGTTTTCTTTGTTATTATTCAAGAATATTAAAATTCTTGCTTTGCTCTAGGCAATAAAATTTGTTGTTTTAAGACAATTTGCAATATTAGTTCACTGCTTAAGAAAAAAATAGTTGCTGGGCACTTATTCTGTATTTTTCCTCAAGAGCAGCAAAAGAAGATTCTGAATTTAAGGACAAAGTTTGTGGGAAGCACTTAAATAACAAATCCATGCTGCTATAATTTCCTGTGTGCAAACAGTCCTGTAATGAATGAAAGAAATCTGTGTATTTCATGGGGATCACAAACCTTTCCAACAGTAGGCACTGCTTTGTAAATACAACTGTCACTGTATTTCAGAAGAGAATTTTCTGTGCCTATTTGCATACTGAGGAAGCACAAAAGGATGTGTGCAGGTGCAGGCCTGCCCTAAAATGTCTGTCTGCATGGTCTAATTGGGTTTTTAATCAATCTTTCCTGGAATTAAACATAACAGTTCCTTGTGTGCGCCTAATGGTACCTGGGCTCTGATGCACTGGAGATAGTTGTGTCAGTGTCCAAAATCATTTCTTGTCCTTATAAAAATCAGGCTTTAATTCTTTCTAAGCAGGGTACATCTGGTCTGATGAGAGACATGTCAAGTGTAGAAAATCATGATACTAACTTTTGGATTTACCCATAATTTTATAGTAATATGAGATGTTGGGCATCTGCTTTTTTTCAGTTGCGTTTAACTAGGACTTGATTGGTTTTCTTTCTCCTTTTTATTCATAGGGTGTTTTATCTGCTGCTTTCAACTTCATAGATCTACAATTTTTCTAAACTCCATTTTCTAGTCTGTCAATATTTATCTAGGAAATTGACTGAAATGAAAACAGAGAAATTACCAGTCATGAGCAGTAAAACTTTGCTAGAGATGGATCATAATCTACTGTTCTGTGTTGCTGGACCGTGAAGAGTAGATGAGGACATCTGATTCTTTTCCACTCTAATCTGCTGTAAACATGGGTTGAAAATAGTAACTGACCAAAAAAAAAAATAATAGAGGAAGGAAGTTCTTTTCAGTAAAAAACAAATGAATAAAGCTTGAATGGATGAGCTGCTTAAACCTAAACCTGAGGTTGTAATTTTGTTATTGGAAAACTCACTGACCATTGTCTGTCTTAACAGGGTTAAAATGCTGCTCTGTGCAGGAGTGTTCAAGCTTACTATAAGTTTTGTGTAAATAGGAGCTTCTTAATGGGTTTTTTAAAACATACCTGTCTTGGCAGTGAGATTGTTAGCAATGGTCCTATACTTGTTTCTAAAAACGTTTGTTTTCTTTTATTTCTGACAGGCTGATATGCTCAGGTCGCTAGCTAGCACAAAACCAACAGTTAATGAACAGGACCTGGAGAAGTTAAAGAAGTTTACAGAAGACTTTGGTCAGGAAGGCTAAACCAAAGATGTGTGTGGAGCATTAGAACTTTTTTTTTTCTTTTTAAAGTATTCTTGTGTCTTTATTGATGGCACTTCACATAAATGCCAATAAAATCACTCCTTTCTTACTTTGCAGAAGGAATGAAAGATACCTTTGCAAAGACCCTTAAGCTTTTGTATTGTATTGTTTTCCTCAGATGTCTATTAAATGTCTTCTATTGAAAAATAATACAAAAATACAATTTTAGGGTGAGACAGAAAAGTGATGTGGTAACGTCTAATAAATACTAGAAAGCTTTAAACTATTAGTTCCATTTTAGGTAGTATATTAGAGCTGGATACAACTGAGTTTTAAACTCCCAGTAGGCTCAAAAACCCCTTTTTTGAGGGGGGGGGAAGAGAACATATTTGTCAGGTGTTTTCAGTATCAGTCAATCAGCATACATACTAATTGCTCTCATTTCATTTAGGAAAATACAACAAAATTTGCTAATTGAGTGTACTGCAAGTGGTTTGCTATCACAGTAGGAAAGAAAATAATGTGAGGATAAGACTACATGGGCCAGTACTTTGACTAAATATTGATAGACCTGATATTTGGCTTTTTCTGCTATGCTGTGTTAAAATTTTGCCTTAAACAGTAAGCTTTTGTTTTTAACTCTTTACTGGCTGTTACACACTGCCACTATGCAATTTAACTGAAGTTTGTTAAATGCAAGTAACTTGGAAGGTGTTTTGCTGACTGTGTTTGGGGAATTGTTTGGATTTGTTTGCTTTGGGTTTTGTTTTGGTTTTTTTTAATCTGGATTAATTTTCTTCAAAAGTTTAACCGAAATTAGAAAAAAGCATTAGTAATACCCTGTAAGATCCCATGTGTTGAGGCTGGCAAGGTATATGTAGTCTTTGGAGAATGTATGGGAGGTATTTTGGGAAACAGCATACTTTCACATGCAAGGAGGTTTTGTAACAGTTGTTTTAGCCACAGACTTTCCAGTGATAAATTAACCCAGAACCCCACTGGTAACTGTAGCATATAAGTTACATCAATTTAGTGCTTAAACTGTAAGAAAAGGCTGGCAGTTTAGTACAAAGGTAGCACTTCCATTGCTCTGTTTCTGAAGAACTGCAAATGGAGATGTGCCTGAATGTAACTTACAACACTACAGCATCAGCATTGAGTTTGTGCCTTGTAAGTTTGCACTGGCTGTAGATATGAGACATCATTAGGATATCTAGAATACTCTATCTTCCATTATCGTTGTACAACTCTGTCCTGCAAATGCTTTGTTTAACTTGCATTAAAAGAAATTTGCACATTTTAGGTGTGTATGTTCTATGTACATATGCACATATATGATCGTCTTTTGATGGGGTTTGGTTTCTTTTCTGTACATATTTTGTGTACTTTATAAATCATAGGATGGGTGACATTTTCTGTACTTAAATGAAGTAAAATGTTATAGTACAACATCAGCTGTGTTCTTTGAGTATTTCTTCAATGTTATGTTAAGTTTTTACTTCTTTATTATTTTTTAGACTTGTTTCTATATGTAATAGCTAAATGAAATATTTAGTTAAAAATTCTTTGATCTGCAAGGTGCTGAGCTTTTGTTTACTAACATGATGAAACATTCTTTCCAAAATCCTTCAGTTACACACAGCTTTACCTTTATCTAACATCAGAATGTGTAAATGTGAATCAGTGGGCTGTGAATCTTTCTGTCGACCTTTGTGGAGACAGCAGGAGAGGGAGTGGGTGAGGGCAGGAATTCCAGTGTAGGTGCAGGCAGCTATGGTTAGTAAACTTATTCCTGGTTGCGACAAGATTGCTTTTTTGTTTTTCTTGTGACCACTTTAGAAGTGAGCCACATACTGGCAGGGCTGTCACTCAGAGGTTTGAAGCTACTGTCTGAAGTACTTGTCTCTTGACCTTTTTAAAATGAGAGTCCTTACTGCAATCTTAAAATTCTCAGGAACGTTCTCTCTTTTTTTTTTTTCTTTCTTTTTTGTTATAAGCTGATTTGTCCTGTGTGTTTCCAGAAGCTTAACTGTGTAATCTCTTATCTTTAATGTAAAAAAGTACTGTATGTTTTAAATTTACATCTTGCTGCTTGCTCAGTTGTGGGATGACATCTGTAACAGAACCTTCAATGTTTGATGTTCAGAGTTGTTTTTAGAAATATATTCCAAATAAACTTGGCTGCTTTGAGTTGCAGCTACAAGGACAACTTTTGATTTGCTGTCTTTGTAAAATGGCAGTAATATGTATTACAGAGCTTCTTAGCTAAGTTATCCCGTAATAATTTTAGCCAAACTGGGGGGAGGAGGTGGCTTGCAAAATCACTTTTTTAGTTTTCAGTGTTAATTGAAAATAAATTAAAGAATTCATGAAAAGTTACATTTGTCTGTAAATACTGGACAAATTAGTTGTATATTTTTAATGAGCTTTGGCTGATCAGCTCAAAAATTTTTTTCATAACTTCTGGTGTTACTGCTTACTCGTGACTGCAACATGAAAAAATGTCATTTTCTTTCCTGTGCGTAAAATAATTTTTCAATTAAATCACTTATATGTGTGTTTGTTGTGCTCTTCACAGATGGTTTCTTCACAATGATGTTAAATTTTGGATTTCCTGTCACTTGTGGTATACCTCTTGATGCATATACTCCTAGGGTTAGAGGAGCTCAGTAAATTAACTCCTAATATATTTTTCCTCTGTTGCCTGACTGACCTCAAATTCCAGAGTCTTGTTTCCTCCTTGTTTTTTGACCTTTTGCCTTTTTGTCATTCTCTAGCATGAAAAAAACCACAGAAATCTATGAAGTTTTTCATAAATCTCTCTAAGTGTTTAGTTTGGTTTGTTTCAAATCTGCTGGTCTTTGAATATACTGACATGCTTTTGTTTTAATTATTGGAGCAGAACTTGTGTAGCTGAGGGAGATACTCTGGAAACTTTTGTTCATGCTCCCACCTGTCAGTTTGTTCTTTCTGTCAGCTGAAGCAAAGAAGCTGCTGAATGTTCTCTGGTCAAGGGTTTTAATCTACTTTTAGTGTTTATTTAGTCTTCTTAATAAGAATGTTCCGATTTTTTGTTGAGGATTATCTTAACAGGAAGCTTTTTAATAGTTCTGAACGTGTTGAAGTATATGGGAACATCTTCATTTTGCTGTTTACTCTTTCCTTCCTCCAGAATGACAAACTTGTTTCATGATTGGCTTCCATACATGTTTTTGGTCTTAACCAGATTCATCCTAGTAATCATGGTTGACTTAAAGCCATTCCAGTAACTTACGTAAACTATTGCAAGAACTTGGTGGACTGTTTGTTTCCTACTGTGCCGCTGATAATTAATCCATATCAAAACATTGTTCCTCTTATTCTTGAGCAGGCAGCTTTTGTTGTAGCTCTTGTGGCATAGCTTCAGTGCTTACCCTTTCAGTTTTTCTTTAGCTTTTTAATACATTTTAATCTAGTGATTTTGTTCCACAAATCCTCTGTCATCATAATTAGCTGTGTAAAAACCCTTTTAATTGTTTGTTCATCCTCTGTCCTGGCATTTGCGTGGTGACAGCCCAGGTATTAGATAAGATTGTCCTGTTTTTATCTTTTGGTCCCTGTGACCTAATTACAATTCTTCCTCTCCCTCCCTACCACTACATACACACACACACGCCCTTCTGATGGCAGCTTTTTGACTAGGTCACTGTTTCGTGCCATTTTCTGTTTACTCTCCTTTGCATCCCTTATCCTACCTAAGAGGCTCCGACTTGATGAATAGACGCCCAAGGATGCTTCTCTTCTTCATCACATCAACTCCATGTTTGAGGAACTGGAGTCCTGTTGGTACCACCTGTGCATGATACCTGCCACATGTACAATCTGCTAGTCTTCTGCAGAAATACTTGACATTTTTGGGCTCGTTTATTTGAACTTCTCAACCATTAGTCATGAAAACACAGTACAATGTCCTATGTGCATCATTGCAAGAGCTAAGTTCCCTTCTAAATACACTTTGGTTTTGAGACATCTCCAGGAAATAAGTCACTGACTCCTGAGCACAGGCCTGATGTTGATAATCAAGCTAGGATTTTGTTTCCTGCTTGCTTATTATCAGGCACTGTGACATGAATTGGTAAGACTTGCTTTTGCTTGCCCTCCCTCCTCCTCTGCTGCCTCAACTCATTTAAATCCAAGCTATTCAAGGCAGGGACTTTGCTTTCAAACATGCTCAGTGTCACATGCGTTCTGTAAACTATAAACAGTAATTTCCTCTGACTCACTCTGTTGTGGGCCGATGGCCATCCACAGGTACTTTGTTACAAAAATCCCTGCTGCTTCTCTGTCCCAGCTAGGAGAGGGACTGAGAAAGTTGCTGTAAATATCACCATCTCATACAGGAAATAAAATGGCAAGTGAAGACTGTTACTTGCAGATGTGACTTAGGCTCTGCCAGAGTCAAGTGAATCGCTTACCCAAGAGAAAGTTAGGAAAACACAAAAATTAAAATTAAATGAATTCAAATTACCGTTTTTGCTCCCTCTCCTCCTTGAAGGCTGGAGCCTACAGGTCTGTAGCTGGGAGACTCTGACTATCAAATCTTTAGGTAAGATTTTAGAAAATCTGGAAAAGTAGCTGACAATGTTTACAAATGCCATTTAAAATGCCAGTTGAAATGCTCTTGCCTGACGCTGTGTGAGCTCACTTGGAGTTTTAATGATGTTTTAATTAATTAATCACAGCTATTAATTGCTCTGTAGACAACTGAACAGCAAAGAAATTACTATTTTCATCTTTACACCTGCTTTTGGTCTGAAGTGGTGTGTTTGTGTCCAGCCTTGTTCTGCCTCTATAATTTAAAAATGTTTTCTTTTTTTCATTAGTTCTTACCTGCCCAGAAACCTCATGCCCGTGATGCACGTGTCCACTGTCAGTATGGAAACAAGCAGGCTCTGTGCCTGTCTGACAGCAAACCAGTGTGATTGCAGCATAGCAATGGTTTCCACAGGGCCTGCTGACAGAAACTAAAACCTTCTGTCTGCCCTTCACCAGCTGCAAGACAGGGAAGGGGTGCCCGTATAAATAGATACTGCCACTGTCCAAAGTCACACAGAGGGCTGTGATACAGGTGCACACCCGTGTGTACAAACCCTGGTGACAAACACCCCAAAAACACGCAAGTACCTGTGGGATGACCCACTAAACACACAGTGGCAGGCACTGCCAAGTTACCTTAACCCAGCACTTGTAGCACTGCAATGTGCTTGCTGTTTCCAGGGGCTCAGTCCAGCTGGGATCAAATTTACTGGGTTTTTTGGGGGTGGTGGGACACAGTGTTGTTGTTCTTTGGCAGTCTGAGGCTCTGCATGGGATAAATGAACCTCCAGAGACACGTGCAGCATCTGTGCTTCAGACCTGTAGCTGGCCCAGGCTGCAAATTGACTGGTGAACAAGGGCAGTGATGCTGGTGCTCTGGGCTCCTATGGGGTTTTGTCCTAGTTGTCAGCTGTGTAAAATGGTTTCCACAAGCTTTGAGGCTATTTGGCTTATTCTCTTGGGCCTTCTTTTGTGTAAGGCAGGCTCGCTTCACTGCAGTAGATACTGGAAACACATGATGCTTCTTAAAAGAAGAAAACGGTTCTGATGAGAATTTTCCTTTGATGTGAATGTTAATTGGCAATTTGTGCCTGCCTGTTTCCTGTTGCTTTTGACTAATTTTCTGGGTTTTTGCTGTTCTCTCTAATTTCAGTTACTTTCTTTTTTTGCCTGACTTACCCTCTGTCCTTCACACCATTTTTTTTTCTTTCTCAAACAGAAGATAAGGCACTGATTTCTTTTTAAATCTTCTTTCAAAGCTCTTTATGTTCTGATATTTCTCCAGTGTTTATAGCAAAGCGAGCTTATATGGAACAAAGCTCTGATTTCCACATTTCCCTTCAAAGCATCAGGCCCATCTGTACACGCTGTCCTTTCCTGGGCTGACAGCAGGAAGCCAATGGGCTATACTTGGAGGAGAACAAGTAACGCTGAGGGATTTGATAGCAATCCAAAGGAGAGAAGTGGTTGAATTGCTTGTTTTCAGCAACCTGTTTTGTACCTGTCTCTTGGGTTAGAGGAGGAGAACTGAGCGATGTACAAGACAACTAAATTCCCATTGCATAGCCGCAGTTTCTCTGGAGTGAATGCCAAAGATAATTTATCAGGGACTCATGACAAGGGCAGATGTTGTGTAATTTCATTCAGGAAATAAACACCAGGCTCTTGCCAATGCTGTCGATATCCTGTGTCTTACCTGTAACTGGAAACAGACTTAATTCAGGTTAAAAGATTGAGCAAACAAAGTTGTCTGAATTGCTTTGACAGACAACCTGGCATGAACCTGGAGGATGTAAGCTCAGTTCTTCCGGTAATTTTAAGAGTGCAGCTACCAAGCAAAGAGCAATGGGAGAGTACAACACTGTCCCATGAAGCAACGTGGGGTAGGGCAAGCAGCTCTAGAAACGGAAAGAGTTGTCAATGAGAGACACAAAGAAGACCTGGAGAACAATCCAATAGTTTCCAAGTATAGAAACTACCTAAGATCACCTACAAAAGGTAAGTTTTTAAGAAATCAGAGGCCTACCAAGACTACAAATCCTTAATTTGACCTTTTGTAATAAGAGTCATAGGAATGTGAGCATAATAGACATGGCTTGACTGAATGACTTGGGGTGGTGTAACTGGTAGCTTAACCTCAAAGCAGAGAAAACTCATGAAAGTTTAGGACCTGTCAATCTTTAAAGATTACCTCGAAGTATGTGTTCCCAAAGGCATGATATGAAGCACAAAATTATGCCTATTTTGGGAAAATAACGGTCGCAGCTTGGGTGAGAGCAACTTCATCAACAAGTTGCTCAGCAGAAATCAAGTAAAGTGAAATAGGCCAGGAGTTGTTGGAAGTCTAACTACAGAAGTTTTCTCTATCTGGCTAAAAAGTGAAAGCATTCATGAAAATACATATCCAGGAAGGTAATAATGACAGTAATGAAGGTAAAGACTGTCTCTGAGGGAATGCAAAACTAGATACAAACATTGCACAAGCAATGCAGTAGCTTCAATGGTAATTTCTAAAGGATGCAATTGAAAACAGCCAGGAAAGGCTTCCTCTGTCAGCTGTCCACCTAGAATTTCTACCTGAAAACCTAAAATGGTACGGTGACCAAGGAGCTAATTTCTCCATGGATTAAATTCTGTATTAAAGCTCTCTCTGTCACAGTATCATAGTATGAGATGGTAGCTGCAGCAACAGTGGATTTTCTAGACAGGTAGTGGGCAAGGGCAGGTGACTCCATGGAAATCCTCACATTACTCTTCTCTGCCACTTTAACAAACTCAGATGGGTTTTTCAGGTCTACAAGACTCTTCTCTTTCTCTCATTATCCAGTTCTCCAGCAGGAGGTATGTGTCATCTCACAGTAAACACAGCACTGGCTTCTTCTCTTCCATTGCCCTGAAGAATAGATTCCCTGTCAATACACGTCTTTGAGTCCTCTGGTCAGCAGATCCTTGCTTTATGCACTCTGCAGTTCAGCTCTTCCTTAGTACACTGGGAAAGGGGGAGGTTGCCATCAGATGGGGAACTCTGAGGCAGGACTTGAAACTGCTGGCAAAGGAGGAAGGGCTATACTGCAGTGCTGGGAAGTGGAAGTCTGCAGGGGGAAGGTGTGGAAAGCCAGAGCAGCTCCAAAAAAAGGCTGATGTGCCAAGTCTTGAAATACCATTAATTGTAATAATGGCTCTTACAGATCAATTTTAGGATGAACTTCAAAATACAAGGACTAAACTTTCTCCAATAAAGGCTACAGCGTGTCTGCTTATTAGAACTATCACTTTCCATTAGGAATAAAAGAATCCTCTTAGCCAGCACTCAAGGTAGAATAAGTAGTGGAGGAAATCATACTTACTACATGTGAGAGGAAGGCAGTTTTGGTGGAACCACATTTTTAAACTCACCAGTGTGTCACTTCTACTCATATAGTGCATTTTCCTGTCCATGTTCAATGGTTGTAGCCCAGCAGGGGGTTCCCAGGGCTGGGTGCAATGAGGTGGGATGGGCAGGAAGGCACTGGGGGTATTGTTATGGGGTCAGGAGAACACGTTTCGTGTCTCTATAGCTTTACCCAGTCAGACAACTGCTGTTATCTATAATATCACCTACACTGCCTTGTAACATGAACTACCATTGTAATAATCTGCTTAAATAAAACTTTGGAGGTGGTAAGACCTCAATTGAAAAAGAGTGCTCTTATGTCAAGAGACCAAGTAGATGTCCCTGGGTGAAAAGCCTGCACTTTGGGCAGGTGCTTAAGCATGTTTTAGCACTGAGCCTTTCAATGCAAAGATCAGTCAGCTGTAGCCTGTTCCCTCCTGTGTTTGCTCCTGCTTGCTTTCAGCAGTACTTTTCCATGCCACCTGAGGAGAGGATGCTCAGCCTTCTCCAACCCACAATCCACAGCATCCCTAGGAATATTTAGCACGCTAAAGGAGTCTCATGTCCAAGTGTGAACAGCAAATTGTTCCAGTGTGAAGTCTGGTATAAGTAGGTGTGCCAAATGAAAAGAAACACAGATACTAAATGAAGTTCAAGATCATCTTGGTCCCAACCTTAATTTACACCTTTTTTAATCAAACAATAAAGGTTTGCTTTTACTACTGGGTTGTCATTAATTTTATTTCAATAGATCTACTGCTCAATATGCAAGATATCAGTACAGTTACTTCATCAACATAAAAATAAATAAATTATAATATATAATGGTGTAGAAACTACAAGTAGTTAATTTTGTGTATTGCTTTTCTTTCTTTTTCTGTTTTTTTAACAACTCTGTCAAACACTTTAAGCAGTTAAACAAGTTTGAAGAACAGTGTGAAGACAAAATTCTGGTTTAAACAGTGTTTCCAGCATTTTTGTTGCTAAACTGTTCATCCCAAAACAGCTGCAGAAGCCCTGGGGAACTAGGCTGGTAGCTGGGCTATATAAGTACATGTCACCTGTGTTTGTACCTCAGGCTCAGCCACCAACACCTCCCCTGCTGCCAGCAGGCAGCCCTGGTCCCCAGCTGCCTACAAGCAGCAGTGCCTGCGTGCACACAGCCCTGGGGAGTGATTCTGCACAAGCCCCTGGCCCGTCAGCCCTGCCCGAGTTCATTGTGACAGGGGCTCCTAGAGTGTCTGGTGGCTGTAAGGGCACGGGGATCCATCCCTGCTGGAAGCAAACACATCCTGAGTGCTACGCTGAGTTCAGCAGCATTGGAAATTTCCTTCTCAGAAGACCCACAAGATTAGGCTGACATTTTTCCAGCAGAGAGGGTACCCAACCAGGTTATTGTGGGAGCTGTGTTGCCCTGCAATACAAGGACAGTTCTATAATCTCTGCCCAGATGACAACTAGTACATAAGCTGCTGTACAGCTACAGGGCAGCTGGTTTTTTGTTTGAGGGAAGCACAGCCAGGCAGACAATTGGATGTGATAAATACTTCTGTCACACTACATTAGTCACCACCATATACAGGCCATCCTTTCGTTCCTCTTTCCCAAGTATCTTCTACAGACAAAGGTCAGGAACAGGCAGCATGTTAGACAGATCTTTCTCTGATCACCTACCCTTATGTTCCTATTGACTATTCTTCCTCAAGAGATAAGGGATCAAGAAAGTTGATTGACAGGAACCACGTATTTAGGCTGCTATTATTGTAAAACCTGGAGCTTCCCAGGAATCCCAGAATTATTAACATGTCTCTAATCTCTTGTAAGCATTAATGCTAATTTCTTAAGAAGTCTGTTGGATGCCACACCTATGCTTGTTACAAAAAAAAATGAAAGCAGGGCAGTTCAGGGCAGGAGGGGAAGGACAGAAAAGAAAGCAAGTTGTTTTGGAAAGGTAAAAGGAAAAAGTTATTTTCCTTGGCCATGGAACTTACTTTTTCACTGTTATTTCTTTTTCTAAATGCACTAGGACAGGCTGGATGGAAAGCACATCAAGAATTCTCCAGCTTTATCACAGTGTAGCCTATGGATCCTGGTCTCCCATCCCTCTTCCCAATATGCAGAAAACACAAAAAGAATATTCAGTAGATGAATAGCTGGGCACAATACAAGTGACTTCGGAGGCTGGAAGCTGCAACCATGCTACCTGCTCTTCCAAAACTTCATTCCTTGTCCTGAAGGGATCTTAAAGGAAGACATGTTTCTTTTACATGTACCTGACATGTTTTGGGAACATATAATTTTCAGGAAGATCAAAAGGGCATTTCTAATATTAGCCATTTGTCCTGTAGTATCAGCAATTCACAAATTTGTTTCCAGGTTTAAATGACAGCTTTTGTCCTAGAGTGGCCACACTTTGGCTTGTATTGAATATCTCAACCCACAATATTGTCACTGCAAAAGTCAGTTGAAAGATTTAAATTAAGAAAACTGAGAAAGCAGAAAACCACAGCTGCAACAGCTCTTATAGTCTGCTTCCATTTACTTGTATTGTATTACCTGTCCTTCTCTAAACACATCACTGTTGTATTGAAGCTTCTCCTGCAGATTAATTAGAAAAGTAATGAGCATGCTTTTTCCATTCTTTTTCCCTCCCCATCCTCAGGGTGTATACAGACACTGGTCAGCTTGCTCTTGAAATTATACACTTTGTGATGTTATTTATGAAGGTCAGATCAATTAAGTATTGCTTTATGCATAACTGCATTTGGAATGGTGCTAGGATGTTTACATTAGTGTTCAATTTCCAGTTCCACAGTCATTGAGAAAACAGTTCTATTGTAAACAATTCCCTTGTGCCAGGAATGCATGTGCCAGGTGAATGAGGTCATGTGAGATGGATACAAACCAGCTAAGTCAGGAGGGCAAACATTAGTTTCCCCCGGGATTCTTTAAAAGAATCAAAAACGTCTGCTGGGGAATTCATTGGTAAATTGTATGCAGTTCTTAAGTTCTTGAATACGCTTTTCACCCAGAAACACATGACGCTTTAAAACACAGAGAACAAAACAAGTGCAAGTATTATCAGAGCTGCACTGTCAATCCCAAGGTTGTTAAAGTGACCTCTTAGCCAAAAGGAAAAAGCAGTATGGATTTCTCCATGAAATCTACTATAGGGGAACTACACCTTAGTCTAGAAGGGCTTTTAGTGTTTACTAAGATGTGAAAGTAACTGGGACAGAGCAGGACCATACTGTGGGTTCAAGAACTCTCAAGGTCCCCTACCAACATGTTTAACCTTCATCTTACTAGGAGTTAAGTGCAGATGATTTTTTGCACTCATGTCCTCACCTCACCTCAATCTTGAGCGTTATATTATGGAAGACAGATTTACCTCTGTCTGCTTTGCTTTATCTCTATACTGCTGACATTTGAGCTTTGAAAGTCTCAGCATCTTCTGTGGTGGAAGTCTATAGATAGTCTATAGTTATTATCTGATTAATCTTCTCTTTTGTGTCAATTTGATATTGTTGGAAAGACAGCACATATAGACTGTCCTATATGTAAAAATTGAAATGGAATATTTGGTTGCTGCTTTTTCCTATCCACACCTTATTTTGACTTCTGCTAAGAAAAAAATTGACATACTTTTCTTAGATGGATCACTAATCAACTTCCATTGTTGTCACTGTAGCAGATGGCATTTTATCATGCACCATTTCTTCCTCTCACTTCCTTGTACCTCCACCTCTGTAGCACTGGACTCAAAATGCCACCCAAGACATATTTCAGGTCAATCCCATTTAAAGACTAATCCTTGGTTTTCTCAACCTTTTACTGCATCAAATTCAGGTTCTTTATTCTCACCCTGAAAACTGCATAATCCCTGCCCACAACTTTGTTTCCATTTCCACCTACTCACTACTTCTAATCTCCTCTCCAATATTATTTTCACGCCCTTCTGCACACCCTCTTGCCTGGGGGGATTTTGGGTTTTCTTTTCTTTTTTTTTTTTTGTAAACTGTTTTGTACAAGTCAAAGACTGCATATTAACTAGTGAGAAAAAGTAATTTGAGTGAGTTTTTCGGTTACAAGTAATTATCCCTTAAATTAAAAACATACCAAATGCAGGCATTTATACTAAATAAATATCTAAATATCTAAGTCAAATATATGCAATTATTTTGTTCAGGTTGTTCTGGAAGGGGTTTTTCTTTGTTTTAATATTTGTTCTAATATTTTGCCTTAAAGCTGAAAACTATGCTTTTATCTTCTTTTAATGTGAATAACATGAAAAACCTGTAGTTTCACCCAGCAGGGAATACCATGCTGAAAAAAAATTTGGATTTAGAAGAAGAAAGCAGCATGAACTCCAACTGCAGCCAGCAGAACCCAGTGGAGCTCAACTACGCTGCAAACCAGCTCTCACAGAATCTGCATCTGTTTTTACTGGAGGCAGTGATGTAAAATAGACTCTAAAACATGCCGTGATAAAGTCTGCTAATTATATTTCATAAAACTTTCATGCTTTCTACCTCACTGACACACAGTGTTTTCCCATACAAGGGAGAGATCTCTGCTCTCATCCCTTTACGATTGCACATCGCAGGAACATTCCAACACACACAACTTTTTTCGTCATGTCAATTGGTAACCTCGGGCAATGTATTAAAAACTTTATGTACAAACAGATGCTTTATATTTAATACACTTTTGTAAGTGCATGAGAAAGCTGATATAAGGGTAGATATTGCCATATTTTGGTCTACTTTGACAGGTTGAGAATCACAGAGGTTGTTAGAGTTGGAAGGGACCCTTTGGAGGTCATCCAGTCCAACCCCTTTGGTAAAGCAGGGTCACCTAGAGGAGGTGACACAGGAATGTGTCCAGGTGTGTTTGTGAATGTCTCCAGAGAGGGACACTCCACGACCTCCCTGGGCAGCTCTGCTACCCTGAATGTGAGACAGCTCTTCCTTATGTTGAGGTAGAATTTCCCATGTTTTAGTTTATTCCTTTGGCTCCCTGTCCTGTTGCTGGGCATCACTGAAAAGAGTCTGGCACCATCCTCTTGGCACAGAGACATTTGTATCCATTAATGGAATTCCCTCTCAGTCTTCTCTTCTCCAGACTAAACAGGTCCAGCTCCCGCAGTGTATCCTCATAAGAGCGATGCTCCAGATGCTCAATCATCCTGGTGGCCCTCCACTGGACCCAGGGAAACTGGAACTGGGAAAGCTGGGGCTGTTCAGCCTGGAAAAGAGAAGTTTGCGTGGAGACCTCCTAGCAGCCTTCCAGTATCTGAAGGCAGCCTGCAGGGAAGATGGAGAGGGACTCTTTGTCAGGATCTGTAGTGACAGGACAGGGAGTGATGGGTACAAATTGAAGGAGGAGAAGTTTAGGTTAGATACACAGAAGAAACTCTTGACTGTGAAGGTGGCGAGGCACTGGCCACAGGTTGCCCAGAGAAGCTGTGGATGCCCCATCCCTGGAAGTGCTCCAGACTGGGCTGGATGCAGCTTTGAGCAACCTGGTCTGGTGGAAGGTGTCCCTTCCCTCGGTGGGTGCTCCAGGAACTAAACGACCTTCCAGGTCCCTTCCAACCCAAACCATTCCACACGATTAACCAAAATCCCTTTCTTCCCACCTTCCCCTCCCCAGCCCGGACCGGGCACTCCGGGATAACCCTGAGCCCATGGGCAAAAGGGATGCCCCGAGGGAAAGGGGTTGGGAAGGGATTGGGAAGGGATGGGGAAGAGATGGGGAAGGGATAGAGAAGGGGTTGAGCAGGGATCAGGATCGGACAGGGGTCTGTGGGGCAGGGATCGATCGGGCAGGGATCGATGGGGCAGGGATCGATGGGGCAGGGTCTGTGGGGCAGGGATGGATGGGGCAGGGATGGATGGGGCAGGAATGGATGGGGCAGGGATCGA
>JAWWEE010000074.1:67088463-67121199 GCA_035221455.1 Xenops minutus
GCCCCGCCCCCCGCCCTCCTCCGCGCTCAGTCCCGCCGGGCCCCGCCGGCGCCGCCGCTCGGCCGGGCGGGCGGACACACAGACAGATACACAGATAGATACCCAGACAGACACACGGTCACACACACAGATACACACACAGACAGGCCCCGCGACCCCCGGCCCGCAGCGCCCGCCCCAGGGGCTCGCCCCGCCTCCGCCGGCGCGGCCCGAGCCATGCTGCTCCTGGCCGCCGCCTTCATCGTGGCCTTCGTCCTCCTGCTCTACATGGTGTCGCCGCTCATCAGCCCCAAGGCCCTCAAGCTGCCCGGGGCGCACGTCGTGGTGAGTGAGGGGCCTGAGGGAGCCGCCCGGGCTCGGGCGTGGAGCCCGCTGGGGAGAGAGGGATGGAGGGAAAGGAGGGAGGGATGGAGGGATAGAGGGAGAGATGGAGGGAGGGAAGGAGGAAAGGAGAGAAGGAGGGATGGAGGGAAGAAGAGAGAGGGAGGGAGGGAGGGAAGGAAGGAGGCAGGGATGGAGGGAAGGAGGAATAGAAGGAAGGAGAGGGAGATGGAAGGAGGAATGGAGGGAAGGAAGGAGGAATGGAGGCAGGGAAGGAGGGATAGAGGCAGGGAAGGAGGGATCGCGGCAGGGAAGGAGGCAGGAAGGGATGGAGGGAGGAGGGAGGGAAGAAGGGATGGAGGAACGGAGGGAGGGAAGGAAGGAGGGAAGAAGGCAGAGAAGGAGGAATGGAGGGAAGGCGGCAGGGAAGGAGGGATGGAGGGAAGGAAGGAGGGAAGGTGGCAGGGAAGGAGGGATGGAGGGAAGGAAGGAGGGAAGGCGGTAGGGAAGGAGGGAAGCCGCTCCCTCCGGGCCGCGGGAAGGGCTGCGGGAATCCCGCTGCCGGAGCATCCCGGGGGGAAGGGGGGTTTTGGGGGTGCAGCGTGCCCGGAGAGGGGCGGGCCGGGCAGGGATGCCCGCGGGGAGCACCCCGAGCTACCCAAACACGGGAACCACAAGTCCCGGGGGACAAGGAAATGACCTGTCCCGATGGCTCTGACAACCGCGGTGTGTCCCGGCTGGCTGGAGGCGATGTCTGAGTCACCGCCTTCCCTCCGGTCTCAACGCTGAGATTTTGATACGTTCCCTTTGTACCCTCCAAGTCACCGGGTACCTCGAGTTTTGTTCCCTTCTAGCATCTCCCAAGGTACTGAAGTGGGGGCGGTGCGCTCCTAAACAAAAGGCAAAAAAAATCTATGTTTTCCTTGGTCTTAAGAAACCAAGTCAGGTATGAGGAAACGCAAATAAAAAAACTAATACAAAGGAAGTGGTCGGATGACACTCGTGCACCTTTTCACCTTTAAGCACGTAGATATCGATGTCTTTAAGCAGTATTTTGACACGATGGGAGGAAGTAAGCCTTTAGAAAGAAGTCTTTAGAAGAACGTACTGTTGAAAGCTCTAGAAGTTGTGTGAATATGTGGCTTGGGGATAGGGAATGGACGAAAGGGAAACACTACCCAGGTGCTTTCAGATGGATCACAGAGTGGTGAACTCTTGAGAGCAAATGAGTTAAGCGGTTCAAAGGTTCAGGGTCTTAGAATGAGCTTTTTTAACTTTGCTCTAAATCGCCAGGGTGTGTTCTGTGCAGAGAGGATGTAGATTTACTTTAAAGGGTGAATAGCACTTGGAGATGCCCTTTATCCGAGTAGGAGTTTGGAATAATCCTAGAGTAAGACCTTTTAGGTGCAAGTGGGTTTACAGAAACTATAAGGTTTTGGTTGCTGGTTTTTGTTTTGTGTGCTTTTTTTTTTTTGGAGGGGGGGGAGTTGTTGGTTTTGGGGTGGGTTTTTTAGCACTCTATATGGTGCCGTTTGGTTTGGTTTGGTTTTTTTATTATTATTTTAAAGTTTCTCTTTGGAGGATGGAGCTGTCCCCAGAATAATTTAGACCTGTCCAAGTTGCAACAGTATTCTCAAGTTACTTTATGCAGTAGGTGTTACTTGGATGCTGTAACTGGCTTTACAGCATCGTATTTTGTGTGAGGTGTGTTTGAGGTTGCAATAAGGTACTCAGGTTATGGCTCTTCCCCCACAAGAGTAAGGATTATTAAGGAGGAACCTTTCACTACTGTGCAAAAGCAAAGGTGAAGGAGACTTAAGGATTGTGAAGAAACAGAATAGCAAACATAAAAAGTGAAATGGATTTTATTTAAATTTTTTGTTTGATTTTATTTATATATACAATGATTATCCAAAGTTTTGTTTGTTTTGTATAGTGATTAAATTCTTTAAAATTTACTGTGCTGATTCTCCTAATCAGAATGGTTAATTTAAAAAAGTTCACATTGAAAATTATGAGAATGTTCTTGTTGAAGCCTCCTTGTAGCCATTGCTGCTCATTATATTAGCAGTAAGTTCACTTTGGTACAAAAGGAAGCCTAAGGAACAGTATTCCTGCAAGTCTTATAAAATTAGGAGTTCAGCTAGAGAAGTAACTAGATGAATATGATGAGGAAAAGGCTGTAAATATATCTAACTTGATGACACAAATAAAAATCTGAGGGCAAACAGTTCTATTGGTGTCACCACTTGAAGGACTACTTGTTTTGATTTTTATTTCAGTTATGCTCCTAAAGTCTTCATGCAAACTAATGAACTATGGAACAGTTCTTAGATTTGTAGATGCTGCTAATAATGCTGGACACTTGTACATTTGGATTTCAAATTTTCTAATGTCATGCATAAGGAAAAATACTGGATGATGGCAATCTAAATCAGAAATACTGTTCAAATAAGGCTTTCCACTCTGTATGTGTAAAGTGAATTCTTTCATCATATGCTGGGAGTAAAAGTTCTCTGCCACTGAAATGACAGAGATTTCATGAAAACATACAAGGACCATAACATTATCTAAGGACTTCCTTGAATCTTCTCACAGAAAAACAACAAAATCTGTTTAAGTATCAGGTCTTAGTTAAACCCAATCTTGAAGTAAATAAAAGAATAAAGACCTGCAAATTGTGTATTTAGCTGGTTAAGCCCTTTCAGAGGGATAGTTATTGTCATTGCACAGTAAATATAATATTTCAAGATATACCACAATAAGTTGCTTTTCTGAAGCAAAAAAAAAGTCAGTCTTGTATGGAAACTCTTCTTTCTGGGGGCCTGTTGGAATTATAATGAAAATATATCTGTTACTTTCCTGAAGGAACATCATTGGGCAACTTCAGAGGCTGTTACATACCTATTATTGAATTTTCAACTTAAGTCAGCATTCTTTTCACTTTTAATCCTTCAGAAAAGATGTTTTTCTTCACTCCTAACAGTTATAGTTAATAGATGTTTGAGTTATGGCTAAGTAACTGACTCTGTCTGCCTTTTGGGTTAGGAACTGGAAGCAGGAAACTTGTGGGGTTTTTCCTTCTGTCCTCTCCCAGAGTCATTTGCATGACGAAAGCGCTTGCTGTGTTAGGCAAGACATGATTTCTGGAGAAATCATAGAATTACAAGAGTCTCCTATTCTTAGAAAAGAATAGGGCTGCTATTCAGAGTGAGAGTCTACAGAACTCGGAATTACTCATCGTCTAATCTTGTGGGTTCCTCCCGCCCTTATCTGCTATGTATTTTTGTGACCCCAGTTAGCACCATTAAATTTAAAAGACTTCTTTGCTCTCAGGCTGACTCAGGCACCAGGTTTAGCTTATTTTAAACAAAATGCTTTTCAGATCTTTAATACTACTTTTTTTTTTTTTATTTCAAGCATGGCTAGGGAATAAATGGTATAAAAGCCATTTTTGTGCTGTAGAGCTGCTGCTTCTTGTGCTTTACTTCTCTATGCTTCAAAATTCAGAATACTGGTTTACATCTTTTATTTTGCCATTGACTTTAACTCTCTCCTTCTGTCTTAGGCTACATACATGTCACCAATTCTGTAAAAGTAAACTATTAATTTGGGAGCTGGTTGTAATAGTAGACAGGAATATGAAAATAGGATAATGCAGACACCACTGCTTCCTGTACACTGTGCTCACTTGTATCACATTTAACTGCCCTTTATCAGGGATCTTACACCTCTACTATATGTGTTCTCTCTGTCCTTTCTTTTCATTTCTCTACAAAGGTGCATTGCTTGATGGAAAAGAATACAGAAAAAACCTTAAGATGTTAGTGCAAAAGCAGTCTTCTATAAATTTTCTGAGTGATCTTTGAAAACTGTCTTTGCTGAAATATTAATGTTTGTCCCTTCCCCATGTTTCATCCTTAATCTTTCTAAAACCAAGTTGAAATTTCTGAAAAACAAAAATGAACAAAAAAACCCTCCCAAACTAAAACAACAAAACCCTGAGGTCCTACTGTTATGAATGCTGTTTATCAAAGTTTGTGGATTAGCAATGGCAGGAAATGTAAAGATATTATCTGCTTGGGACTGTCCCCCATGCAGATTGACAAGGGCCATTTCACAGGGACATAGTTCAGGATGGTCATGCTAAATCCTCCTGTGTATGGGTCATCTCTAGTCCAGGAGTAGTTTCCCCACTTCTGTACAGAACCTGGCTTGATAACTGCAGTCAGAGTGTAAGATTGCAGCAAGTGTGGCCAATTGTGGTGTCTCAGCATTGGAGCTCCTGTGTTGGGACTGATATGATCTGTAGTTTGGATACACATGAATGGTTTGACAAGAGGTCATTTTGAGTCTAGTCAGGCATACAAACCACTTAGAGCAGATTGAAGGGATGTTCTGTTCCAGTAGAACTAAATACCTTCTGCCAGAACACTGTCTGAAAGCATGAAGCTAGCCTGCATCCAGTTTTAAGTGAAAGTTAATAAGCTCTGCTGGAGATTCCATACCAAGTTTTGATTCTGATCATGACAGTTCTGTTAACTGGGAGTTGGACAGTGTCATCAATTGCAGCTAATTTCCAGCATCTCAAATTTGAAACTCAAATAGAGTGATTCTCTGCCTCTCACCCCTCTATTTTCATTTATAAGGGTAAATAAACCCTGTGGTTCTTAAAAGTTGAGCTCTGTTATCAAGGATCATAGCTCCAGAAGTTGGAGCCAGATGCTATTTCAAACAACTAGTTTGGTGCCTGTTCTTAAGCGTAGAAACAGCTCAATAGCACTGCTCAGGGTCTGGTAGTGCTGCATTCTGGACATCTGAGTTGATACGAGGACTTAATTGTCCCTTCTTGTCAAAAAATGAGGCTGTGATTTGAGTTGCGGTGACCAGATGTTTTATTTTCGCTAACTGCTTTGAGGCTGGGGTACAATGAAACTTAAAAACGGGATCAGTGGCAATCCCAGTGTTGGGAACAAATGAGATACAATAGCAGTGTAGAATCATTGGCCACAAGAGTAAGTAACAGTAACAATATTGTTTTTAATGGAGTGGATGTGTGCTCTTCTGTTACTTCTGAGCATCTGGGTTACAGTAATTTACCTACTTAACAGACTTCATAGATTTGCTGAGGCTGACTTCACTGTTTTCACTAGCGTTAGGGATTTTTTTTCTTTCCTGTCATATTAGGATTCATAGTGAATGTTCCTGAAAAATGCGTGCATTAGTAACAACCTCCCACATGCTTGTAACAGCCTCCCACCGAAATGCTAATTGATATTGCATTTTGTCATTGACCAGTCTGACATGAGCCCTATCCAGTGTTCTGTAAATACAGTGTGACTGTAAATAAAAGCTTTCTTTTCCCATTTCTTGCTGTCTTCAGACCTTGTCTATCTGAAATGAATGTTAGTGTTGTTTGACAAGCTGGAGGCTTGGTGCCAGCACCTTCACCTGCAGAGAATTCCTCAAGCACTGGTGTGGTTGACCCATTCATGATACTCACCAGTTTGTGCAGGTTGTAATCAGCTGCCTCGCAGTGCTACACCAAAAATTGGATTTGGAGCAGTATTCCGTGCACATTGATCAGTTCATGTGCTGTTGTATCTTCTGGTGTTGAGAACCTGTAGAAGCATTTTCCAAGTGCTGTAGAACTGAGGTCTGCCTGAATATATCAAACCAGTTTAATCTTTTCAGATACGTATTGAAATCTTGCAATCTGTTTTAAAAATTTTAGTGTATTTATGACTTCTTTCCATAATGAAATGTTAAGTTAATTCTGTGGTTCTGCTGAAGCTCCAAATCATTAATTAACTCTCGCAGCTCTTACGGGCTCCATTTACTCTGAGAGCAGTCATCCTTGGTTCATCATCTGCAGGCTGAGTTTCACGATTCTAGAACAGGACACGCATCTTGGAGTCATCCTCTGAGGTTAGTGTAGTGTGAAGCTAATCTTGCAGAGTCAGTTAGAAGTTAACCTGAAGCAGTTCTCTCTAATAACAGAGGAAGCCTAAAGAGCTGAAATTAGTCTTTGTGAGTGTCACACCCATTCTTGGCCCATTTGTGGCTGAAGGTGAGCCAGTCAGAAACTGTGGACCGTGTTGTAAATCCTTGCTGGGATTACTTGATTTGCACTAAGCTGTATTTGAAAGTTAGTGGTAAAATAGTCAAATAAAAGAAGAGTTTAGTGACTCATGGGAATGTACTTCTGACTCTTCTGACTTTAGTGCCTCCAGGAGTGGAAAGAATTTTGCGAATAGTGCATTTCTGAAAAACAAAACTAAGGCATTGCCAAACAGGGAGATGACACAAGGCTTTTGATAAAGTGTGTAGTTAGAGATTGGGATCTTTGCTCTCACACTAATTAGCTCAGTGTCTCCATTTTCTTAGAATGGAGGTGATAGTTTTATCTGGAGTCTTTGGAAAGGTGTTGATAATAAGCAAAAGATGATGATTTTCAGATAAATCTGAATTTCATCTTTTTCCAGTTATTAGAGAAATTGTATTTCAGAACTCATTTTATCAACGTGTTTGGGGTTTTTTACAATAACTACTTCTAGGTATTTTGTTTCAATATTTTCTCAGTATGACTCTTAATATGCTGTCAAAGGAAAATTCAAATAATTTGGGTATATAACGAAGATACCAGTGTCTATTTGAGAACCAAAGGCACATGCAGACTGAGAATGATCCAAGTCATCTAAAGGCATGTCAGGCAGAAATTTTTATTTAAGTCAAAAAGAGAGGTCAGGGTTGTCATCTACATCTTGTTCCACATGCAGTTCATAAGTGAGGGTAGTGAGAGAGATGGTAAGGTGATATTAACCTCTGTTTCATTTTCATTTGGCAGTGTATCTTCCTGCAGCATTATGATGGAGGACTGTAGCCATCCCTGCATTTGCCTACAGACAAAATATTAACTTTCTGCTTACATATGGGACTACTGCAGTGCCACAGTTTGGAGGAAGAAGAAAGGGTTATGGAAGTGTAGATACTGGCATCCCCACTAAACTGAAATTTCAGGTTGCCACAGGGGCACATAAAGGCCCAGACTGGGAGACTGAGAAACATACTCCAGTGATCCAACCATTGAATTAATGGGATTTTTTTTAAATAAAAAAGATGTTTTCTGTTTATGTTTACATTATGATGTCTTCAGAAGGCAATATGTAATTGCCTTCCTTTTCAGTTTTGCAAGGAATTTCTACTGTAACCAGGTATGAAGGGGCAGTATGTAATTGTATTATTATGCCATTAATAGTGATTTCAACCTTCTAGCAACATGCTTTCAGAAATAGCATACAGACTTAGTCAAAAGCATGTGAGAACACTGACGTGGGAGTGGATCTAAATGTGCCTGATATAAGAAATGAACAAAAACTGCCACTGAGTAAAACTGGTTTGGGGATAGAAACACTAGTCGATCTGTTTAGGTTCTATTTTTCATTCATACTCAATAAGTAAGCTAACTTTAGTGTACCTTCAGTATTTGAGTCCCAATGGGTGATATTTTAATCTCAGTATGTTTTTAGAATTTTTGTTTGATTTGACTTGTACATATGGGAGAAAGAATGAGAAGAGTGGACTAACACTGCCCTTTTCAAATAACTTTTAGGTAACTGGAGGCTCCAGTGGGATTGGAAAATGTATTGCTATTGAATGCTATAAGCAAGGTGCTTTCATAACATTGATTGCAAGGGATGAGGTAAGTGTATGCATATTTTCTACTGGCTAAACTCACAAAATCTGTATAGCTGGGCAATAATTTTGGAATTGATAATTACTCATACTTCAGTGTATATTTTAAGGGGACCCTGGGCATTCCAAATGAATGCATTTGAATAGCAGAGGTGGCTGCCTTTTTAAGAAACATAGCCCAACATGGAATTTGCGATTAGCTTGCCTTAAAACTTTGCCTGTGCTATTGCTTCTGTTAATGGCCTTCATTATTTCACTTAGATCTGTGCCAGAAGATGAAAGCAGGAAAAGCCCATAATCTTTAAAACCATAGCATTTTCCTACAGTAGTAGAATTAAAGACAAGTCCTAAAATTTGCAGAATATATTGGTGTCTAGTCAGCATAATATCCTATTTTTTACTAGTGAAAAACTCTTTATCAAGACAGTTTTGGAGGAAAAAGGGTTGCTTTGTTGCTTTCTATTTTGTTTCTTTTGGGGGCTTTTTTTAACTAAGAGATATTCAGAATTTAGTTGGAATAACTGTTTTCATAAAGGGCTGTTATTTTATTTATAATTAGTAAAAAAACTAATTATTTGGGAAATAAAAGCACATCACTTTGTTTGGCCCCTCAGTCCCAGCTGTCTTTGATAATTTACTTACACTAGAGAACTTAGTTTGCACAACCTTGAATGTAGTCAGAATTAACAGAATTTTTCTTGAAAGGATTATGACAATTTGAATTTACCAAATTTTAGGGGTTTTACCATGATTTCGTAACAATGGCTGTACTTCAGAAAAGTTTATATAATATCACAAAAATATAAAATAGAGACAAAATAAAGGAGAAAAATTAATACCAACAGTCATAGTTGCTCTCTGTAGTATGAAACAAAAGCATTAAATCTGTATAAATCATTACTGGCTATAGAGGATAAAGTGAAAAACAGATAAACGAGATCTGATAGCTTGATAAATTTCATGTTTTGATCATATATTCATAAATCTTTAAAATTACAATACTAATATGCTGTAACTAGATGAGGATAACTTTGGGCTTTAAGAGACGTTTTTAAGCCTTACTGAAGTACTGAATACTAATATTGCTCTCAGAACTACAACGATTTAGCTGTTTTTGTATCCATTTCAGAACAAGCTGTTGCAGACAAAGAAGGAAATAGAGAAGTATTCTGTTAACGACAAGCAGGTAAGATCACTAAGAAGGGCTGTTGTGTGTTTTGTTTAAGATAGTCACTACAACATAGTTCCACAGTCCTGTCTTAAAAACAAAGCTGTGACAAAAATGAATGAGGACTCAGTATTTGAATTCAAGATTTAGACTATTTACATGGGATGTTTCTGAGCTCCTGCTGTGTTTGATGTTGCCTAGCTAGTGCATTAGCCTGCTTTTCTTAGTAAAAGATGTCTTCAGCTGTAGGTGTAGCTTTTTTGGATAGCTGCAATTTACTGACACTTGATAAGCATTTTACTCTTTAAGATGAAGCGGAAGAACCATTTTTTTCCCCTTAAATATCTTACTTTTTGCATTTCATAAATGCAGCATTTGTTTTGGGAAAGAAGTGTAGGAACTTGTTCCCGGTTTTATTTCGCTGCATCATGCTTATGTTCCTTTTCCTGAGAAAGCACTGTAACAGATACACAAATTTGTAAAGTTCTGAGACTTATAAACATGGAAACTGCTTTGCTGAATAAATAATGCACTCATGTATATAGACCTTGCAGGAGTACTAGCTTAGAATAGGTAAGCTTGCTGTGTTCAAAACATGCAACTTTGAGATGGAATGCTAAAATAATTTTTTCTCAGTACTAATAAGGAAGGGGAGAGGGGAAACAGTATTGAAACTGTTAACACCTTTAACTTCTCCTTTCGTGTGTTCCAGAACTTTGTTGATCATGAAAGAAACTTAGTAACTAAGTTAGTTTCATTATTACAAGTAGAAGCAATTTATTTGTTCGTGAAAAGGGATTGGAATTGAAAAGAAGCAATTAAAGAAGCTGAATATTTGCAGGCAATGATGTTAGTACTAGCTGATAAAAAATTTTCTTAATACCTCCATTTATAAAATAAGATTCTGTCTTCACTTCCATATAGTTTTGTCAAATTGCTCAAGGTGATTTTTTTTTTTCTGTGCATGCTGCCTTACTCAGATCAACTTTGTTTCAAAATCTAAGCCATTTGAGGTGAGGAGAAACTGTACTTTGCCCATTGAAAAAAAAAAAAAAACAAAAACACAAAAGCAAACCCTGATAACCATTTTCTTTTAGCTACTCTAGCAGTTTCCCAAGCCTGACATTACAGTTAATCCCTTGTCAAACACTGTGTCAGGATATTCTTGTTAAAATCTGTCCAAGCTTGGTAGATGCAGACTTTTTAACAGGGTATTATTCAGTGCATGTTCATAAGAGTTTCAGTGAAAATCTCCGAAAGTACCTTCAGGGTTAAGCAAGTGTGGATTGAACAGGAGTGCTTTTGCAGAAGCAGCTTTAGACTTGCAGGCTGGTTAAGCAGTAGGCAGCAGAGGGGATAGGTAGGCTGGCTCTTCTGTAGCTACTGTTGAGTTGTGGACATGGTCTCAGGGAATCCCGCCTGATCTAAATGCTAAGAACAGAACTGGAGATAGTGGGGAGTCTGAGGCAGAGCTTGCACTGGAACAGCAGGTCAAAAGCTGCAAAGTGACTGCAGCTGAACCAAGGGAAGCTGTATAAAAGGATTACTGAAAGGGTGTAGAGAAATATGATATCTGGTAATGGATAATATACACAGACTGATATGTTTGCTAGTTCATAGGATCATAGAATGGTTGGGTTGGAAGGGACCTGAATGGTCATCTACTTCCTTGGGCAGGGACACCTTCCACTAGACCATGTTGCTCAGAGTTCCATCTAGCCTGGCCTTGAACATTTCCAGGCATAGGGCATCCACAGCTTCTCTGGGCAACCTGTTCCAGTGCCTCACAGTAAAGAATTTCTTCCTATTATCTAATCTACTCTCTTTCATTAAAGCCATTTCCCCTTGTCTTATTATTACATGACCCTCTTCAGCTTTCATGTAGGCCCCTTTTAGGTATGGAAAGGCTGCTGTAAGGTTTGCCTGGAGCCTTCTCTTCTCCATGCTGCACAACCCCCATTCTCTCAGCCTGTGCTCCTAGGAGAGGTGCTCCACCCCCCTGGTCATCTTCGTGGCCCTGACTACAGCAGGTCAATGTCCTTCCTATGCCAGGGAGCCCAGAGCTGGATGCAGCACTGCAGGTGGGGTCTCACCAGAGTGGAGTAGAGAGGTAGAGTCACCTCCCTCACCCTGCTGGCCACACTGCTTTGGATGCAGCCCAGGATAGGATTGGCTTTCTGGGCTGCAAATGCATACTGCTGGATCATGTCCAGCCTCTCATCCACCAGCACCCAAAGTCCTTCTCAGGGCTGCTTTCATCTCTTCATCCCACAGCCTGTATTGATATCAGGATTTGCCCAACACAGGTGCAGCATCTTGCACTTGGTCTTGTTAAAAACTCATGGGCCCACTTCTTGAGCTTGTCCATGTCCCTCTGGATGGCATCCCATCCCTCAGGTGTGTCAACTACACCACTCAGCTGGGTGTCATCTGCAAACTTGCTGCAGATCCCTTTGTCTGTGTCATTGATGAAAATATTGAATAGTCCCCTGTCAAGCTAAGAGGCAAAGATCCTCAGGGAAGATTACTTTTTACTTGGCCATGTACTGTCACTATTCAGCATTTGGATATATACATGAAACCAAGTTGCATTGGCAACCAGTGTCTGACATATACATACATTTCAGTGTTTGATGTTTGTATGTGATTTAATTAGAGTGCTGATAGTGCAGCCTTATGGATATAGGTGTGCAGTGGAACAACATCCTTGCATTTAGAGGCTCTTTTTTCAGTATTTTTAAAATCCTTTTTCTAATACACAATATTTCCAGTTATTTGATTGAATTGAGTTGGTGTTTCATTGGGAAAGCTTTATTAATAATCCAACACCATGCAGTGTTTAAAACAATGATAAGGAACAAGGCTGGGAATATTAGCCTATTTCTGGTAGCATATTTTGTGTTCCAGGTGTGGATCTGTAGTCCATGCTTTGGAATGAAGGGAATGAATATACTGTAGTATGATAATATATGATTATAGAATGATAATAGAACATATGGTAATAGAAGCAAAGACGTGAATTGTATAATGTGTTAGTAGTCAATAAAAGCTGTAGTAGTTCCCAAGTGTATTGTTCACGGTATAGCTAGTCTGTGCAATCCAATATATTAACAAGGTGCTCCAATTTTGATACAGAACTGTGATTTATTTAACCTCCTCACGGATCTTGCAAAAACATCCAGATAACAAATTGATGTTGTTTTCATTCAGCTGCTGTTTTGTTCTTAAACTTACATAAAAGATAAATGTTTCCAAAATGTAGTAAATGCCTTAAGGGGAGATGAATATAGTGCTGCCAATAACTTGTGCCACAAGTTTACTCTGATGTCCAACTGCACATAATGCTGGGAGGCAGGAATAGCCAACCTGCTGTACAGGAATGGCAGGCAGATTCTGTTTGTGCAGTAAGAAGTGTTGCAGTTTGACCAGGGGCAGGACTGACAAATGACTAGCTGCCAAAGCAGTTAGTTACACTGTGGTAAGCTTTTTTGTGTGTGTGTGTGTTGTGCCCACGTGCTCCATGACAAGTGGTCATGAGGATGAATACTTGTTACAAACTACTGATGACTGTTTTATTTCACCTCTGAGTTTAAATAATTGATCATAGTAACAGAAAGGATAGAAATTGGAGCAAGAATACAGGAATTCCTTCTTTTATTGCAATAGATTTCTTTTCCTTCCAAGATGAGGAATTGCCTTGAAGCTCTGTTGATGGCTTAGCAGGGAGAGTAACTTATTTGTCAACATCTGGCATTTGCCACAGTCTTACAGTCTGTAAGTGGTAACCCAAAAAAAGCAGTGCTTGCTTTGGCCAGAAGTTGATTTAAAGGTGCTTCAAAAGATAGATTGTGAGACCATCCTGCTGAAGGTAGTCATTAACTTTCAAGGAAAGTGGCCTGACTTTTAGCTGATAAGAAAACTTAGATATCACTGTCATATTTTTCTGTTGTCCTGCCTGCCCTTCTTCCCCACTTCATCCCTAACCAATGATTATTTTAATTTTTCTGTCCCTTTCAAACCAAACCCCTTAAAGTCTGATTTCCGGACAAGGAGTAAATATGTACACATTTCTTCACTTTTAAATATTTACAGCACTGCAATGAGTCAGTGTCTCATAGAATTTTTTATTTTAGTTTCAGCCTTGACGTGAAGCAGTATGCAACTAGGTTTACTACTATTCTTAAAAAAAATATTTTATGAAATAAAGAGGTAGCGTGCATTGCAAGTACTAAAGTTAGCAGGTTTTTAACACTTGCTTTCTAGATTTTGGAACAGAACTGCTGGTGCTGGAGTTTTAAGGCAACACTCTGTAACCATGCCTTTCTATGATTTGGAGGGGGGGAAGGGGGCAAGTTATTTTCTTAAAGGTGAGCCTAAGCCACACAAATAGTTTGACTTGTGTATAGCACTGATGAAAGTCAAATGTATCACTGTAGAATTTTGATTGCCTTAGCTGAAATCGGTTCTACTAAACTTTATACAAATGACTCAGGCAATAGTATGTCTTAGTCCACTAAATTAGAAATTATAGTTTGCACACGAGTTGCTGCTTTGAAGATCATTAAGTGCTTATTTGTTCTTAATGTAATGTTTATTATACTAGGATGTATGTATGAGGGGGAGGAGTTTGGAGGGAGCAAGGATGACTTTCTCCAGTGTGGGAGAGGTGCCAAAGGTCCTGTCAAACACTTTTTTTCTGGAAAAGGTATGGCTCGGAGTCAAAAGTTACTGGACTTAGTGTGTGTGAAAATGTTGTTTCATTTTCCTTTTCTAGGTTGTACTTTGTATTTCTGTTGATGTGTCTAAAGACTACGAACAGGTGGAGAATGTTCTAAAACAGGTGAGGAAATAACTGTTTCACCCCATGTATCTTAAGAAACTTAGCCGTGTGTCTTGTATTCCTATTGGAAATAGTTTCTTATAATGATACTGTGACATAGGAAGGGATTGGTTTTTTTCCTGCTAAAGAGTATCTTAACCTCTCTCCTTCTTCCAGGCTCAGGAGAAGCTGGGGCCAGTTGACATGCTTGTAAACTGTGCAGGAACATCAGTTACAGGAAAATTTGAGGATATTGAAGTGAATTCTTTCGAAGTGAGTGAGCATACTTTTTTTATTTGATCATATGATAATTTCTTATTTAACCATTCTAACAATTAGATTGCATTCCTGTGTCTTTGCAGGCTTTGTAGGAGGAGTGATACACTTGACTTGTGCTAGCTGCCAAAATATCTTTAGATTTCCAAGGGTTGTCTCTACTTTCTCACTTCACTATCTGTTGGTCCACTGATGGGTCAAAAGAGTCAATTCTCCCTCTGGGACAGAGCATCCTTAAGATGGCAGAAAAGCCTGGCATTTGTTTTTGTAGTTTAACACACTGTGAAATGCACTGAATTTCACATGGTTTTCGGCTTTCTCTTTTTCTATTGAAGATTTTTGAAAAAGATTTTTAACCTGTTTATGAAAATTCAGCTGCTGTCAGTGTTCAGTACTGAGGTGCACAAATTGTTTCAGGTTGAGTAGCTGCTGCTCTGATGAAAAGGCAAAAAGCAACCCCAAAACACCTGTATTTTGGTTACTTTATGCCAGCAGCCCTCAGACCTCCATTCATCTACAGATAATACTAAATCATTTGGAAATACTAAATAGGCTTAATTTTATAATAAATCTGAATGATCCATTCTATTGCTTGCATAGGCTACCAATCGTGTTTTAGGTCTTCTAGAGAGTGAAATTAAAGACTTCTTATCCTGGTAAAGATAAAAATCTCTGAAATGCATAAATACACAACATTTTTCCAGTTTTAGAAACTCTTCAAACTTTCATTATATTTTCGTACATAATGCATAAATGGATTGCTTCCTGGACACTGTTCAAGTTAGACTTTCCCTCAAATTGTCTTCTTTTTTCCTTTAAGGACATATGGTTCACAGTATTATCAGTATCCTGGATGCTGTTAAGACTTACAGATAGACAGGATTTCTTATGGCTTGAAGTGAGAATTTTAGTTATAAAAGTTTATGAAGCTGTTGAATAGAAAACAGTTGTTTCTTTTTCCAGCTGATAGAACTACAGAGCTAGTGAACTTGATTGTTAAAGCAGACTGAAATAGGGGGAGGGTTGATAAATAAGACCAAATGGCTGTATCTGTGGCTCAAATACCGTATTAATATCATTTGTACAGAGATTAATGGCAGTCAATTACCTGGGTAGTGTTTACCCAAGTCGAGCAGTCATCGCTACCATGAAGGAACGCAGAATGGGAAGGATTGTATTTGTGTCATCTCAGGCTGGGCAATTAGGCCTGTTTGGTTATACAGCTTATTCTCCAACAAAATTTGCTCTTCGAGGGTTGGCTGAAGCCCTGCAAATGGAGGTATGTTTAATTTTGCTTATAAAGAATTTTAACTGTCAGCACAGGACATTTTCATTTAAATAGGTTTTTAGGTTTGTTGTTTGGGGTTTTTTTTATTTTATTGTGCAGCACTATTAATATCTATGTGCTATTGGCCCTTTTTTGGCAGCAGTATAATCCTTTTGCTCTGCATGGAGTTGCAGAAACTGAGATGTTTTCAATTACATTAGAGGGAATAGGTTGAATCTGTTGCTAGAACTTAAGACAACCCCATGTGCAGAACATTTTTTTAATCTTTTAATTAAAAGGATTTGATTTTTAAGACTTTGAGTTAAAGTCTTCTTCAGGGTTTTAAGTGAAGGATGATATCCTTCACATGGAAGATCACATGGATGCATGAGTGATAGGCCAGTGATTCCCAGTTTGTTTGTCAGTCCATGGCAAGTGGTGTGTGAACCATGTGAAACAGTAATACTTGCAAGCTAGAATTTGATGATTGTCCAAAAAAATAGATTGTATTGACAGTGGTCCACCCTTTTAAATTTTGGTACATACGAGCTTTTTAAACTGCAATGATGTAAGCTTATTCTTAAGTTCTGACTAAAACCAAACACCATTTTCATTATTCAATGGAGCAAGTTGGTAAGTACATTGTAATAAAACAGATAAGACTGATTTGAAAATTACTTTCCTTATTCTTCTGTTTAGCATGTATATTTGAGTTGTTAAGTGTTTATATATAAAGTGCCTGTGTTTTGTTCTAGACCTATGCACAGTCCCTGTTGTATGCTTTGATCAGGATAAGAATGTGGGGTAAAACTAACTGTAGTCACTTCTGGTCTGCCAAATAGAACAATGTGAATGCAGAGTCTTTCTTCAGGCTGCTGACAGATATTTTTGTGAAGACTGAATTATTCAAAAATAGGGTGTTTATGGGCCTGTAATGTGGTATTCCAGTGAGTATTTTCAATATAGAATGTTTCATAATATAAATAAAAATGCTTATTATTTTACAACACTTTGCTTTGTCATAGCCCTCTGAATATTTTAAAAAGCTTATTTATTTGTATTTGGAGTGCAAATTTGCATTGTATTAGTTTTTGAATAGTAGTACTCTAAATGATGTAATTCTATGACACTTACACACAGATGCATAACTAAATGCAATCCATGACTTAAGACCTTCCATTTTTCCTCACATTTTCTATTTATTTTTTTGTCTCCTTAGACTTTGACCTCTTGCAAGTTTATACCATGAGTTGAAAAGCCTTGTGACTTGAGTATAACTCTTAAACATAACAAATTTGAATTTTACATTTTTGTTGTTTATTTCCTTTGTCCAGCAATGAAAATATATTGATGTAAACAATAACAAAAAAAACCGTGTTAATGTGCCCCAGTGAAAGCCTTTTTGGCTTTGTGTTTCTAAGTGTTGAGTACTGGTGTTTGGCAATGGTTTAGTCTTCTTCTAAAATCTGAAATTTGTAAAATTTTTAAAAAAAAGATCTAAACTACTTTCATATTCCTCCTAAATGTCTTTTAAAAAAACCCAAACACTCAGATTCATCAAATAATTTGCAAAATCTTTAGAGACTTTTATTTAAAAAAGCACCACAACCACCTTTTTAAAATCTTTGCTGTTTGGTTTTCTCACTTGACAAGGCTGCAAGTCTTGTAAGTGCTGAATGCTTAACACTAGAGGCAATTCGAATTCAAGCTTGATGAATTTCATTATAGGGGACACTGTAAAGGCTGTTGGTATTAAGATAACACTTGATGCTTTTGTAAAACACAGGTAAAACCTTATAATGTCTACATAACGGTGGCCTATCCTCCAGATACCGATACACCTGGATTTGCAGAAGAGAGCAAAACAAAGGTAAATTGTCCTCCAGTAACACTGAAGTTTTGAAAGCTTCATTTCATTATAAGCAATGTGTTTTATTTTTCACTTATTTCCATAGTATTTTTGAAATCAGGTCATATGAAGGATTTGAGAAGTACTTACAAACACTTCAATTTTGTCAGTTTTTAACTACTCAGAGTTCTATAGCTTGTAGGATAATTTCATGTAGTTTATTGTTCTGGCTTTAAATGGAAGAACTACCTGCCTTTAATGTCTGAAACTCTGCATGTAAACTGTAAAATCACTATTTATTTTGATATTAAAGCTTAATGAACTAAAAATAATATTCCTATTTTGCATCTTTGATAATATGCAGTTGTTGTGATAGACGTGACAGATCAAAATACACCTCAGTTCATTCAGTGAAGTCTCCAGCCTAACTATACTATATGAATGTATGTAGTGACCCAGTTAAAGAATAGCTGTTCTCTAGTATTAAAGTAGAAGGGAAACTCTCTTGCACTGTGTTTGTAGTGGAAATGACAGTATCACTTTTCAGAAGGATGTGCCAACAGTAGTCCTTTTTCATTTGCATTACCTTAAAAGTGAAAGCTTTAATCTTTAGTCAGCTCTTGTCATTTGCTGTATCCATACATATGAAGTATTAATACAGAAAAGCACATTCAGGCCCCCTGTTTAGACCAAAGCATCAGGTAGCCAGAGAAAAATATCTTGTTTTTTTATTTGCATACTGTGAACTAGAAATCTGATATCTAAGGATATCGTCTTTTCAACATGCACCATCACATATAATTGGAAATTGGGTTTGAATTCCATTTTGTCTTTCACCCTTTGAATAGGAATCAGTAGGGGTTGTATAACACAATTCTTACTTCATCATTTCTTGACACAGATATTCTGTATTAAATGTATACTCCCACACATCTGCATAAAATGCCAGAATTAGACATCTGCAGATACTTGTATAGCTTGCATATTCTCTGGGATTTTTTTTCATCATAATAGCACATTTCAGGGGAATACAGTTACCAGCAGAACACATTGTTCATCTAAGATTTCTCTTTAAAAGAGATTCAGAGAGATTTATCTTGTCAAAAAGGTCTTGTCTTTTCAGGAGAGAATTATGCTTTGCTTTAGCCTACGTGAACTCTCCAGGTTACTTGCTCCTGTCATGACAGTGTACCTTAAAACTCTGCAGCATTGCATTGCTCTGACATTTCAGATATTCATTTACTGTTGCATTTATTTAATACTACTTAGCTTAGAACATCTGTCTCTGTAGTCTGCATTTCCTTAGCACTGGGCCATTTTTCTCTGTAATCATTAAATGTGGTACAAGAAAACATCAGGAAGTAGGATACAGCTTTCCTGTATATAAACATAACCTCTTTTTTATTTTGAGGTAACTGCTTTACAAATTACAGCCATGCTTTGGCTGGCTGACTAGCCATATTAAGTATTAAATGGCTGATTTCTGCCTGCCTTATTTTCAACATGTTATTAACTGTAGCTGTTGCTCCTGAACAGCTATTTTTTTCCCAAACTTACAGTATTTTAATTTTTATTGATATTCCTATATCTCTTTCAGATTTGTTTGATACTGGCCAGTAAGCTCAGAAGTAAATAGGGGCCATGAAATGGAGATCTAATGACATAAGCTCTCTCACTGTAGTAAAGCATGTAAAAGGTGTTTGTATGTGATTTCTGCTGGCAAAGACACTGATGGCCTCCCCTTAAAATATACCTACTAAAAAAACTTTCAGTGAGCCTGATTGGTGAAATCAGAACTCTTAATTCTACAGATACTTGGAAATAGGCTTGTTTCTATGAAATTTAAGTATTGTAGTACTTTAAATTGGTAGTGAGAAAGCTGTAGTTGCTCAGCTCTTCCCTAGAAGTGCTTTTTAAAAGTATTAATCTCAGAATTAAACAAGTCCCAGTATTTGAGTAGGCCTGAATGCTTCAATTAAATTTTGTTATTAAATGTAACTGAAGTAGCCATTACAAGTCAACTTGCAACCAATACATCTTTCTCCCTAATTTAGAGTTGTGTTTTCTTCATCAATGGAACCATCTGTCTTTAACATATTGAGCATTTAAATAGCTTGCTATGCAGTTATCTCTATAATTGTTTTATTTGTTAAAAGCACTTGTTTTTGTAATGGAATACACTTGTTTGGGGTTTTTTTGGTGAAAAAAATTGTGATTGCTGAAATAACTGTCATAATTGTTTTCTTCCAGTGAAGTAAAGTGGCATAAATTCTCTAAAACACAAAGAAATAAAATGAAGTGATGGATTTTGGTGGATACCAGTGTGTGGAGATTGAGAAATTAAAAAAAAGCAAGCTGGTTTTTAGGATCTTATAATATCTCAGACCTATCTTTTATTTCCTTTCTGGCAAAAAAAACATAAATGAACTAATACAGGTATTGAGGAGAAACAGTTTAAGCATTTTGATAGCATCTACTGAAAATAAAATACTCAGGAGGAAAAAAGGCACTTAATAGTAGCAATAAACTATATACCAAAAAAAGTGCTATTCAAGGACAAGTTGTCATTCCCCTTTGTAAAATTAGACTTATTTATGAAAGTGCTTATACCTTTACGTGGATGTTTTAGGATACCACTTGCTAACAGTGATATCATCCATGACAGAAGACTCAAACCCAAAATTTGACATGCTTATTTTCCTCTCCAGTGTGTTGTTAGTCAAACTTACATTAGTGTTTTTCTACTAAAGCCCTTAGAGACGAAGCTGATTTCTGAAACCTCGTCTGTTTGCCAAGCAGAACAAGTCGCCAGAGTTATAGTCAAAGATGCCATAGTAAGTAAATTATGTTTCTAAAGTATGTCCTGTGTTGAAGAGACTAGGATCAAGTGTTGTGCTTGCTTAAGACAATAAGATAATGGCTAAGCTAAAAGCAAAACCAATTTACACAAAACAGTACTCTTTGGTTAGTTTGAACAGGAAGTATTTTCTTTATTCTTCTTTTGCCACTGTGTCCACAAATGATTTTATACAATCTCTTGGAAGTAAAAGGTATCTGAAGCTGCACATAGAATAAAATGATGCATCAGTATGAATCAATGTCTCAAAGGTGGATTATGACTGACTTGAAAACACTAACCTATTGACTTTTTATGTATCAAATACCATTTGTCTGACCCCAAAAGCTTGTTGTACTATCTTATTTTTCTTGAAGATGAGTTCATATAAAAACAATTTTACAATAAAGGAAGGCAGTCGACTGTTTTTGGCTTGTAATGTCTAAAGTATGTGATTTATGAGTGATTAAAATACATAAAATGCTGTTCTTGGTTATTAAACTTGTATTGCCTTTACAATGACTTTTTTTTTCAGTGTTTTGTGCTAGGGAGTGCTTGCATTCTCAATAAGGTACCTCAGAAAAGAAACAAATCTGAAATTTCGTGATCATAAAGCACACTGACTGAATCCTAAAATCTACAATTACTTTACAGTTCCAGACACTCTTGATCTTCAATATGATTTATATCTACACCAGGTGTCCAGTTGTGAAGTTTTTACAGTATTTTCACAAATACAGCACATAAACACAAAATCATATCTGATTTGAGGGCGGTGAATTTTAAAAACAAGTACTGCCTCAAAATAGTATTCTTCTTTGGTGTTTAGGGAAAACTAATCTCCTCTCTGACCTTAAGCATCTGGTATTTCTATTCCAGCACTTTGTATCACACAGTAGCTCAGACATGGTCTTTATGCACTCTAGCCATCAGCTGAGAGACTAAAATAGAAATGAGAAGGTATCTGTGTACTCACAGGCCTCTCAGGTGTGTGCTGGGAAATAACCAGATCTAATACGCATTACTGCTTTGCATAGATTCACCCTGAACCCTAACTCAGGAACACCACCTTTTCCTTTCACTTCCACATGCCACAGAACTAGTCCCACAGTGTTTCAGGAAGTCTGTTTTCCAGAATAGTGTGATGGAAACAAATGGGAGAAGCCTGGGAGTCAGAGAACTGCAGTTTTACTGATGAGTAGTTAAAAACCACACAACTTTTTCCTTGTGATTCCCCCTTTTTCTGGCAGCTGAAGTGCTTAGCTGGCTGTGTCTCACCGTTTTGAGGAGGGCAAGTTAAAATCCTCGGTGTAGGTGAAGGAGGACCTGTTATCTAACATTTGAAATACACCCCCTTGCCAACTCTCATGTGATAAGCAGACTAATTTTAACAAAAGGCAAGCTGTATTTTGTTATACAATTATGGTAGTGATTGGTGACCTGTTAGGGTATAATTCTCTCTCTGAAATATGCTTACAGCTGTGAAGACCATCGTGCACATTCTCCACCAGTAAGCATGCCTCAAGAAGAAATTTAGAGCCTTTATATGTTGTAAAAATCTGCAGTAATTTAGTACACCTCTCTCTAAAGAGAGGTTAGCTTCCTTGTCCATTTTTAAGTGAATGCTTTTGGGAATGTTGCTGTATAGCCCAAAATATTTTTTAATATTTTGAGTCTTCATTGTGGTAGTAATTTTTTAACATAAAAATGTTGTTAGTGATATCAATTCTCTGTGTCCATCAAAAGTAACTGTTGAAATAAGACACATTATGATTTGCCACAACTGGGTAAATTACTTTTTTTTTTTCTTCATCCATCCAGCAAGGGAACTTTAACAGCTCAGTTGGATCAGATGGTTACATGCTGTCAATATTGACAAGTGGAATGTCACCGGTCACTTCTATTACTGAAGGTCTTCAGCAGGTAAGGCTTGGGAAGGCCCTGTTGTCACTATTTCTTATGGCTTAGAATACTTTAAAATGCAGAACATTATGCGAACATTTATTTTTTTCACCAAATGGCTGTTAATACTGACAGGTTTTGGAAAGTGCAGTAGTATTTTCAAGCTGAAGCAGCAGGTTGGAGAGTGGGCTAAGATTATCCCCTGCTACTCAGTCCTGAACTGTTGCAGAGTTAAGTTGGATTTCATGAGTTATTTTCTGGGGATTATACAACATACCTGCCTAGAACTCTTTTTAATGTCATGACTAAATGATATGCTGCAATCCAAGATCCTAAATGAATTGAAAGACGTTTCTCCTCTGTTTCCAGGTTGTTTGCATGGGCATTTTTCGCATCATTGGCCTATTTTACCTAGGAAGTTTTGACAGCATAGTTCGTCGCTGCATGATGCAAAGGGAAAAATCTGAAAGTGCAGATAAAACTGAGTAATCTTTACTTTGAGTGGAAAGAAGAACGTCAAACAGTCCTGGACAGCTTGCTGCTTAAGTGGGACTCAGTTTTGCTCCTGAAGGATTTAGACTGGAAGTACTTGCATGTGTGACAGAGGAGTCCCTTCAAAAGCTATGAAAGAAAGCAAAAGTACAATTCCAGAAAATGCCAAACTATGCAAAAGTGTGAATGAGGATTAGATATTTTATTTTTTTTGATGATTTGAGTTGGAGAGAATTTGGAGAGCTTGTAAGTAATCTGCAGAGTAGAATTTGAGAATGGACTATGTGCGGTAATTCTGGACAAATACTTAAGTTTTCTCACTTCGGTGCTTATGGACAAAATAAGTACCAGGAAAGACCAGGCTGAAATAGATTGAAGTCCCCTGAACAAGTTGATATCTTTTGCTAGTATTTTGGGACAGCTTTTAATTTGGAATCTTAGCTTTTCCTCTGGCCAATCTACAGATCCTTCTGTCAATGACAGCTTTCTTTATTCTATCCAACATGTGACTGTGGAAACCCTAAGATGGCAAATACATTTGTATGATCCAAGCTTTCTCAGCCTGGGAGTAATTAAAAAGTATGATTTAATATATGCATACTTTCTAAAGGGAGATGAAGAACCCATTCCCACAGAGAAATGCTAGGAGATGTGATTGGGTCTGTAGCTCTTCTGGCCTTTTGAAGTATGTTGTGAACAAAAAAAAAAAAATCAAACCAGTATCAAGCGTGTTGATTATGACTCAGCATTTTAAGCCATTGAAACAATGTACAATTTTTACAGATACTTAATCTGCCAGTTTTTGCTCTGGAAAGGAAAGTAGCTTGATGCTACTGTTAATGTATATTAATTTCAAAGCTGCAAATCATGAGCCAAACCAGTAGTTGATGATAGAATCAATTGTAATTAAAATGCCAGGCTCTTCCAGTAGCAGGAATGTAGCTTTTTAGTGCAGAAGGGTCAGGAGGAGGAGAGAGGTGTGTGTCAGAATGGCTTTCCACACTTCATTTTATCACTACACGAAAAACCTTTCACATGAGAAATTATTTAAAATACTCTCCTTGTATGACCCACTTCTAATTTGTTTCATTTACATCATATGAAACAAGGCTGCTCAGTAACTGCTTCAGAATACACAGAACCCAGTGGTTGTTTCTAATAAATCTCATTCAACACTGAAAAAGCTTGATGCATAGCAATGATGTTTTAAGGGTGCACTATATATAATGTTTATTTAATGGACCACTATAGTAAGTGCCTTGTGAGCTGCTTTTTTTTCAAAAGCTGCATATTTTGTATTTGTTAGCACTGCTGCGTTTTCAATGTCATATTTCCCATTTTCATTCCATACTCTGAATCTAAAATTACATGTAAAAACGAGCACTTTCACTTCCTAGAAAGTAGTATTTAACAGCCAAAATAAGCAAAATGTTATTGTTTTTGTTAAGATAGTCTCTATTTAAGAAGAGGTATTCAATTAAACTGGATGAAAAATAATAGGTGGTTAACTGGAAAACCTTAGAATGTAATTTATTGAGGCTATTTATTTTCCCTCTCTGAATTAGGCTGATCACTTTTCAAATTTGCTTCAGTATCTGATTTACAAACATATTTTTTGGAGAGGGTCACATTGGCACTCTCATTTTAAGTGGTTAGAATTCCATTAGATTGCAAATGTTGAGGCACTGCTGAATTCTTCATGAAGCCTACGTTTTAGGTCCTGCCTCCTGATTTTGTTTAGATAGGTGAAGTTGTGCATGCCTATAATGTAATACTAATTTTGAGAATAGAGTATATCCCTGCATTTTTTTAACAGCTCAGCTTCAGTGCAAAGAAATCTAGTGTGCATATGTATTTCCTGTGCTGCTTAATGTGAATGACATAAGGGAGCATTTATCATACATCCATTGTCAGCATCACTGTGTTTCTTAAAGCAACATTACAATGCTACTCAGACTCTATGATCTGTGTTTTAATGCAAATCAAATACTCGTTCGACCACCTGCAAAAAAATACCAAAATGGGTGAGTCGGTTGTGCTGTAGTTTGAAAGAAATGCTTCTGTAAATGACTTGATAGCAGCACAAGCTTGAAAGTCAGGACTTAAAACCAGTAAGCCTTTGGATACTTGAATTTTTGGATCTTCAACTTGGAATGTTAAAGGGTTTGCATTTAAGAAACATAATCCAGAAGGTCAGAGCACACATGACACTATGGCAGCTGGGCCTCTAAAGGTGTCAGGTTGGACATCTTTGATCACCACTCACTAATTCTTGACTGAAGAGTCCTCCCAATAATGACTGATCTAATTCAGTGCAAGTGTCTGTGAAGGAGAAGTAAGACTGCTGGGTGAAAGTTATGGCCCTGATCGACAGAGACTTCAGTTCACACCTAATTTTGCATAGTGTAAATTGTGTTGACAGTGAAACTGTAGGTTGAACCCCTTTGCAACTGTGGAAATTGGAACAAGGCAAGCTTTTTGAATCAAGAAGAATAGGCTTTTTCAATGTTCTAGTTTCTGCTGTTGCAAGTTAATGGTGTTAGTTTTAACTGAGAAACTTCTCACCTGTTTTGCTGTCAAAACAAGGTAAATTGTCAACTACAGCAACCTTTGGTGTAAATTTTGTTTTCTTATGCACATTCTCTTGTCTACCAATGTACTCATTTTAAGGTCCAATATAAAGTGAAGGAGATGCCTTGTAATCTTGTGAAAAAATGTTTAGCAGTTGAAAAACTATTTTGCCAGTTTAAATGTTACAAAACCTCTGCATCGAAATGTTTTAGCAGTGTATTTGATCCGTGAAGATCTTCAAATAGACTTTATTACTTTTTGTCAAATTGTCAATAATTTAATCACTTGTGCCATATCAGTTGGTGTCCTGTCTTGTTTTCTTGGTCAATCCTTAGGATTCTATTTAGGCTTTGATAGTCTTTTCCATTCCATGTAGTTTCTAATGACTCTCTGCTTCACATACAGATTTATTATAACTTTACTTATAGTTTACTTCACCAAGGTGTTCACGTGCAATTTAAATAGATTTAATATTTTACTAAGAAAAAAAAAGATATAGGTAAATAAACTTGATTTGCTGTGAAAAACTCTGGGCACTTTTAAATGGTAAAGGTATATAGCGTTATTTGTAAAAAGAAACTTCGTGCTTATTGCGTCATCGTTTTTTGTGCCAGAACTGTAAACTAGTTTTCATATTTTATATTTCTCAAAATAAATGGAGAATCAACAAAGCCTGTAACTTTTAAGTTCTTTTAGAGGATGAAGAGGAATGGATAGATTCATTTACAGGATGTGGTGTGGTGGGGGGATTTTATTTTGTTGGGTTTTTTAAAAACAGATTAGTTCAGCAGGATTCTGTTAATTCTGTGGGACAGCAGAGGGAGTGATATATCCCTCCCTTTTAGCAGCTTGGGACAGAGGTAAAAAAGGATGTAAAAAATACAACTGATTTTGTCAGCAGACCTGGTATCCCCAAAGCATAATGAAAGTGAGATTAAATTGACAAAACCTTCCTTTATTGCTGGAGGTACTGGCAGCATAAAACTAGTGCTTGTGCTCTCTGGATGTTCTTGTGAATCCTGAGGAGCCAAGCAAGGCTTATTCTTCCCAGTGGACAACAACAGAATTAATAGTTAGGGGAGATATCTTTCTGTACCAGCACTGAGCATGCAGCTGTATAGAAAATCACTATTATGTTTGAGCTCTGTAGTAGGAAGGCTTGAGTGTGTAGCTTGCCCCAACATAATAGGAGAGGAGGAGTAGCGCCAAGATACTTATTCTCAAAGTAAATTCAAAATCTCAAATGCTCAATCTTTTAAAACGACATTTGTATTAAATTATCAGAGAGCCAAAAATCAAAGATGGATTGAGGAAAGCATATGCTATCTAAAATGTGTTTTAAAGCTGTGGGGCTGATATTAATCTTTTAATTCTCCAACACCCGAAGTTTTGAAATGGGAGAAGGTCATGTTGCAACTGATTTTTCCATTTCAGCAAAAGTAGCAGGCCAAAGCAGATTGCTCCTCAATCCTTTTCATAATTGTATTTCAGCTACAAGGCTAAAGCATCTGACAGTTCCATTTAATTGGGTTTATTCCCTGCCCAGCCAGTACCAGGCACACTGAAGAGCAGGGGTGAGTGTTATTGTCTGTCAAAGCTTGTAGTAAAAACCTCACCAAGTCATTTCCTTTCCTCTATCACTGGGGGGAGACTTTAAATGAGGTGTCTATAAATGAGGTGTCTGTCTTGCTGCCCATCCTCTTTCTCTTACACCTTTCAACCTAGAGGCTCTGAACTGGTGAGAATGATGACACTTAATCTTCCGGTGGTGATGGTCTCTGGTGGGGAGAAATAATGCTAGTAAGCTTTTGGATGAAACTCACACTGAAGGAAGTGGAAACTGCAAATACTTTTTTTTTTGTTGTTAAACCCCAAAAGATGCATATCTAATTTTTTTTCTTTTTTGGTGTGGGGGGGAGCATCTAATTTCACGTGGGGGATGAATTTCATAAAGTTGTTTGTGAAGATTTGCTGTTTGGGGAAACCTTGATGAATATAATACCAAGTCTCCTCTGTGGCAGAATACCACCAAATCAGTCTGAAATTCTATTTTTTTTTTTTAAGTTGAAAACAAGTTTGTTTTCAGCTTGGAGGGGAATCCCCATGTTAATTTTAAACCTTTCCAGTTCGAACTGTGAAGTTGGTTCTGTAGTAGTGCTGCTAAAGCAGTGTAAATAAATACAAGGGGCAAAGCAAAACATGCATGACTAATGCAATCATACTACCAGCCACTAAGAACCAACTCCCTTGGCCAATCCAGAGTTAAATCTGGATAAATCTGGTAAAGATACCAGCTGTAAATAATATGTATAAAATTAAGTCTAATACCAAATTTTAATGTTCTAGGTAACTTGCAGCTGAAGGGAATGCCCTTTTCGAAGCTAACAGGTGCTTCAAAGAAAGCGGTTAAAATGAGGCATCTCAGTCTTTATTTCAAAACATTTATGACTGAACCACAAGCACAGGTTGGTGGCTTGCAAAAAGGTGGTGAGACAGCTCAGCTCTGGTAAAGATGAGACCCTATTGCCACATAGTGAAGTAGAAATGTCAAGGGAAAGGATATCCAGAGCTGGATGCAGCTGTTTTGCTTCCTTCCAAACCACAGGGCCAATGGATCTTGACAAGGAGTGAAGATGATTGAGGGATGAGCACAGTAAAAGGCATCTGAAAGTCAGGAGCTGTTTGCTATGTTGGACCCTAAGGATATTATCCAAGTATCTCATCCAGATGCCTTTCCTGATGAGCACAATTAAAGCCTGCGAAATAAACCATAATTGCAGGTTGGGTGTGCTCTAAGTGTTTTACAGTAGCATTATCTGCTCTGCAAGCGCTTCCAGCCAAAAAAGGATCCACTCCACACCTGCAGCATTTGCAACTCCAGCAGGATGAAAGGCAGTCTCCCATTTCAGGAATGCGCTCTGAAGAAGTGAAGGAGTTTGTTCAGGTTAACTTGCCACCATCCTGGTTAAAAATGAGGAAAAAATATATATAGATGTCATAGGTACTACCTTTCCCTATCCTTTTACACGCAGAGAACTGTTTTTCCAAGCATTCTATACAATAGATGTTAGCTGCTGCCTAGGCAGCAATGTTGGGCCACATGGTTGAGCAAACCAGATGAGACAGTCTGAGCAATAAATCAGGTGGCATGCAGCTGATAGCACAGAATTATATGTGTGCATGCAAGTCTCTACAAGAAAATTGGTTTCAAGGCATTTCATCCAGCTTGACAGAGATACCGCAGATCCGTGGGTATTGTGGTCTCATGGACAGAAACGTGAAAGACCATGTGGTTGGTGGTTAGTTTTAGTCAGGGTGAGTTAGAAAACTCTTGCATGTACAAAGGCGTGCAGAGCAAACGCATGCTGCCATGGAAAGGAGCAGTAATGAATGCCTGGAACAGAGGGAAGCATGGCCGTGGGTGGCACAGACGAAAGCCTCACTGGACACAGCATCAAAAAGCCTTCACAGAGCCATTGGCTGTGTGAGGAGCAGCTTGCTAATTTGCATATGTGCAAATTACTCACCCATGGGTACAGTCTTAGTGGATTGTTTCAATAAAACCTGTATTTAAGCTGTGCTAGAACGTCATAAGGCAATGGACCTCTTTAGTTGTCATAACTGTTACCTATATTGCTCTAAACATGACTTTTTGGTTACTCAAATTTAGTTTACTATTGTTAGTTTTTGGTTGTTGTTGGTTTTGATTTTTTTCTAGAATAGAAAACCTCTGCAGATTTTTTTTTTTTTAAAAAAGTGGCAACATCCTTGTTGAGTGTGAGTGCAAAGGTACACCCCGTTTGTTTCATGCCTGCTCAGGCAGGGCTTTAAACAATTGTTTGCTTCTCTCCAACTTGCCTGTGCGTGAGTCAAGGAAATAAAAGGGTGGGCAGGTCACCAGGAACCAGGGCTGCTGCTGAAAGCCTGTTCATGTTAACACAAAGGTACAGGGAAAAGGTGTCCACTTTCAGATTGTTGGGAAGTTCAGTGTTGCCAGGCATTACAAACTTTCTAGATCCTTTGTTAATAATACATCTGTACAGCGGGCATCTGGGAAGCCATTGAAGAAACAGCAGGCTTTGCAGGATCCTGTCTGCTCAGTTGCCCGAGCACAGATAAGAAAGCCATCCCAAGTAAATAATTGTCCCTTACACTGCCAGACCTGAGCGATGCCTGTTGTGGATGCTCCTGCCTCTCTAATTGTCAAGGGAGCTTTTTTCAGGTGAGCTGCTGCTTGTATTCCTAATTGAGTTCCAATTCTTTCTGCAGTTAATTCTTCTTGGTCTGATTAAGTTTGGTGGGCTAGCTCATATAAAGGTAAATGAGTGTGCAGAAGGATTTGCAGGATCAGATCTTGAGTAGTCAGCATGTTATTCTGCTACCTAAAAGCACCCATAATGCTTTTCTTTTAGCTGACTTTATGCACTGATTTCATGTTCCTTGATAAATCCTGAGCCTCTCTTGTCATTTCTCCCATCTGCCCCAAAAACCATATTGCCTTTATTTTGGAGGGGTTTTTTAACTGTTGTTTTATCCTGCTGAGCTCAAATAAACAAGCAAGATGAAAAGCAGTACTGTGATGCAAACTCGTGACACTCTAATAGATGCTCATCACCCACTCAGGTAGCATGATAATTGCTTTTGAGATGCCGCTCCCTTCAATTAGAGCCATACAGGTCAGATGCAATGCATTTGACACTTAAATGTTAGGAACAAGACTGTTTAAATGGACATAATTTTGTTTTGGTTTTTTTTAGAGTCCTAATTTGCCACTCTTCAAGGCACAGTTTTTTGCTTCCCATGACTCATCCTTAATGCCCTTGCTTAAAGCAAAAGGTTCCTAGGATTTCCCCTTATGTGTTTTTTTTTCTTTTTTCCTTTTGTACAGTCTCAGTTGTGTTTGGTATTAGCAAGCTTTCTGGTGAACTATGACCACTATTTTCCTATTAAACTTTTAGAAAAGCTGGGATCTATCATTCCAACTGCAAAGTGCTGATTGTAGAGCTGGGGGAGGGGAAAAGCACCATTACTAAATCTCTTCCAGAGTATGTAATAAATTTTTGCTGTTCTTCATCATCAATCAGTTATGAATTCTGAAACTATTTTTCTGATTATATGTCCTCAGCACTATTTAGTTGATCTTACTTCCATTTTTGCATACAAAATACCTTCAAATACCATAAGCAAAATCAGTGATATTTTCAATTCCTCCTTACAAAAGCCCATTAATTTTTTATTCATCTTTGCTTTCTGCATCAGTCCCACACCGATTTATCCTCTGAGCTTTAAAACCAATCTTGCTAGACAATGTCGTGCAGCTTACCTACTCAGTTTTCCTGTGTTACCTAACATCTGTGTGTGATGTGTCTTCAGTTGTGGGACCAACTTCAACTAGATTCAGTCGCCGGCACAGTGACAGGCTCAATCAGCAGCCTGGTTGGTTATGGCTGTTCTGATTTTCTGTATCACTTGTTCCACTTCAACCATACCATGTTGCATGGAAATGTCTGGCTGCTTTCTGTGTTCAGAGACCTTTTTCCTTCCTTCCCTTTTGATGCAAGAATATAAAGGTGGTGATGTTACTTGGTAGGCAGATCCCTTGTCTACATTTCTGCCATCAGAAGCCACCCCTCAGCTCATTGCAAGCACCTTGCTTTCTGGGGTCTTTCATACAGATGGAAATGAGGTGTGTTTGTGTTCCTGCATTCCCTGAGCTCCACGCGTGTCCTGGTGGGGTACAGCCCTTAGCCCCTGACTGCACAGAGCATCATCACTCTTTTGACCTCATTTCACTTGCTGCCCTGCAACCTCTGTCCCTCTCAACCCAACCAGAACTCAACCAGCCACAGCCAGCAGGCGGGATCGCACACGGGACAGTCCGGGGCGAGCGAGCCCTTCGCTCCCTCCAGCCCGCAGGGACGGGCGGGGGGTCCCGGCTCCCGTGGCCGAGCCCGGGGCGAGCGGCGGCCGCTGGGTGGCAACAGCTGCCCGCTGGAGAAGAGAGAAGGGACAGAGGAGAGAAATGAGAGGGGAGAGGGGATTTGGGAGAGAGGAAAGGAGAGGAGGGTGCTGGCACTAGATGCGGTGCCGAGCGCCTTCCCGCGCCCCGCTAAATCAAAGGCACCAGAAGGATTAAACACCCGGAGCGCCTCTTCAGGTGGCTGGAAAGGCGCTGGTTTGTACATGTCAGAAACAAATCCCTCGGTGTCGCCTCGAAACAAATCCCTGGATCACCGAGGGCACAGGTGAGTTCCGTGCAGAGCATGGGGAATCCTAGCCCTTTGGATGCCGGGACCTCCCCTTCTTCTGGATGGAGGGAAAACTGGCGACCCTCCTCACACCACTGCCATGTCCTCACGCAGGGGAGCTGCCAGCCTGGGAACTACGCGTGACAGGTCCGTGGGCGAAGGAAACGTGATCCTGAAAACAGGGACTTGAAGGGGAGGGCGTAATTATTCCGAATGTCCCCTGTGCGAACAAACTCGCGGTCACCGCTTTATGTATGCATTTTATTTCTTTTAGGTTCACGGTAGTGTATAGATGAGATTATCAACCCAATCACCCTTCTATCGACAAAAATTGGTAGAATTCATCCATCGTCTCTTTCTCCCAGAGAAAGGTGCTGAGAGTGTCCTGCTCCCGTTCGGCTTGGCATTTCCCTGGGATGGCTCCCCCTTTAAAGCTGGGGCAGTCCCAGCATCACACTGATGTTGCTGGTCGGGGTGGCAGGGCGGGCTGAGCCATCACTATTTCCCAGCTCTGTGGGTTTAAACTACTTTGAATGTTAACTCTGCTTCTTTGGTTACGCTCCAGATTCACCTCATCTCCAAACAGCTCCAGTAGCAGTAGCCCCTCTTGAATATACATATCTATATCTATATCTATCTATCTATCTATCTATCTATCTATCTATCTATCTATCTATCTATCTATCTATCTATATATATATATAAAATTCTTCAGGCCGGGCGCAGGGACAAACCTGAGCCCTGTTTCTACAAAAAGCCATAACCCCCAACTCCCTGCCTGTCCCACAGGCACGCGTGGACGCCGCCCGACCTGCGTGGAGCAGGTGTGCGGGGCACGGCCGGGAGCGGGGGGGACACCGGGGGAGCCGGCCCGGCGGGACCGGCCCCGCACAGAGCCCCGCACCGGGCCCCTTTTCCTTCTCAAAACGGGGGTTCGGAATGATAATGATGATTATTATTATTATTATTATTGATATTATTATCAACATCATTATCCTTATCATTATTTTCCTCGTTTTCACTCCCCACTTTATTTAAAAAAAAAAAAAATTGATTTATGTTAATGACTCCGCGCGGGGCGGCAGTGGCGCGGAGCGGGGCCGGCATCCCGCATCCCGCAAGCCCCTCTCCCCCGCATCCCGCAGCTCCTCTCCCCCGCAGCCCTTCGCCCCCGCATCCCTCAGCCCCTCGCCCCCCGCAGCCCGCAGCCCTTCGCCCCCGCATCCCGCAGTCCCCGCATCCCCTCTCCCCCGCATCCTGCAGCCCCTCTCCCTCGCATCCCCCGCATCTCG
>JAWWEE010000074.1:67130818-67330910 GCA_035221455.1 Xenops minutus
CTTTTTCTTTCCTTTTTTTTTTTAAAAAAAATTTTTTTTCCTGGTGGCTTGCAGTTAGCTCATAGCTGGATAACTTTTCCAAATGCATCTAAAAGTCTGGAATTTACTTTCTGTTATTTTTATCTTAATGCTAGTTTGCTGTCATAATTATTGTATATTGATAGACTTTACTAAATTTTCCCTTGCTAAGTTCCTTGTGGGTTTCTGGATTTTACAGTTAATGAGTAAGAAAACAAATCTGATATTAGAAAGTGTTGCCATTGACTTCAATAAGAACAGGAAGAAGCACTTAATTGGACAATTGTAGTTATATTTACTCTGTATATGTGGCAAGAAAAATAAGATCAAATGAAAAAGTAATAGATTTTCTGCTGACAGAGACAAACAACCTTTTCTGCAACACATTATTAACCTTTGGGAGAAGTTTTAATGGGAGAACTGTGAGGGGAAGTACTAAGTTGCATTCAGGAAAGGTTAGGTACTCATAAGGGTAAGGAAAATTTCTATGCTTGTGTTTGAATCAAATTGTTTGAAAGGGCACTCATACACCTTGGGGTAAATTTAACATCAGCTGCTGAACTTAGATCACCAAGTGCTGAGGGTAGACCTTTCTCCAGGTAATGCTATTTCGAAATTATCTATTCCACTGCTTCTCCCCCAGAGCACCTGGTGCTGGTTGGTATCTGGGGATACTGGGATGCCAGTTTCATCCATCTAGGGAAAACTCCTTGTTCCTGCATATGTTTTGTAAAGGTAGCCATAAATCCACTTGCTGTGTTTCTAAGAGCATTCACATCACTGAATTTACTCCTGTGCTGACTGGAGGTTATGAATTGCCACATGAATACCTAACTTTGCATTTAAAGTTGCAAGCCCATCATCACAGTTCTGTGAAAAGAAGCAGGTGCTGGGTTAGTGGTTGGACTCGATGATCTTGAAGGACTTTTCCAACTTAAATGATTCTATGATGGTATGATTTTGAGTTAGTCGAAAGAAATAGTCAGCATCCTTCAGTGCATACATAATTTTATTGCTATTTTATTTAGGAAGCATAAAAAGACTGATTCCATTTTGTTGATTGAAAAAGCTACTCAGGGGTACTTCAGTGAGTAATTTACATACGTGAGCCAGGTAAAATGGAAAAGAAAAGGCTTCATTTTTCCCACATAGGGATTGAAAGAGACTCGCGCAGTTGTTCGAGAAAGCAACTGGGAGTCAAAACTAACTTCCTCTTCTTGGCTCTAGTACTGGGTACACGATAGGATATGGGCCAAATCATTAGTACCTCTCTTTTTCAGTTAACCCAGCTACAAAATAGGTATTATCACTAGCTGTACAGCACACCAGGTCTGCGAAATTTATTGCTGTCCACCACATTATCATGAGTTGAGCTGATGTTCTGTAATTAAAAAAAGGGGTGGTACCAGGTATGGTGTTGAACAAAATGTCCATTTTAGTAATTTGGGGCTTAGAATAAAGTTCTAATCTGTAGCATTACATTTTGTCATTGCTGGAGCTCGCTAGCCTGGGAAAGAGCAAAGTGAGTAAGATTGTGAAACTATCTTGGGGTGAGATTTGAGTGGAGAGAGGAGGTAGAAGAAAGAATAAAATAAAAGTTAAATGGAAATTAGGCTTAAACTTTTCAGCTTCACTGTTTGGATGTGTTTAGCAGTGCTTGTGATGGAAACAGATTAAAGAGATCAGTTTCAGGTGTTGATTTCTAGTTTTTATATAGGAAAGGAGTGAGCAGCGTGAGAAATGGCAACTGACAGTATTAGTGTTTTTCTTTTGGTACAGCACAGTTCACTGGGTGTTTCAAGAAGGAGTTTGTCTTCTCTTTTCCATTCCCACCATATGTAAAAGCTGTGGCACTTCAGAGAAGGGGCAGTATAGGTGTATCAAATGCACCTGTAAGAAGTATCTTCATACACTTGTATTCTTTTGCTTCCATTCACAAGCTTCATTAAGTGTTCAGATGCAGGCAGAAAAAGCAATTTTAAAACATTGAAAAAAAAAAGACTAGTAGTCAAAGCTTTTGGCATAACCATGAGTTTGGAGTTACTTTTAACTATTTTACTGAACTGAGGCTTAGGAGACAAAATTCTTCTTGCATGCTCTGCAGAGACTTGTGTGAGTCACTAGAAAGTTGGGATAGGACCACAGACAGAAGGTCAGTGAAATCTGTGGGACAGTCCTGTAGCCTGTCTTTGTGATAGAGTAACTATTACCAGCTTTGTCTCTAAAGGAGAGTACTCCTTTCTTAGGAATATTCTTCACATGTTCAAACTGCGTATTGTAAAATGTAGTAGAGGACCCTATTTCTGATCTCTTTTATAGAGAAAAAAGAATCAGAAATAAATCAAAGACAAATGCAATAGTAAATGATTTGGGAATTCCTTTAGCAGAATAGGGTGGTCAGTGCTGGAGCTTAATAATTAAACCTGTTGAAATTCTCAAGAATGTACACAGAGCTTAAGTTAAAAAAAAAAAAAAAGACATTAAAAACTGAGGTAATTACTCCCTCATTCATAATAGAATTGAATTCTGCATTGTGCTCAAAGCATTCACAAATTTGCCTTCAAGCTGGACGTATCCAAAGCCCCTCTCCTGAAGTCATCTGGCACATCACTGTCTAGATACCTAATCTGGAGTCTGCCACTGGATGTGAAAGGTCCCGAATACAGCTGAGAAGGAGGCCTAATGCCCGTGTTCTTTCTAGGTTCCTGCTTCACCAGTTCCTTTCTCCGTTTTCTGGATCTGCAATAATTAGCTGTGCAGCCATAAAGCTTGGCTGAGGGAAAAGCTTTGCTCCTCTTTGGGCCGGAGTGCTGCAGCAGGGCAAGGGAGAAAATAAAGCGGCCTCTTGAAATGTCAGGTTGCAATCAAGGCTGCAAGTAAATGAGCCGGTCTGGAGTATGTTCAGGCTTCTGCAGTAGCTCAGGGCTGTCTGCAAAAAATTCCTGCAGTAGAAAATTCACATTTTTGGCTCTGGGCTGAATATGTGAAATCCTTGCCTGGTTGGAGTCAATAGCTATTCTTTTCAGCGTGGATGCTAAAACCAGTGGTATCTAGCCTTGCATAGCAGTGAGCGCATGGACAGACCCAAAAAGGGATCTATAAAGTGTTGCACAAAGCCTTGGTTGTAGTGGATGGTTGGGCACATCTGTGCAGTGCTGGAAAACTGGAGTGAAGTTGCCTTGGGTTTTGCCTTGAGAGCGCTTCTCAACCTCCACAGGCATCCTCACTGTAAGGGGAGCCCAGGATGCTAAACACATCCCTCTGAGCAGGCCTGTGTAAGCCAGGAATCGTAGTGTCCCACCAGGACCTCAGCAGTTTTCTAGAAATTGGTTCTGTCTGGCTTTGGCCAGTGAAGCTGTGCCTCAGCCCCAGGGGTAAGCTGGTGAGTCTCCCTGATGCTTTAGGACTATGAGAGGGGGAGCTGCCCACTCTGCTCTCCAGCCTGGGTGGCAAAAGTGGTGGGGAAACCTGCCAAGGCATCCCTTTGTACCTTTTTTCATATCTATTGTAGTTGACTGTTTCACCAGGGAATAGTGTATTTATTTTGCAAGCAATTGGAATTTTCCTGCCTTTTTAAAAAACACTATTTTGTTTTCCCCAACGCAGTGAGAAGGATGCTTGTGACATGGTAGTACATCCTGCAGGCTGGGACTTCTGTGGGAGTTTAATGGCAGCACTGGCACACTGTTAGGCTGTGTAAACTGGCCTAGGGTTTGTTTTAGAAAACTTGCTTTCTTTTTTTCCCCCTCTCTCTGCTCGCTTCTTTTCCCCCCTGCAGACACAAATACATCATTCTTGCAAACGCAACTGTTTAATTTTAATAACTGGCCTAGAGCTAAAACTGACAGTGGGAGAGGAGCTGTTTGGTTTGCAGTTGCTGACAGCTGGAATAAACTACCTGTTCTTTTGGAAGGGATGGACAGGCAGCTTGTTTGGTTTTGAGGACACTTTGATCCCTAAAGAAACTCCTCTCAACAAAAAAAATAATGACTGCAATTGTGGCAGTTCACTGTTACTGACTGCTCTTTATATGTAAGGCTTGAAGTATGATGGGGAAATGCTGTGTGCAGACATCTCATGTCTCTGTAGTTCAGACCTTTCTGCTGAGACCAAGTCCTCATCCTGAAAGGTCACTTTCACCAGTGCCTTGGGAGAGACCCCAAGTCCTGCTAAAATCTGTTTCCTATTATCAAGGTCCCTATCAGGCTGGTTTGACAAGAGCTCTTTGGAATAGCTAAATGGCTTAGGTTCTCAAAACCCTGCCTTGAAGCGATGAAGGCTGGATGATTAAGTTAGATATTAAATAATTTTGCAATGAATGGTTTTACCTCTGGCTCCTTAAGAAAGTCAGCCTTCTTATTTTGCCAGTTCTCAGAAGAAAATGGCAGCAGTCCCATTTCCTCTTCTCCTCCCTCAGGGCCTGCCACCCTTTTTATTTCTATTTTTTTCCTCCCAGGGCCATTAGACAACATGCAAATTATTGTTAATAGGGGCAGAACAATACTGCATTCCCAGTGGGATTGTTAGGGTCAAAACCATCACATGCCAGCCCTCAGTGTGATACTAATTTTGGCTGTGCCTGCTCCAGGGTTTGCAGGTCAAGTGGAAGGGGGCTGTGATGCACAGATGCAAGCAGGACATGTCCCTAGACCCCCCTGCCCTACAGCAGGCTCTGGCCAGGCTGTGTCTGGGGACTCTCCTGACCCCCTGACAAGGCTGGTGTGCTGCAAGACACGGGCTCCTTGCTCCACCTTTCCTGCTGGCTCATCAGAGGTCCCTCAGAGGAGACGGGTCGTCCCCTGCCAACCTCTTTCCTGCCTCCCTTTCCCTGGTGCTCCACATCTTTGTGCTTGAGGAATAGGAAAGCACTGCATGGCTCATTTTGATGTGGGCTCCCACTTGAAATGTGGCCTGGCAGCAAAAGGGTGGCTGTTGGGGTGGGCTCACCAAAAGGCAGCCTGCAGCCCACATCCACCCTGAGCTTTGGAGCAGTCTCCAGAGGACAGGGACAGGCTGGGGAGCTGGGGAGAGGATGCTCTACCCCCATGTGTCCCTCCTCTGTCCCAGACCCTTTCTTCCAGGAACCCTAAGAGTTCTTCCATGGAGGGACATACTGGTGATGAATGTTTTAACGTTACCTTTATAAACTACATGGACTGTGTGCCACAGTTCAGAGGGAAAGGAAGGGCATCTGCCTTCAGGCCTTGGCCTTGGGCTGGTTTCTGTCTCTTGCCTTTGCTTTAAAGTCATGGGATTTTGTCACTGGAGCTGTTGGGAGGAGCATTAGGGCATTTGCAAGGCTCCTTTTGTAACACATTTTACAGGGAAGTGGTTGGAACTATATTTAAAAGTGAATGTAGGAGAGAAAAGAGAAATATACTTCTGACATCATTGTCTGAAGTAAAAATAGAGTACATTGGATGTCTCTGTCAAGACTGGGATTGTGAGTTCCCTTTCTCCTACAAGATGTATTGAGGAGTGGCTACCCCTGCTGCAGGGCAGGGGCTGAAACATCTGCCTTGGTTACACTTTTGGAAGTGGCAAGTCCTTGACATCATGTCTGCACCCTGGGATTTGATGGATAAACAAAATGAAAAAGGAACAGAGTGGATTTTATAAAGTGCTTCAAGTAGTGGTTTGTTTGGGGTTTTTTCCCCCTCTCTCTGTTAGACCTTGTCAGGGATTCAGTGCACTCCCCAGTGCTGCAGACTCAGAAGTGCTTACCTTTAAGAGGTAGCAAAAGACTTGCTCAAGTCTCTGACTTCCAGGGAAGCAGGATCAGAGGGCTGAAGCAGAAAGTGAAACTCTTGAAAAACAAAAATGCAACAGAGCAGCCTTCTTTCATTTTCCCAAGTGAGCATAATGCAAAAAGTAAACAGTTGGCACAAATGACTAATGCAGGTTTGCCAGGAGGCTGATCAAAAACATACCGAATTCAGCAGTATGTTTTGCACGAAGTTCAGCAGGTTTTTTGCATCAGACTCGTTGCAAGGTAGGCAAGAATATTTTTTGAAAGAAAAATGCCATTTGAAAAAATGTGGAAAATTCTCCTGCTCTACCTCCTACATGTTTCTATTGTCAAACAGTCACTGATCTTATTTTAGACTTGACCTTCGTGTTCTTTCCACAGCACACAGGCTGAATGACATGTTATTCAAGTTCTCAGACAATATTATGATATATCTTCTTTTATATTTAGCTGTAACTTTTATTCTCCTTATAAACAAACCCACCTAATGCAACCACCACCTATCCAGGGAAAGTATTTCCATTCCCCTTGGCTTAATTTGGACAAATTTGGCATGAAAACATTCAATAGTTCCATAATAACCTTTGCAACAGGATGCCTGCTGTGCTGACATGCAGGTCTAGAGCAACTTGTACCATGTGCCAGGAAATTGCATTCTTAAGAAAAATCTAGACATAAATTCTGAACAATCAACACTTAAATTTTGAGAAGTCTGGCAGCAAGCTGTATCTGCCTCATGGGTTTTCACTTTAATGACTTTTTGCTTTCTGAGCTCTGCCCCTCTGTCCTTTATGCAGACTGTATGCCCCCAGTCCAAGCAAGCTGAGCTCTGAGGAGTGGAGAGAGGGGGGCATTAGCTGCTTCTCCCTTGTTGTTCTTGTGTGACTGTGTGCTCCAGCACTTCACCTTGACACATCAGGAGAGTGATTTCTTACCGAAAGAAGGCAGAGCTTAGCTGGAAGCTACGCAAGCGGGCGTTTAGCTCTCAGTGGGCATTCACACAATGGGGCTGCAGTGCAATTCAGCCTTGCCTTCCAGTCTGCTGGGCTGGAAAGAGGATGGGAAGAGGCAGAAATACCACCAAACCCAGCTATCCTAGATCAGCTGGAGGCATCCTTACCCTGGGACAGGCCGGTTTGCTGCAATAAGAGGGGACGAAAGACTAGACTGACTCCAGAGAGAGAGAAAGTTTTCCCTGCCTTGAGGTCTCTGAGCACTTTGTTCTTGTTGTTCCTCTCACTGCAAGTGGAGCAAGCAAATGGCATCGTGGATGCCCATCTTCCAGAACTGCTGCCAGCTTGGACGAAGGCTCCAGGTCTCTCAAACATTCCCCAAACCTCCCTTGTTCCTACGTAAGGGAGCAACAGCATGGCTGGAAGACCTTTGAGTGGCTCTCTGCCAAGACCTCCTAGATGTGCATCAAATGTTACATCACCAAGAAAAAGGTGGTTGTAGATGGAAGCAACTGCATCCCTGAGCTTTGCCACCAGGAGATTGCAAGAAAAACACACGGTTCCTCAGGAAAGAAAAGATCCCCTGTTCTTTTGTGGTGAGTTCAGTAAAGCAGTAGGCCAATTTAATCAGCAAAACATTAAATGGGATTCTAGGAGGAGGCAGGGATGGGGAGGGGTGTTCCATGGATATGAACTCAAGGCAGAATGAAGGGCTGTGAAACCGTGTGAACTGAACCCCATCAGGGAAGGCTTACTAAAACTTGAGCCAGGAAAAATTATAGAACTCTATAAATAGCTAAATTGAAAATTGAATGCATTTGTGTGTGTGGATGCACACATCTATCTCTGAGGTCATGTGTGTAAAAGAAATACAGTAGTATTTCATATGTTGGGGTTTTATTTTTTTAAGTAGTGGAAAACGTTTTAATGATTTTTTTTTTTTATTTTATTTTTTCCTAGAGACAGTACATTATGTTCTGTCCTTGGGGCCAAAAAGACAAAGTGCCTATTTTCATGAGAAATCCTACAGAAGGAGGAAGGGAAAGTATTATGCAGTGTAACAAGGGTATAGTAGCCATTCCACAGTGATTACACATCCAAGCAAAGCCTGCACTAGAAAACTCAAAAATATATTAGAAGCGGAAAACAAGATGTGTGAAGTGCTTCCTATTCCCTCCCCACACTCCAAGCAAGCAGGGAGGTGGTCATGGAGTTTAAATTTAACCCGTTGTATAGGATAATAAGACTGTATTTCGGTGTCAGGCAACAAGCATGTTATGTACATACTAGATTGAGGACTTCCTCTAGTTATTAATTTTGCTCCCTCAGAACTTTAAGTTATTTTCAATATGTTAAAATCGTCCAGACACAAACCAGAAGTGATTGGAAGCACTAAATAATGTAGGAGACTTTCAAGAATTAGTGTAGTTGAAATGAATCCCAGCCTGAATGGCTCCTTAATTAAAGTACAAAACTGTTTTTAGTTTTATACCAATAATTTGTGATTCTAAGTCTGACCCCCCCATTACCTTTTAATACCTTTCATTCATCCCATGATGGTCAAATGATGAATGGAATCAGCCTTCTGGAAAAAAAAAAAATGGCACTTTTTCATACAGAATTCAAATGAATTAAAGAATCTGTGCAGTTGCTCAATTTGATTTAAGAGCAAGATGCAGTCTGGAGTGTAATGCCCTCATACCACAAGGGAATCAAATTTGTATTCGAGTCTCCTTTGCCGGCTTGTTTAATCGTTTATGATAACATCAGTAGCTTGGTAAATGATGTAATGGGAGTTAAATCAGGATGACCAACATAAACATCTGTCAGTGCATGTGAACATTTGATGTATGACCCCAGGGCCCAGTGCAGCAGTCAGTATCTTGGCAAACAGTCCTTGGACGTCAGCGTCACTCGAGGTTGCAGGATCGCACGCTGGAGAGGATTCGTGCCGTCTGCTTTGTGCTGCTGGCCGGGAACCGGGTATGTGATCTGGCTGCTCGGTGTCGGGTGTATCACTTGGCAGCAGGTGCCCTCCTCACTGTGGGCAGAGCTCACCCCAGTGCGGAGGGTCAGGGCAAGGCATCATTCTGCCAGAGAGCCCGAGCCAGCATTAGGTGATGAGTAGGCTTGTGCTGGTCCTGGGAAATGCAGGAGAGTTTTACAGAGATAACTGATGTCATTCTGGCTTGCCCTGTGGGCTGAGACACGCAGTCCAATTTGTACCCAAAACATCACCCTTAGTGCTTTGTGAACATAATTTCAGAGGAGTAATTTACTAGGCTTGGATTATACTGGTGTTATTTTCATTCAAAATCATCTTGTCATCATGTTCTTGCATGGATTTGTAATTTTCTGAAAGTAAGCTGCCTGTTACGTTCATGTTCCTCATTAAACTTTTTTTAATTTTTTTTTTTTTTTTTTAATGAGAGTCATGTGGGAACATAATAGTAGCTACTACAGACAAACATGGAAGTTATTGGATGTGTATGCCCTGTGCAGAAATGGACAGACAGGATCTGAAAAAAAAAAAAAAAAAGGAAAAAAAAAAAAAAAAGATGTGTTGTGGAGGAAGGGCAGAGCTGAGGGAACTCTGCCTCTTACATTTTGAGTTAAATTGTTCTTTGGAGGCAAAGTCTGTAAAGGTAACACAGGGGAGAAATGCCACAATGATGGATACAGGGGAGTGGATGGCTGTGGCTCCTTGGGCATCCCTGGGAGCCTCAGCATAAGCAGTGGCTGGCCATGAAACCATGGTTCGTCCCGTGTGCCTGCCCACTCTGAGAGCAGCTTTGCTCTAGTGTGTGGAGATACAGGAAAACTTCCCATTCATGCTGTGTCCTTGCTGTCATACATGTGATTGCTTTCACACAAAAAATTGTCATATTTAACTGTTTTACTTCTTTTTAATCCCTTCAAGGTACTGCACACTCATAATAGACTTCAAAAGGAGTCTTTTATTGGTCATGAGTAAGCACATGAAGTTGTAGAACCTAGACTTCTTATTGCCATGATTTTCCAAAAGATAGCTGGCAGCACCCCTCAGTTTTTATTATGGATATAATAGAGAGTCTGTTTGCAACAAGAAGGAATAAGTTATATATTCCATAGTTCTTAGGATTTTTTTTGTAGATGAAATGCAAACCATTCAGGAATGCAACTTAAGCTTCATTACTTCAAAATAAAGTTATAGCAATGAATATAAATGCAAGCTAAAATATTTTATCTCTTTCAAAAGGCACTGCCAGCTTTAAAAAAAAAAAAAAAAAGAATTAGCTGGATATGTTAAAATTAAAAGTACTGGAAACAAGACACAGTTGTTTAAAACGAGAAGGAAGACTGGAGGGAAAAACCACCCCTCCTCACCCACAGTTCTGCACACATGCACCACACATGCCCAATTTGGTTTTTAAAAGTATGCTGTCAAGTGAATACTGTCATGTTCCCTGTTTAATCAGTTTCCTCTTCTATTTGTGCACTGTTGTATATTAAAGGAAATCTGCTTGTAAAGTCAGGCTTTTTAATAATTCATTCAAAAATGATTAGAGTTCAAGGGGAAAGTTGTTCCTTTAAATGACTGAACCAAACAGGAAAAAAACCATGGGTAACAGAGGTTGAAATTCACTTCTGCCTGGATTAGATATGGTATATTTAAATTCCATGTTCAGATCTAACAATGTGGCTTAAAGTAGAATGTCTGTAGTTATTTATTTGGGTCCTCCTTTATCCCCTGTTTGAGAAAATTTTGTTTGTTCTGAATCTTCAAAGATTCTTTCTTAGGCAGTAAGATTAGAAAGATGGTTTTTTCTTTTGGTCTTAACATATACTGTGTCTTCCCAAAACAGGCTGAAAAATCCCAGTTGGAATCATTTTTGCTGGTGGTAATTCTCATCTTCTCTTCAGTCTGTGCTCTACAAAGTAACCCAGCAGCATCCCTGAGGAATGGTCCTTATTCCGAGCTGGGTGCTGGGCTGGCAGGGAGTGCGGTAGGAGTGGAGGGATGGTGTGAGGGAGCTGGTGGGTGGGGTGGCAGGGTGCAGGACCAGCCAGGCTTCAGCCCTTTGGGGATTGTGCCTGTGCCCTGGGAAAGTGCTTGCAGTGGGTTTTTTTATTTAATGTTTTCCCTCCTTTCTCTTGTGCAACAAAACGACTACCAAGGGCCTGAATTCAACAATGTGTTTAGACCAGAAATTTCCCTTTGAAATCCCTGTCAGCACTTTCCCAACCTTAGCTAAAGCAGTGAAACAACAGAGCATGGGGACACTGAAGCAGAGATGAGAGCCTGTGCATTGTACTGACCCTGGTCTCCAGAACTGTCCACGTGGCCCCAGAAAGCCTCTTTTTATTAATGAGAATGTTTCCTTCAACTCCTTTGCTTTCCAGAAGCAACCTAACCAGCTGTGACCCGCATTTCCAGTATTCGCTGGGGGCTAGTTTTACAAGTGCTGCTCAAAGAATGGTGAGACATGGGGAGACACAATCACTTTTCCACTTCAGGGAGACTCACATGGGGTGGTCTGCATTTTCCCCATGCAAATCTAGTATGTTTGCCTGTGGTTAGGATGGGTGCCATCCTTGGGGATGCTGCCACGCCTTGCACTTGGTCTCTTGTCCTCCCGAAGCCATTCTTGAATGGGTGGAGCAGTGACATCCAAGTCACTCAAGTGTGATGATACCACTTAGATGCAACTGAAGTCCAAAAGGTGATGAAGGTGTGAAGAGGAAGAGAGAGAGCACTTGTCAAATAGCACTCTGGTCAGCAGAGCCAAGGATATTTATAGGTCAATGTCATGCACCTGGTCAGAAACACCTTGGTCATGGGAATACATCATCTCATTTCTTGATCTGGAGCAGCCTTATTCCAGGCCCCTGGTATCATATAAGATGGTTGATTTCTAAACTTTAAATGTCTCAGCATGGGAAGGAGTTTGATAAGTTCCAGAAGCATCACTGGCATGTGCCCACCCACCATACGTGAAATGCTGTTGTTAATGACAGAGAGACCCCACACCTGGTGGACCAGTGGGGTCCATGATTTTCTTGGAGGAATGGACAAGCGGCAGCTGGCTGTGGCCTGCAGGCAAATAACTAGTTTGATGCTAGGTACGGTACCAGCAGATGGTGCTGAAGAATGGATAGCACACTTCTCTGGTTTTGTGAGGACCCTTAAACACTTCTTGCTTGGGGGCGTTTTGCTAGCTCCTTGCATAGAGGTGGTGTCATCATCTGGGCACAGCCTGGGCCCTGAGGTCTGAGCCAGACAGGTCATTGAGTACATCACAACTTCGGTTTCTCCTGCTACATCGAAGATGTGGCATGTTTCAAAATTGTGCCTGTTGCTAGTGTGACATTTCCTCTACACTGGTTACTCACTGGCGGTAAAGCAGCATTATTATAGCGACTTATCGTAACACCCAACAGCTGCTCGTTTTCATCGAAAGGCCAATGTTTATTGCCCTTCTGCTATTGCTCTGCACTCTTGTGTCATGGACTGCTTTTTTCTCAGAAGGTCTGCAGTCATTGCGGGTGTGATTCCAGTCCCAGCAGGCTCTCACTTGACCTTGGTACAAACTGAGTCAGATTCCAAGCTGTCTTTTTTTCACCTCGGGTTGTGTCCTACTTGCTGCAGATCAGAATTGCTGGAGTTCATAACCGAGTAGGTCACTGCTATAATGTTTTCCATTTGAAGTAGGAAACTATCTGAATGAGTGGGGAAAAAAAGTAGAATTTGAAATTGTTTCATGAAAAATAGATTCTGTAATTTACAAGTATAATTATGACTGATTTTCCAGTTTTAGTTTTATATGCTTTTAATGTTGAATCTAAATTAGGACACAGGAAAAGGATGGTCTATCTTCAAAGAAACATTGAAGCTGATTGTGTTCTTCAGATTCACGGAAAACAGCTGTGGGTGTAGCAGCAGCTCTCAAGCTCTCTTCCATGCTAGCATACAAGATGTGAGTGCAAGCTGGATAATTCTGCTGTGTGGGAGTTTGGTGGAGAGCTTGATAAAGCTGGTTGGCAAAATTACCACCAGAGCTGTAGAGTGGTGAAGGTAGGACGTTTTATAGTGTGTGAGCCAGGGGAAATGGATAAGAGGAAAGGCATCCCACATCCTCCTCATGCGACTACAAAACCTCTGGTTTTCATGGACAGACCACGTTGCACAGATGCGTGAATACATTCTTTTTCACTGCTGCCTGCCCATTAAGAAAAGCTTCTTTAAGTACATAGTTATTGTTCCTTTGATTGAAAGACAACCCTATAGATGTATATATACGACTAAAGATGGACGGTGATGCCACAGGGAGAGCTCCACAGAAACTCTTTGGGAAATGCATGGTGATTCTGCCAGCAGAGACTCTGCTTTTTGATCTTTAAGGTTTTGTGGTGACTGTTCTGATTTCTTAGCAGCTTTTTATACAGCTCATCCAGGAGAGTGAGTTAACCTCTGCTGTTCGTATTTGGTACCCAGTGACCTGTGCATAGGTGGCTAACATATCTCACTAGTCTATAGCCTGACATTTTTGATGATGCAGATTTTCCATGAGTTCTCTACTCACATGTTATTCAGAAATAGCTATGGAGGAGCAGCTGTTCCTGAATGAGTCCATGAACCAGTAGGTTATTTTGTTGGGGGTTTTTTTGGAAAGAGGTTGCATTGCTCCTGATCAGTCTTCAGGGTATTGCAGCATTGGTTTTGGCTGAAGAGGAACAGAGCACTCATTGCAGAGCAAGAGTGGCAACTTACGGAAGAATTCAGAAATAGCTGTTTGTCAGTAACCCCACGTGAAGCCAAGCTCTGTTCTTTCAGAGGGCTCTGTGGATGTGCTGCAGGGCTTGGTTTGGGGCTGCTGAAGACCTGTCTTCACAGTTTATGTTACGTAGTGGTTGTCTCAGTGGTGACTTCAGAAACATTTAGCTTGGCATGCAAACTGAACAAGCTTTGTTTAAATAACCAAGCAGGTACAGAAGGCTATTTGATGTTTGGATTTGTTAGTAAATGATGTTGAATGGATATTTTCAGCAAAGTCTTTGTAGGTTTCCTACTGTTTCAAAGTACAAATTCAGAGATCAGTGTTGGTTTGAGAATATTGAAAGTACAGGGGTGCAAGTGCTCATATATGAGGTGATGCAGTTTTGTTTGGGCAAGCAGCTTTTTGCTGGCTTGCCAATGGTAACAGAAGCAATAGCTGGACCTTGCAAAAACATGTGTTTCTCTTCTGAGAAGCTCCAGCCCTTTCAGCAAATATAAAAAAATTAGAAAACATCCTCATTGTTTTGTTGTTATGGATTTCATTGGCACCTGGAAGAGGAATGCAGTTCATGATTTAAAACCTCTCCAGTCTCCCTTCCAGCATGGGCTGGTTGAGGTTTCTGAAAGAGGTTCTCTTCATGTGGGTATCTAGACAAGTCCTGCAGCCCATCTGCTTGTTTTAAAGCTGAAAAATGCAAGAAGTCATTTTGAGGGGTATTCATTCTACCTAATTTGCATTATACCTTCCCTCTGGCCAGGCTGCAGGGCCTTTGCTGACACAGAGGACTGGGGCTATGGGATAGTGAGTGCTGAGCTTCCCCAGAGCTGCTCATCCTGGCCCTGGGCTGCAGCAATGGTCAGACCCTGCGGGCTGCATTTCTGCCCCAAAAGCCAAGAGTATTTATGTGACTTCTTCTGCAGCAAATTACAGTATTTCAGTACAGTACTTTGAATTACTCTTTGTCTTTTCGGGCTTGCAAGTTACTGAGACGTAGGAAGCTTTCTTGTTTATTGTTCCCTCCCTCACTTTCACATGACTTTTTGTTGAAGACCCAAGCACTTCTTCAGCAGAGTGTTAGATTGAACATTCTTTTTAAATTAAATGTGCTGGGGTGACCTAATCAGATGGTAGCTGGTTGACCACAGGAATGGGAACCACGATACTCTGTAATCTAGTTTAACGTTTATTCACTCTTTGACCTTAGACAAACAGCTTAGTTGCTGCAAAATGGGGATGATAATTCCTTTGAAATGTTGACAGAAAGTTGAGTAAATAAACAAGTTTTACTCTCTGTGGGTCAGGCAGTCTTATTTTCAAAGGGATTTCAGAGCTTCCATTCTTTTAAATGACTTTGGAGTAAAGGGATGTAGCACAGGCATCTGGGTCACCGAGGATTTATCTTGTTTTCCAATGCTGATCCCCATACCTCAGCTTTCTGTTAGGTTTGTGTGTGTGTGGTTGTGTTTCAGGCTGGACTGAGGTATCCATGGTGGTTGGGCTGGGTGATCTTGGACACCTTTTCCAACCTGTGATTCCATGACTCTATGCCTTGCCTCCAAGGGCTGTGTCATTCACCATCTTACACCTTGTGGTGTGTAGGCACTACATGGATGGATGTCTTACTTCCCCATTAGACAGAAATGTGGCATCCAATTCCATGGCGTTTTTAGTTTTGAAGTAACATGCTTTGTACTAAATGATGATATTAATTAACTCAGCTCTGTATGGTTAAGAGCAGCAGTGGCTTCATTTCAAACTTCAGTGAGTTTGCCCCTCTGGTTTTCCCTGAAATTTCTCTTGTACCCTGATGCAGACTACTTGCTGTTTAACATCTTGGTGACAAAACACGTTGTGACAGCAGAGCAACCTTTACAGTTTTTTTATTTTTCAATTGCATTTTTTAAACTTTGAAGTGCCATTTATTTTGACACCTGGTATTTTTCAGGCCATGCTTTTATTTGGTGGGAATAGCATTAACGTGTATTAAAGGCAGAAAAGCCTGAGGAAATGGTTAGAAGTTATTCCCAGAATGTAAATAATTTCCTAAATTTTGAGCTCAACAAGTCTGATGTATTTTAAATGGCCTTCCAGAGTGCAAAATGAAATTCAGTGTGGCATTTAACCAACAGTTTACAGAGGTGCTAGTTATTCCACTTGGCTATATTTAGGAGTCCAGGAAACAACAATTAAAAAAAAAAAATAACTAGTGAAACAGTCTTGCAAAAAAAAAAAAATTAAAGGAACAGTTTCAGCTATAAAACTGATGGCAACAGCAAAAAGCCACAGCTGCTAAATGTTACCAAATCATAATAATTGTGACAGAGTTACATCCCGATCTTTCTTTAAGACATCTTCACCCATGTGAAGGCCTCTTGATTTAAACAGGGCTCAGCCATAGCAGGGAGGTTTGTGTTAGAGGATCCTGGTCAAATTGAACTGCTTATGTAAATCAAAGCTTATTTCTGCATTCCAAAGGGTGAAAAAGTCACACGAGGGGAGTGAGATGCAAGATGTGTGAAGAAACCTTTATGCAGCGACTCCACACTGGGGAAGCCTCAGCTGGATGCTGTGCCCACTTCAAATGAAAAGCAGTTGACCAGACTGAGAGGAAGTCTAAGGGGCTCCCCTGTGGCTTGGGGAGCATTACCCTCAGGGGAAATTACAGCAAATCTGCTTGTTTGCTCTGTAAAAGAGTGCAGAAGGCTAAAGGATGGAGGGATAGGTCCTCAAATGAGTGAGAAACAGACACAGAGCAAAGGGACAGAGCAAAAGTGACAAAAAATGTAGAGGCATGGTTGAGGAATCACCACCAGCTTAATGAAGCTTAATAAAGATGAAACACTACAATTAATATGTGTTAAGTAGTCATAATTAGTCCCTCTCCTTCAAATAAAGTAGGTAAAGTAACTTAAGCTGATATTTTTCACTCTGCCTTATGAAGTGATGTAACTTTTACCAACCTTTAAAATACTGATTGTGAATGAGTCAGTGTTTCTCAAGCACTTTGGTCAGCTGTTCCCATTTACTGGTCTGGAATCTCACTTTTATCATCCAGTCTCCCTGAGCTTCCCCTCCTGTATTCAAAACCAAAGTTGCTGTTATTATACTGGGATACTATCATAGTACTGAGGTTGGAAATGCACTGTGATAGATGCTAGTTAAATATATGGGGTGGCAGAGTTACCTGCTTTTGCAGGTATGTGGCTGACTTGTTTTCCTGCTACAGAATAGTTTGTTAGGGCTGTGATTTCTTCTCACGGCGCTTTTATAACCCCAGTATAAATGCAGATTTGTCATCCAAAGGGTGTTTTTTGCTGCAAAGAACTGCTAGGGAGCATAGTGATGCAAGGATCCTTCCTTAATCTGCATGCTTCCCTGGGATAAATGGTGTTTGCACTACCTGAGCTCACCTGTGTGATGAAGCTGCTGGTTACCCTCGTCAGCTATTCCTTGTGCAGACCCAGCCTTGGCACAGGCTGTCATAAACACGAGAGGTGTTGCAGATTAGAGGGCACCTGCTTTAGCAGGAGCATCAGTGGGCCTGGCCAGGGACAGACCGGAGTCTGTTGGGAAGGGGAGGGAGCTTGTCTCTCAGGGTTAGTCTCAACATCCTCCAGCAGTGCCAAAGGGAGAGCCTGGGAATGACTGTGTTAAAGAGTGAGTTGGCATTCAGCTCTCCTGTTTCTCCTCTAAGAGTTTCTCTGCTCTCCAATCATGATTACTCAATGGGCAAAACACCCACTTTGCTCTCTTCTTGGGTAGGTAGCAAGTCATTCTGTAAGCAGGCACCCTCTTTTGCCCGTCCTCCCTCCCAGCCCTGGCCCCTTGCTGTGAGCAGGTCGGCAGCAGTGGTCAGAGACATCCCTAATGAGGTCCCTAGCTGCTCGCTGGGCTGATTTGGTTGTAGTTTTTAATAACGTGAGGTTATTTTGTTAGCGGCTTTACTTTCCAAGTCTTTTCCCCCTTCTAGCACCCCTAGGTACAGCTCTACTGGATCAGTTACCATCTGCTCCAGTGTTTGCATTTAGCCTGCAGGGCCTGTGATCTCAGAAATATTTCCTGTAAATGGGATCTCTCATGCCAGGCCTGTCACACAATAGATATATAATTGGATAAAACCTAAACTGAAAACAACAAACAAAAAGAAGAAAACTACATGTTGTGCCATACACAGCGCGTGAGCCTGTCCAGAATGGGATACGCTCCTTGTTTATGTCTGAAGCTGCTCTTGTATGTCTTTTATTCCCTTTTGCTGTTTAACAAAATCAAATTAATGTAATAATCAAATTCCATGGTGCATTTTTTCCCCAGTTACTCTCCAACTCGAGCAGCTTGTGGTGTGCAAGCAGAACAGCATCAGTGCCACAGCAAATGCAGTTGCTGTGTTTCAAGTCTTGACCCTGGTGTTGCATACCAGGTGGAGCCCAAGCTGAGGTCGCAAATCTTTCTCCTCCATGGGCTGGCTGTGTGCAGCATTTCTTGTTGGTTGGGAGGCAGGATGGTGCACAGCCTGGGAAAAAGGCTGGGATTTGGGGCAGACAGTGGACAAACCACAAGCAGCCAATCTCCTGGTCAATGAGAGCGAGGGTAAAGATGGCATCACTGATCCTTACAAAGGAAAAAGATGTAATGCCAAATGTCTTTAAATTCTTTAAACCTGTTTTGAAGGCCTCCAGAGCAGGGGTACAGGTTTGTGTAAGACGCATGCTGCCCTCTGGCACAGCTCACCTTTGGGACTTGCCAACCTTTCTGCAAGAAGGTGAAGATGATGAAAAACATCTGATGTGATGAATCTACACCTGAACTAAAGAAAACCCCAAACTGATGAAGTAAATCAGAAATTGATCACTGTGATTTTCCCCTTGCTCATACTGTGAATTTTCTTCATCATCACTGCAAGAGCAAACTGTGTGAGTTGTGTCTGTGCTGTTATTCTTGTAGTAATGAGCTTACAAATACTTCTTCTGTTTTAATGGAGGGACTGCAAATGCTGTACACTAGTCATAGCTTGCAAAAGCTGCTCAGAAGTGCACTGCAGAACATCAAAAAAAGAATTGAATTCAACTTCAGTCAAGACCAGTAATTGGTTTTCATACCAAAAAAATTTAAAAAAAATCCCCAACCAAAAGCTGTTCATCTGTCCCTGGAAGATAAAAAAAAAATAGCCCAGAGTTTGGATTTGATTGCCCTCCACTAAAGTAATAACAGTAATCCTAATAAATGGGCAGATTTGTAAATTTTTCCCAACAGACAGTGCCATGATGTTATACTAACTTTGGCTTATTTATGATAAATATATTCTAAAGCACCAGAAATACAAACCTTGAATCCTTTTTAATGCCAACATAAAAGGATTACATTGTAACAATGTAGTTTATCTCCTAGCACTCTGCCTTTTTTATGAACCCACAAAACATGCATTTAGTCTTCCTTTCTCTCTCTTTTTTTTTTTTTTTTTAAACATAGCCAGCAATTCCTAAATGAAGAATACAATCCCCGTACTAGTGCCATTTTTGGCAATGGGCTATTTTATTGATTTCCACAATGCTGGCATTTCATCAATAATGGTAAAATACAGGCCCATAAATTCAGCCTTCCTAAAGGAAGGTGGCCTGATCTTTCATAGCAGCTTCCATTTGCCTTTGACTTAAGCTGTAAGTTTAGTGGTCCAGGAAAAAAAAATCAGGTTTGATGAGCCTTAAAGAAACAAATAAACCGAGCCAGAAGCAATCAAAAGTACATGTGAGTTCATAAAAAGTGAGCCTTGCTTTCTTTGTCTAGAAGATTAACACTTCCTCAGGAGGGCTGTAATAGGATTGAGCCATCCCCGTGGTACTTCAAAGATGTGCTCCTGAAGACTTTTACCGAGTAACTTACAGTATTGTTGGAAGCTTTGCCTCTACTTTACTTCTGGTTTCTTTCAATACTTCGAGGAAGATCTGAACTAAGGATCGTGTTACTCCTCTTTATTTTTATCCCTCAAACATGTTCTCTCTTTTGTATGCAAATTTCCATCCTTAAAGAAAAAAAAAAATCTAAGTTGCATAACAGCTGGAGACTTTTAAACATAAATATGTTACTACTTCAGTACTTTCACATGTCATATTCTTGCATTTAATGTTGTATAGTGGGGGTTTTTTTTAAATTCAAAGAGACTCACAGCATGTATTTTTGTTACATTCACAGCACTGTTGTTCTTTCTCCAGGAGAACACACTGTAAGCTTTAATTTCCCAGGCACTTTATACAGAATAATGAATTCAGTTCTTGGTGTTCATCTTTGGTTGTAATGTGCCATCTCCTTTTTGAGCTCTTTTCCCCACCCTGGTTCGGATGGTTAGGCTGCTTTCCATGGTGGTAGAAACCTTGAAAGCCATCAGGCTGGAGGCAGAGAAAGCCACTCCCTAGGTGAGTGTTAGCTGCTAGCCTGGAATCAGCTACTGCTCCGTGTTTAGAGAAAAGAAAGGAGCTTTATTAGGTGGGAGAAGCTGGTCCTTTGCATGGGTAGGCATGCTCTACTGGTTTGGCTCCATAGGTAATAGGTCCTACCTGTTTGGGTTGGGCAGCCTCAAAAAGGAACATTATGGTGACCCAGCAGGTTCCTGGCTCCAGAGCTATGCAGTGCTGAGTTGGGCCCTGTGGGTCTCAAAGAGCCACACTGGGCCTGTGTCCTGCTTAAATTCCTGCAATTACCATTTCCAGATCTGACCAGGGGTTGCTGTGCCTGGAGTCAGGCAGGGAGCAGAGAATCAGGCCCAGATATGTGTAGTCTTTGGCCAGTTGGCTGAATCACAGGATGAAACTCCCTCTCTGTGCCTCTAGGAGACATCAAGGAAAGAACCAGAAAGTCCCCAAGCATCATGATAGTTTAGTTCTTGTTCTTTCTCTGACAAGTTTTGCTCTCGTAGTGAGAGAAATGAGCGGGTTAGACAGGGCACAACAGTTATAATTTAATTTTTCACTTCGAATATGCTGTCAACCTCTGTAATTCTATTGCCAGGATTTCTCATAAAGCATCTTGGTATGCTAGTTAATACATTTAAATCTACTTAAAAAGCTTCTCTCTCTCAAGAGCAAATGGAGCCCTGCTTAACATTCCTTATTAGCTTGCTTAGGGTGAAGAAAACAGTTGGCCTTGCTTTATTGGCTGGCAAAAGGAGTTGCATTCTTACTCCATGTACTTTACTAATTTCTAATCTTTCACTCTTAACTAGATTGTTTCCATCTTCTAGAGATTCGGTTGTTTTAGTATCAGCCTTGACTAATAATGTGATGCAGCAGCACAATTTCGATGACCACATATAAGCAAGCAAAAGTTGTAGACTAATTCTGGTAGTCAGACGTACCCAAACAGGAGTTTCCTGCCTTACAGTCATGTAAGCCCCAGTGAAGCAGTCCCCTCTGCCAGCCTCTGGCCCTGCTTGTCACCTAAGCCATTACCAGGAAACATTAAACAAACCACGGAAAGTACCCTTTGCTGGCACTTCTCGCATTACTAAGCAGTGCACAAGGGCTTCAGCTGCGGGATGAATAATCCCAAAGTTTTCCCAGTATGGCTACAGGGTGGTGACACTTGGGTGAGATGGGACACTCTTCTGGTCCTCAGCTGAGGGGAAAGGGGTGGTGGGTACCTGGGGTGCCCTGCTGGGGTCGGTACCCAGTGCTGCAGCTGGTGACATTGTCCAGGTGTGACCCAGCGTGCAGCTGTGGCCCGTGTGATGCAGGGGGAACGGATGGTGTGTCACTGACTTCTTTTATGTCAGGATCGGGCTCCTGGCTTATTGCAATCCTGTAAATTATGCCTTTGCTTGCTATAAATTAACCACCGTATTAAGTGCAAAGTCCAGGAATAAAAGGACATAAATACTTGCATTTGAAAGCTGTATCATCGTCTGTGGATGTTTAAGTGGGGATTTTATCCGTTAGATTAGAAACACCACTTATCTCATCCTTCTGGATATTTTCACTACCCTTCTAACTTGGAGATAAATATCCCTTAATGGTTTTTTTATGTGTTTTATTTCTTTTTCCATGATGATCAGATCAGTTCTGACTGAAAACGAAGCCAATTATCAAGAACAATAAATAAAAAAGTGCGCGTTGCTCCTTCTGCACTGAAAGAAAGAACAGTAAGTTGAGACAAAACAAATTTGGTTGCCAAGTCCAAGTACCAAAGGCAGCAAGGAGAACTCGGGCCCCATCCTAATTAAAGAGATCTAAACACAATGAAAACATATTGTACTGATGTCATATGTTAAAATATTTATAATTGCACAAAAAGGAATTGCAGCCTATTGAAAACATTTACAGAGCTCGCCATTTCTGTGAGCTAAAGAGAAGAGGGACTAAAAAGGACTGGTTTTGCTCAGCTGTGAAAGTTTTGCTCTTCAGGTTTTTCCTGTGAGGTCCAACATTACCTTGCCACTTCCTCTTATCAGTTGCTAAGATAAGCGAAGAGCACTGCTGACATTGTATCTGAAGACAGGAGATGGTATCTGTCAGGAATTGCTGTTTCCCCTGGGCATTGCATTGCAATTGGCTCCGCTGGAATAATTTCATCTGCCGGGAAGCCGTTCCTAACACTGGGGCCCTTCCTATTGATCCAGTGTGGCAGGTCATGTGTGGGAGGGCTTGGGGGGCTCCCAAAAGGAGAGGAGGTGGTGGAGGAGAGCAAGGCAGGCGCTCTCCTCAGAGACATTCACCAGACACAAGATTCTGTTTGGCAAAAAGAAATACTTTTGCCTGCTTGCCACAGGGAATTATTGGGGGAGAACGGACGTGTAGGAAATCACAGCCGCTTTCAGCAAAACCAGAGAGGCAATAGGAAGAGCAACAGCCATATGTGTAGGGATCTCCAAAAGGCTGGAAAGTCAAGCTGAACCAGTGTTCTGTAGCTGTGTGTGGTGGGGCATGGTGGGCAGAAGACACGGGTGGCTTGTGATGCTCTGCAGTCTGCTGTCTAAACGTGAATCCACCTGTGTGCGTTGTGTGAACGAGACCCCCGGTATATGTTCCCACAGAAGCCTATTGCAGATGTGCTCACTTAAATACTTTCTGTAGTATAAAAATAGGTTTTTGGCTGCACATCATGTACTCATTGGAGTAGGAACTTTTCAACTGTGACTTAATTTAATATCTTCCTTGTTTGTGTTTATGTTTCTTGATATTGATTTGCATGTTTTTCTTCTTCAAATACTGGCAAGATCCTTTTAGAAATAAATAATACAAACATCTTTCTAGGTTTTTCTTTTATTAAAGTGCTCTGTGGCAACAAATGGGTATATCAAGGCTACTTACGTCAAAGATGACCATTTATTAGTTAATCATTTTATTAGGAATTTATGTTGCACAAGAAAGGTGATTGGAACTTGAGATATTTAAAGCATCATTTCAGGGAAATAAGTGTACCTCTGTTTAGCTAGTTAATGCCTACCTGTGATATTTCATATGAAATGAAAAACCAGCTCGTCAATCATACAACAGAGGAAAAATGTCATTACCTCTCTGGAATTATTAATGAGCCAAGAAATGCTATTGTGTTCCTGTACGGCTTTGCTGTAGTTGGAAAAATTGACACTTTTTGTCAGAAAGAGATTGATAGCTCTGCAGGGGTTCAGAAAAGAACAAAAGCAGGTTAGTGGGGGAGTGCTAAAAGGACATATATGAGGAAAGATGCCTGTTTTGTTTTTTTTTTTCCTAATTGGCTGTGGGTCATGGTGGGGGGATGCAGACAACCCTCCACTTGCCCAGGGCTACCCTCCAAGGGCAGTTTGAAGGTTAAGTCAATTCCAGTCCAAAATCTCTGTATCTGGGTGATTGTAGGGCTGTTCCCAAGGTAACACACTTGCTGGGAAGCTGGAGACAGTGGCTGGAGCATGGTGCCACACTCAGGTGGCTGCATGCCTTTCCAGCGGTGTGGAGGCAGTGCAGCGTGTGGGTGGCTCTTGTAAGGAGAACACACGTAATGAGGGCTGAAGGTGAGAGTGCAGCAGGGACAGAGTGCCACTGAAAAAGCCAACATTTAGCTTAAGTGAGGTTAAGAGCTTTCAGCGTTTGCTGTTGCCTCTGCAGGGAAGTGAAAGGTGGCAAACGCTTTGCAGAAAATGAACGTGGTTTGGTCTCCTAAAGCCAGACCAAAAAGTGATGCCCAGATGAAAGCCCTTTAGAGGCAGGAGGGGGATGGATGATTGCTGAAACCTCTGAAGAATACCCTCTCCACCCCTCAAGGAGATGGTTCCTGTGGCAGGGACATGGCAGCGTTACCCCAGTCTACACTGAGTAACGTGTGACCCTCTCATGGTCAGAAGCAGATACAAGATTTGGGGGCACCTGATGGCTTTTGTCTTTTGATGCCGCTGGCAGCAGTGGTGCACAGCCAGAGCCATGCGATGGCCTACCCCAGATTTTCTAGCTGTTCTCCTAGCAGGACAGTGCTGGGGTCTGCTTTCCAGGAGGCCAACCCTCTGCCGGAGCACGGCTCTTCGCTGGAGTATCATGGCTGCTTGCCCTGCCCATTGAAGCAGACCTTAACTTGCCTTTCTGCTGCAGAAGTCTTGGGCTCTGTTCTCTATTTACTCCTACAACAACTCAATTAGGTTGATGGAAATGAGATGTCAAAATGCCCCAGGCTTCAGCGACTTACCCAATGTCGCTCAGAAAGTTTTGGCAGAGAGCTGCCTCCTGAAATCTGCATGCCTTCCAGCAATGGGCCATTTCTTCTCCTCACCTTCAGAGACAGCTAGGGCCAGTGCAAGTCTGGTGAATGCAGAGGGCAAATTAAAAAAAAAATCACTTGTTTATTTAACTTTCTAACAATTTGATCAACATGCTATTATTCTTAGGAAGTTTAGATACGCCCCCCCCCCCCCTTTAATTCAGCTTGACATATCCAGTCCTGGGGTCAGTCCTTTTACACAAAGCTTTAGCCTTGGCAAGATAAATCTAGATTAACATAGAAGAAACATATTTATATGATTTGTTTAATAGTGTATGGACATATTCCTACAGTCCAGTGCTTGGCAATAAAGGCTTACTATGAACGTAATTTGACTATAGGGCAAAAAAACCCTGACTTACCTTCAAATACTGCATATGAGACCTGCCTAACTGACAGATTACAGAGCAGGTTTTAAAGTGGACATGAAAATAATGCCAAATTCAGCTTTCCTGGCAATAATTGCTATGGAAAGAAGCTGGATTAGAGCAGCTGGAATAAAAAGTCAAGCACTAAAAGAAAAATGCTAATTACTGGTTTCTCTAATCATGTAAAATGAATGTTTTATGACATTTTAATATGATGCTTTTAGCCTTTCCTACTTTGTCAGTGCCAGCATCCTCTGAGCAGCTCATGGATGCTATAATTATGTGCTCTAAGCGATCAGCTACATTGTGCCTTACCTGGCTGATTCAAACATTGCTGGAGACATGATATTCTGACTCAGAACTGTGCAAACCCCACCACTCACTGGGAGGCAGAAACGAGGACAGCAAAACAGAAACTCTGAGTACTTACTGTAAGCTTTTGGAAGGGTTTTTTATGGAAATCGAGGCTTAGGATCTACAGACATCTAGCAGATGTTTGTAGCTGCTCTTTGCATCTGAGGTGTTTCAACTTGATAAGATATCTGAATGCAGACTCTTGATATAGCTTATTAAAAATATATGGACTAGTTACAATGTCTGGATAAAAATTTTAACTTCCACAAAGTTTAGGAGCGTTTGGATTCCAGCTTTGGGGCCACCCCTGCCCCTTCAGTGAGATGAAAACTCTTTAGATATTTATTCAATTACATTTGCCTGCCAAGAGCCCCTAACCATCTTCATTTTTGAGAGGGTTGATTATAGATTTATATTTGAAAAGGGAACACTCATCTACCTTTTCTTAAGGCACAAAATTTTCCTAAGGTCAGTATTCATTCTTTGTTGATGCCTAATTTAGGTAGTGAGATTGGCTTATTCACAGGCTGACTTGGGTGCACTACTGTTGAAATTAAATCTGCAGTTTAATTTCCCTCTTAATCTGTTTCTTCATCAGAGATAATCATTATTTCTTGGTAATACTCTGTAGGAGGAGAAGGCTGCTGTTTCTATTTCAGCATTGCACCTCAGAGGTATTCCACAGGACTTGGACTTAATGCATCTCAGTGAATTGCTAATATCCTGTATTTATTCAGGTATAAGATTTTTTAATAGTATGGGAAAGTGAGGGGAAAATATTCTCATTTCAAGTGGATGGTGGAGACTGTATACAACTGTTTTCCACCCTACCCCCATCAGGACGTGAAACAGCTGGTATGTCTCTTCAGAGAATAATGTACTGTCTCCAGCTCCATTTTGCCTTCATAAGCCTCAGGCATTACTCTGTAAGTGCACTCCAGGAATTAAATTAATTTACAAGCTAAGGAATACACTGTTTCTCCTTACTTACAGGTCTCTGATAGGACTGGTCCTGCATGGTTGGGAGGATAATGTACACATTGCTGTTGAGACTAACTAGCATCTTCCCAAGGCAGTCATCATGTTGGGGAGGGCAAAGGCAGACTTGCAGCTTGCAACCCTGTCTTCCCATGTCATTTCTGTCCCATCTTAGCTCACTAGTGAGGTTACCAAGAAATAGTTCAGATAAGCTGTGCCTCCCCTTGTCTTAGCTTTTATCCCTACCATGCATGAGTTTCTCGATATGCCAGCTTGGTTCTTCTAAATCATGTCCATCGGTACTTAAAACCAAACCATTTTAAACTGTCTCCCTGGAAAATGATGACTTTTCGGACCTAGCTTCTGTTTTCCTGCATAGAAACTGCGGTCAGCGTCTGTCTTTGAACCAGTTCAAGCTCCAACCCCAAATATGCACTAGCTAGCCATAGCCAGCTAATGAGAGCGGTCCAAAATGGACCATGGTTTTTTGTTCATGTCCATAATAGCCATGTCATTTGTAATTACTGCAGGAGCTCCATGGTTCCTCCTTTCTCCCCCTTTGCCCAAGCCCCTTCTGCCAGGGAGTATGTTTAGGTGTGCTGCTGCAGTGCCTCATTCCTGACGTCCCTGGCATCCTTGTCTGCCTTCCTGCATTGAGGCTCATTAACATAAGCATTTCGTGCCCACCCTTGTTAGCACTGAAATAAAACAGAACTTTGCTCCAGCCTTCAGCTGGGATGGGATTCATCTTTGCAGTGAGACCACTGTAAAATATGCTCTTTAAAGCTCTACTGAGGAGTAATTGGAAAGTAAGGAAGTATCTTGCTTCATGCTATACTATTCTATTAAAATAAGATTTTTGACACAACTGGGCCCTTATGTTTCTAAGTGCTTGGTACCTTTAATCTGGCTGGCATCCTCCACTGGCAGGCTCAGCTGTCCTCCTATTGCTTTCCACCACACAGCCAGCCCAGCAACTTGTGTAATCAATTGAATGTGGTGCATCCAAAGTTTGTTTTTCTGTTTCTTTGTTTGTTGCTAGGGAGATCTGCTATACCTTGCCTTACATCCCTCCCAGTGAAACACCACTCACAGATGGGTTGTGCCTTATAAACCAAAGCTGTAACACCTACACAGAGGGCAAGGGCCCTGGTTCTGGCCCTCCTGCACGCCGCTCTTAGAAATCCAGCAGTCAAACAGCAGCATTCAAATTATAAAAACAATTTTTAAACTGCTGCCAGAGCATAATTCATGTCATGGTGCAGGAATGCTGAAGGCCTTTTGATCTTTGTCATCATGGACCTAAAGGTGAAGGGGTTTTTTTGGTGGGGGGTTAGTTTCTTAAATCCCCTGAGAAAAGGTAACTATAACAATAAGGGAGCAGATGTGTGGGAGTAAATGCAGCTGTAACTGAATCCAGACGCTCTTCTGTATGTAGGGACATGAAGGGAATGTTCCAATAAAATTCACATAATAAAAATCTGAGCCCCCTTTATTTTTTTTCTTGCTTAAACTTGGATTCACATGTGTAGAATTCCTGTGGACTTTGATGTGGATTGACATTAGCACCGTACAAAACCGGGCTGGGAGAAAGATTTTTAACAGGCGTGGGGTACTGGAAGGTAAGTGATCTATGGAGACCTGCAAATTTCAATAGAAAAACACTTGCCCAATTAAAAAGAGTTTAGCAAACCAGATATTTAAGTGATGCAATCACCCTAATGGGATGAACTAGCTGGTCTAGCAGAGTTTCTCAAACTTTCTAAAAGTGGGACTGCCTTTTGTCTTACCTGGTTTTGTGCCACCCCGAAAGCCACAGAGAAGCAGTTCAGCCCCTGGGGGAGAGGAGAGCAGAGGGAGGGGGAGCTGTAGCTGCTGACTGGAGGTGCCTGTGCCTCCCCCCAGCCCAGAGAGCAGAGCTGCTGCCAGCGACTAAAAGAGGTGAGCGGTGCCCTGCCAAAGGTAAAGGCTCCCTGTTTGTAGCTGCTCCCTCTGCTCTGTAAACTCTAAGTTGAAACTCAAACTCAGCTAAAAGAAGTTTCTCATGGTTGTTGCTGCCCTCTAACATTTGCTGTCCCCACACCTTTCCTTGAGTTGCCCGGGTTCATGATCAGCAGTGTGAGCAGCTCTCTTTCTTCTCAGAGAAAGGAATGGGCAGACCAGCAGGGTAAGCCATCCACTCCTCCTTGTTTTCCTGTTGTTCACATAGCTCTGTGCTGAATTAATTTTTTACCAGACAACTTACATTGCACAGTAGTGTATTTTGCTCTTGCCCCATGCATGCTTCCGAACGCAGGCAGTACCAGACATTTCAGCGTGGCCAAAAGCGCCTTCCATCTGCCTCACAGCAGCTGAAATCCTCTTTGTATACAAAAACAATTTCATTGAATGCACACAAACCACGTTTGCACTCGGGATGTAGCGGGAACACTGCGGCGTTGTCCCGGCGGGACATCTGTAGGGCTTCCCTTCTTCCTTCACGTGATGTCCTTCCCCTTGCCCCCTGCACCCGTGTCCCTCCCACACCAGGGAGGACAGCAGCCCTACACCACAAAACTTCACTGGCTGGTTCTAATTAGCCTGCTTGGTCATTACTCGCGACATATGGGCTTGTGAGGGTGCCAGTGGTCACGTATTGTCTGCAGGGCATCCATCGAGCCAGCAGGACTGGGAGCATTTACTGAGATGCTGGGTACCCATATAAGGCTCTTCTGTGAGTCTGACTCTGACATAAGACTATTTAGTTAGTCCAAACTCCATCAAGCATCAGTTTGCATAACAATTTATCAGAGAAGTGTTTGATTACTGCTACATGAAAAAAATGGTGAGCTCCCTGAAATAGTTGTCTTTTTGTAGATTTTCCAAGAGAGGTATGCATATTTCCACTCCATATAGCTGGGTATTACCATTATTATTATTATTATTATTATCATTATCATTATTATTATTATTATTATTATTTTCCCTTTAAAGCAATAACTTTGGCCTTACTCAGGTCCTGTTTTACAGCTGTTCTTAATGGGCTATACCAGAAACTGAGAGAAATATGGTCATTGCTGACTTGTTTGCAATTGTTTGGCCTTCTAACCATTTAAATATTTAGTTGTTACGCTACTTGCAGAGGAAAACTCCAGTTCTTGTCCAAACCTACTTTGGAAGTATATGTACATAGATTATCTCCCTGCTGTCTTAACTGTAAATATGTAGCTTTATGTATCTCACTGTAGCCGGAAAAAATCTGCTGAAAGACCTTTTCATGTAGCAGACTGCAACTTGGTATTTTTCTTTCTTTGGAAGATGTAAGCTAGAGTTGCTGCTGTGTCATAATGCTACTCTGCTTCTGTTTTGCTGTGTCAAGTACGCTTGGTGCCCCTCACTACTCTGTGACAGGGAGATACATATGTCCAGTGGAAAGAACACTCAGCAAAGACTTTTACATAGAACTGCTACATTCAAGACCGTCCTGCCCAGCACATCCCTCTGGAGCCCCTGTAGTGCTGAGCATCATTTTCTTAAGCACTGGATGCTTCAGCTGATGATGGTCTAAAACTTGGCATTGAAGGATGCTCTGAATGTGTTGCCTTCTCTTCTTTCTCTGTGCACCAAGCTAGGAAATCCTGGTCTTTCCATTGTGTGTTTTGATCATAGACTTGTCTGTTTTTAGGCAACTTGCACTTGTTCATTTTACTACCTACAGCCCAATTATGCCATTGAAAATTTACTCAGTGTGGTTGGTAGAAGTGTGATGCTTGGTTAAGCAGACAGTGCCAGCTCTTACCCAGCAGGGGCTGGCACATGCCCACAGCCAGGCTCCTTCTCCCCTGCACCCAGCACACAAAGACTGTGATTGAGCTGCCTCCCGAAGCGCAGACGCAGCTTTTGTGTACCTAAGGAGGCCCAGGAACCCAGAACAAATCAAATCCTGCAGTTCAATGTCTATCTGGCAAGGGGTGAAGTTGTTTTACATGCACTTTGCACAGATGGAAATGAGTATGGAATCAGTAGGAGAGTGCCAAGGGGGAAGCAGTAGACACAGTATGTGAGTCTCTCTTCTTTTATGTCACCGACCTTAGTGTGGCTACAGCTTTACACAGGAAACAAATGGAGAGATGTTAGTGCCTGCTTTTTCAACCCTAGGACTGAGTTGCAAAATCCTCTCCACCCACGGTTCCTGCTAAGGTCTGGGTCATTTGCCAGATACTGCAGGGAGACATGGTAACCCCATCTCTGCCTTGTAGGTTGGGGACATCACCATCCTTCCACTGAGCACATTTCTGGCAGCAAAGCTGTGGTTCCTACTTGTGCCGTGGGTACAGGCAGGCAGGTAGATGCAGTCCCTCATCTCAAGGACCTTCAGGAAGCAGCCACCAGCCTCAGTGGCCAGTATCCCAGCAGAGTGGACAATGCCAAAGGGTCAAAAGATGGGTGGGCTGCCCCACCAGTGTACCCCACGAGCACTCTATGCCACCAAGGTGGCCTCCTGAGGTGTCACCACTGCAGTCTGAGCAGAGGAAAAAAAAAAAAAAGGATGTCCAGAGATCATCTCTATCATCTGTAGATGTTCTTGTGCTCTCCTTGTGCTGTACTGAATAAAGGAAATGTTTGGGGTTTTTTTTACTTAAACAAAACAGGAAGATTGGGCGATTGAAATCTAATCTGTGCAGAATTTATTTAATAATAACTAAATCGTTCAGTATGGGTTTATAGCCTTTGTGAGTAACGAAGGGTGACAGGAAAGCATCACGATTGCATCAGGATTCCCTTGCTAACCAACCTTGCTGTACCTGAGACAGAATAAAGCTGAATGCTGGGCGGGGAGAGCAGGAACAGGAGAAAAGGAAAAAGGGGAGAAAGTAGAAAGTAATGGGAAGATAAAGCATGAGATAAAGACATTGAGAGAGAGACAAGGTTAGTATCATGGTCTGTACCAACAAAACTTTAGCAATGTTTCCACAGCTCTGTGTTTTAGCAATATAAAGCCAGACAGTTTAGTTTTTTGGTTTAGTGTTTGTAGCCACAAGAATGTGTATTATTTCCTTCTTACCCACAGTGTACTCAGAGTCATCCATCCAATACAAAAGTTAATCCCAAATAATCTTGTCACCCGTAATAGGGAAAGTACCTTCAGTTTTACCACCCTTTATTCACTTTTAACTTACACACATACCTTAGTAGAACTTGTGTTACAATGTTTTGGAGTTTATAACTGTCTCCTTGCTGCATTTTTAGAGTAATGTCTTCCTTAGCAGTATGCTCTGCTTACTGACAGTTTTTGTGTTATGGCATAATTCACAAGCCTAACATTGGAATGGACATGCTGAGAAGGAGATAGTTCATTGTAAGGTAAAATGTAATATAATCTCTTTCCTAGACTTCAGGACTTTAAGAGAGGAAGATTCAAGAGCCTCTGTATTCTTGTCAGCTATTCACATAGAGAAGATATTACAAGGTTAGCAGTTGATGGAAAGATCTACAGCTATATTCATGCTCACCCATAACCACCAGCTCTGCCCTTACACCTGGGGAGGGAGTTGTTCCATAAATATTATCAGCAATGCAATAATTTCATTCTGTTATCATTAAAGTTATCCATATAGTTCAACAGGAGCAGTTGCCAGAGCTTTGATCTTTTTCTGGTGGTGTGCTGGCAAGCCTGAGACTACTGGTGTCACATCAGGTCATGTTCAGAAGCTTTGCTTTGCATCTGAACAATATGAGAGCTGACTGCCTAAAGTGGGGAAACTGCACTTTGGGGCAAGCAGAGAAGTCTGTCTGTGACCTCTGCATATCCACTAAGTCCATTTATGCTGAGAGGTTTAAAAATATGTATTTTTAGAGAAATGGATTTAAGAAAGAAAACCACCTCTGTTGTTTCTGCCTGTGAAATCAAAGAATGAACAGTACAGTTCTGGGAATGCACTAGTTACTCACAACTTCATGGGCAGGAGGTCATCATTTCCCAGTCACTAACCCTAAACCCCTGAAGTTTTCTATGGCAAAACAGTAACATATGGTGCAGAATGCCCAGGCTTTCAGTTTTAGTCACTGGGTTTTTCATCATGTGGGCTTTAAAACACTTGAAGAAAAATCTGCAAGCTATACAGAACCTCTATAAAACCTGCTGGTAGCAATTTGGCTTGAAACAGGGAGAATTTTTGACTCTGGGGATTGCCCATAAGAGTCAGTCATGAAAGAGAGACTCATCACTTTGAATTTGAGGCAGCCTATCTGTTGGCCTGTCTAAGGCACTTGTCACTGTGGGAGCAGAGATACCTTTTCTCTGTCTGTAGGTCTACTCAGATAGGCCTCTTGGGTTTCAGGAGGCCTTTCAGACTGCCATGTACATTGAGAGCATTGCCAGGTCTTACAGGGTTGAGTCTTATTCTGATTGATGTTCTTAAGGCCTCCACTTCTTGAGCTGGTTGCCAAGAATTTTCGCAGTTGTGGAGAAGTCTTTTGAAAACTCAACACGAATGCAGCCTTAAAGAGTCAAAACCAGAGATTTCTCAAACCCCCCAGAATTACATTTTTTCCGAAACCCAATATGTTATTTTTAAGCTGATGTCTTGGAAGGGGTTTGGTCACATGGGAATTCACTGGGGAGTTTTCCCAGGAGGGGAAACTCACTGTCATCTCTGCAATTCATTCCTGCAGCGAGATCTGTACAGAGATCCATCCTCCTTGGGACTGGACATTAACAGTAGAGTGAGCAACAGGCACAGAAGAAGCAGAGACTTGTGTCCAGCTGTAACATCAAAGTGGGCTTGCCCCAGGAGCTGTCTGTTGTTCAGGCAAAATTGGGTCTCAAAACAGCACATATTCAACAAGGAACCCATCTGGCAGATGACTGGCAAGAAAACACAAATATAATCTCAGCCCCTCCTAAAACATATGTACAAAGCTAGAACTATAGGAGACAGCATGTTGGCTGCAAAGCTTGATTATCTGTTTGTATTCTCTTCCTCACTGTGTCAACTGAGAGACTTTATTTCAATTGTGTGGTGTGCCTGACAAAGTAATAGTCTCTTGAAGCATTTTCTGTTGAAACGTAGTGGCTCTTTTGTTTGTTTTCTGTCAAGAGAAATTGTTGAGATTATGAAAATCAAACATTTGGTATTTTTGTAATTACTGTCGAAGAATGCTAGATAAAGGTCTTACATTACTAGCCTTAAATAGATGCATTATAGAGTTTATTTAGTAGAGATGATTGTACTTTTCTGCATAGGATGGATTTGAGATTTCTAAAAATTAGGCATCCCAGCAGACAGATGCCTTCAGAAGGTGATTCATCTGGTTCTAAAATAGGTGGTGCAGAATGAGATGATTCATCCAGGGGAAAAATCTACATGATGGCTTTGTTTAGACTTGCAGTTTTAAGGCAACTCAGGCTAGGTGAAATGCATCCCACCCTACTTTTCTTGACTTCTCTAAGTGGCTTTGTGGTTCAAGCAGGGACCTGACTGCAAAAGCTTAGCCGGTGGTCACATTTGGTCACTGACACAGCCGTGTTTATCCCTGCCCGCAAAATGGGCCCAATGCTATTTCCATACCCAGCAGATGACGTATGAGTGACAGCATTCACAGGCACTTATCTGTAGATCCTTGGTCTAAATAGATAATATAAAAAGCCAAGGAGAATTACCATGACCTGGAAGACTCCCCATTTATTTAATGGCAACAAAAATTATAATGGTGGCATTTTTCGCCCCTTTCTTCATTGTGGGAGAAAAGAGCTGTAAGATTTTCCTATTTCTCATTCCACTGCTATATTTAAGAATAATTAAAGCTATTCTGGCTAAGGGTGATATAATGCATATATTCAGAAGCAGGCTTTCAGTTTAATTTTTCCAGCTGGTGGGCCTGTTAGCCCATTTATTTGACTATTCTTCACACGTTGACTGAAATAGGTAATTGCTCTGTTTCCCCTGAGATTTCACTTCCATTTTTTTCAGGCATGAGAGATATTAGGCTGTGTGTATTTTAAATTCAAATACACTGTAGGATAGATTTATGTCCTTAAATGCTGTGCAGATCTAGCTATAATTCATTTCATATAGAACTGGAAAATGGATTAAAACAAGAGTGCTAGACAAGAAAATCCAGAGTCTTATCTGATGAGACTGGAGTCCTTTAATCCTCGCTCCTTGAAGTGACAGCAGTATCTCCCTTCATTTTATGTTCATTTCACATTTTTATCTTAATGGCAATGCAGGGCAGATTTGTTTGTTTGTTCTTAAATTTTTCGGTGTTTCTTTAATGGATTGATGTGGGATCATGGATAAGATACTGAAGGGATGTAAATCAGAATGTCACTGGTGAACCTGGTGGGGTTATTTTGGACCTCATGTGTCCAGCAGTTGGCCTTGTGGAGTGGGTTGTGCAGACCCTCACCTCAAAATGAACAAGCACCAAGTATTTTTAATAGTCAAAGGCTGTGGACTGGTTGTATTCAGAGCTGGACCTGTGCCAGTGAAATGTTGCTGGAGGAAAGAAGCAGCAAGAGTTTTAAGGTCCAATAGATCATAAATCACCAGGGATAGAAACACATGCTGTATCCCACGGGAATGTGGGATTATACTGTTACACCAGTGTCCAAACAATGTTCTAGCTCCATACTATCTGAGGATACTAACCTTATATAAATAAAAGTCTTTATTCATGTGTATATAGATAAAACTAGCGATCTTAATTCAAATTTCAACATGCTTTTGCTGTCCGTTGTGTCAGGAACTATTAGACATGACAACCCTTTTTTCATACAGTCCAGAAACACAGCATTCAGATGGTTCAAAATAGGAGTGGCTAGTCCAAGGAATTTTTTAGGTAGTGGGCTGCTAAAATCATTTTGGTTTTAAACAGCAGGCAGGAGATGGGTGGATAGGATTCAAGGTGCTATTTAGTATAAACGTGACTGAAGTACATGATTATTTTTTTCAGATAAAACTCCTGCTTCCAGGATGTGTTAGGTTTCCTGAAATGAAATTCAAGAAAGGGAGTGATGTGGCAATTTCTGAATCAATATGCAGACGGTTTCCTAGGTTTATTTGGTTTTCACCAGCCATTCTTGGATTACTAGTGTTGTATTTTTCACTTCCTAACAAAAGAGAATGGCATTTTCAGGTAAGAGTAGTTCTTAATGCCCCAAGTATTGCATAGTGTATAATATATATGTGTGTATTTCCCGTAGGGCAAGTTTAATGCCTTCTCTGTTTTTGACAAGCTGCAAACCCCATGAATTCTCTCTCAGTTTATTCTGGTGGAGCGTAATTTTCTGGGTAATAAAATAGGGTTGCACTTACATTAAGTCCTTTGTTACAGATTATTTATCTTGAACTTTGGAAAAGATTGAACTAAACCCACGTCTTTGTGCTACCTTTAAACGTGTGGGTGTTGCTCAGAAACCTATTTCTTATTATTACTGCTTAGGTATTTTGCTCTGCTACTAGCAAAAATGCAAGCCAGAAGAGTGGTATGTCACAGTGTATTACAGTTTTCTTTCAAAAGTATCTTAAAATTGCTCGATATTTTGTAGCTTTTTGAGGAACTGGGTTAGAGTTTTGTTACCTATTTGCAGCTGCAAAACCCCCGTTTTGGCTTCTTGCTGTTTGGGAAAACATTCCAATATGTCACCATCTGTGAAAAGCATGAAATGCTGGCTGAGGCCTGGAACCCATTGATTTCATAGATATCTTGTCCTCCAAATATTTTTCCCATAAACATGGAGTTGCATCACACTTTCTGTTTTTAACTCCTCCTCCATCCCCCTCTCCTCCCACCCAAACCCTTGCAAAGGAGCAATGGAAAGAAAAAGTTAATTAAACCCTCTTCTCCCACAGACACTTTGTTTGGGTTAGAGAGTTTGATTAGAGTATTTTCTTTTAAGGCCACTATTGTCATTGATAATGAGCAGATAAAATAGATACGAGAAACTATGAACTATAGCTTTTCCAATGCACTTAATAGTATAGGTTGTCTTAATCCTGTACCCTTCTGGGGTAAGACTTTAGAACTTAATACCAAGAGAAATAATAATCCACAATTTAATATGGCTATTATCTGGTTTTAGCTGTCTGTGAAGAAGATTAAATTCCAGATGGTAGAAGTTATAATCCAAACCTGTTACGATCACCAAAATGAACCAAATAACCAAATGCAAAATGGTCTCACCAGAATTATTTGTTCAGGAGCTTATCTGCTCCTGAAGATGTAACCACAATAGGATATACAGAATATCAGAAGTATATTGTAAAGGATTTGGACAATGTTCCCACTCAGCAAAGAGAGAGCTGCTGTCAGGCAACATAGTGGGTATGACGAAAGCCCATTTCCTAGGTCATCACTTCAGCTTTTCAATCACCTTTCTACTGTACATGAGCCATGTTCCCTCCTCATGTAGATCACTGTTTGGAGGGGATGAGGGAATGAGTGGCAAGAGCAGTACGGGAGAGGATGGGAAATAAATGCCTATGAAGAAGTGCCCTGCAGTGGTGCTTGCCTGGTCCCACTCAAAGAACATGTTACTTAATGATCAGGTTGTGCCAGAGGCTCCAAGAAAACATCAGAAGCAGGGTGAGAGCTCTATGGCAGTTTCCAACCCTGGTGAGCTATGGGGCTCATCTGGCTGCATCACCTTGAGAAGAGAATGAAGATGGTCAGAATGTCATCCATGCCCATAGCTGGCCTTGGTCTCCATCCCAAAGGCCTTGCTGTCAGATTGAGATTTGGCAGAGGTGCTTTTAAGTTGTGATAAGATTTAAGGCTTACCAGAAGGGGCCATCTAATCAGTGGTTCGTGCCTGCTTCCTTGGAAAATTGGGCTATGACTTCCCTCTGAAATTGCATAGGTCGATTGTGAAAAGTACATAAGAGGCACAGTTTACATTTTAATGGGCACTACCAGCAGAATTCATGCTGAATTATTCATTTGGTAGTGACATATGAAATGGGTAATGCAACACACTTCTTTGGAGTCATTCAGGGAAAGATTTCTTATAACATAACTCAGAAGCTGCATTTCAGAGAGATGTTAAAGATGATGCAGCACGGGTACTCACATATGTGTCAAATACGTGATAATTCCTCCCATTAACAGTGGCTTCCCTGCATAGAAAAAAGCATCGCGTGTCTTCATGTAGATAAGCAGACCTATTTCCATTTTTATTGCGGAAGAAATTGAGTTGCACTGAGGCAAAACGACTTATCTATGGTTGCCCTTAATGGGAACTGGACAGGGCACAAAAACAGGTTCCCCTCTCCCCAGCTTATCTCCTATGTGCCCCAGTTTCTCCAGTCATTCCAAAACATTGCCTCCCAGTCAGCTGCAGAGATTTCCCAGTAAACAAAGTTACTTCATGTAGTCACATGCAGGATCCCTAAAGGATTTATTTTTTTAAAGGCTATGATTTATAATAGCCCCTTTTCAAGGACTAGCTGTGCTTAGGTGAGGTTAAATCAACGATTATTCTGAAGTCCTGTTTTCAGTGCAGGCTCTCTGGATGGTTGCTGATTTTGTTCCATTTAAAGCATTTTGTGGCATGAACTCACTTTGTTTCTGCCCACATCACTGCATTCCTGGGATGTTTTTCACAGGCCTTAGCAAGATCATCTGACAGCAACTAGTGAGGTCAATGAACTTTATACACAATTAAACACTTGAAGCTAGGAGAATTAATTGTTATTTTTTTCCCCTGCAAAGTTAGGGAAGGATGCACGGTACGTTATAGTCTGTAACAGAGTCAATGTTATGTGTGGTAATCAAGCTAGTTTCACATGATTTAATGCTGAACAGAGTCAGAAAATGATTGCATCCTTTACATGGGCCTCACAGAGCAGTCACCACCCACACTGTTTATTCAGACTCGGAGCTCTGCCATTCACTGTTTAAGCCAGAGGAGGAAAAAAATCCCTTCGTGAATGCTCTTGAAGCCATGTATTCTAAGTGCAAAGTGGAGCTGGGGGGAGGAATCCAAATAAGGTCCTTTCAATTGCCGCAGTGGTACAGAGGTGAGATTTTCTTCAATCCTCTAGCGGCACAGTAAAGAAAGGATTATTTGGAGCTGGGGATATTGGGGAGAGTCAAACCAAGAATTTGTTGATGCCACGAAAATTTCCAGAGACAGCTGGGTAGCTTTTCTCCTCCCAGCTTTCCCATCTGTTAGTACCTGAACAAAGAGGTAAAGTTACCTCCTCTTCTCTGTGCAAAACTGGTAGGCTTTGCTGAAAAGGCATGTGGTGGTGTGGATTTTGTTCAGCCTGCTTCTTTCAAGAGCGAAAAGTTTTTCTGCTGTCTTACGCCTTAACTTTTTTGGTAACAAAAGTTACCAAACAGAGCCACTTTGCTCCCTCATGCCTGTCAATTTATTACAAAGGAAGTTCTAAACAGAAAAGGTTGCGAGCGAATGTGCAAGACATCTATGACAACCTAGTAAAACTTTATATGCATCCAGTGATAGTGTTTTTACTCCTTCTATAGCTAAACTGATCTCATCAGGAAGGCTTTTGCTACTCTTCCATTGATATTTTCCCTTTTACAGTTCTTCATATTTCTTCTGCCTAATCCTCTTCCTTTTAAAAAGGGATTCTTCACTTCCCCAAGCACTTACATTTTAATGTTCCTACAGATCTAAGCCACTCTTTTAAATTTTTATCTGCAAGTTCTGAGGTTATAGAAATGCCAAGAATATATCATCAGTTAGTCTCAAGACATAAACTAGAACAACACCACCCCCACCCCCATTAATTTTATGCAGCATTGAAACTTTTCATGTTAGGTGCTGGCTAATCTGAGTGGCAAGCATTAACTGTTTGTTCCTCAGCTGAGATTGGTCCTGTGCTGTTCTCTATCCAATACACAGTTTTGGGTCCGTGAGTGGGAGATTTTGCTAGTTCTCTCCCCATCTTTTGCTTGCTCATCTGTTTGGTGGCTTTTCATTCCATTCTGATTTGTTTTTAATAAATGAAACAAACATTCCCTTGCTCAGTAAAGTCCCTCTTATGACACTAATTGTGTAATATATAGAGATGTAGTGTTAGAGTGGTACCTTCATTTTCTTACTGCCTTGAAATGCTTCAAGACCCACTCAGTTTTTGTATTCCCTTGACTGGAACAGTTTTATTCCAGGCTCAGGTATCTCATCCATTTTTCCATTTAAGAACTAATCATGAGATGTGTAATAGCTATGTCCTCGTGCTTTTATTCTTCTTGCCAGACTCTTGCTTCATAAATTAGAGCTGAGCCATGGTAAAACCAGGGATCTGGAGTGTCCTCCAGGTTGCCGTCTAAAAACACCTAGGGCATTTTTCCAGTCAACCAACATCTAATAAGATGGATTTGTTTCATGCTCATTGTAGTTAAATATTATGAGTGAAATTCTTCTTGGAGGAGCATAAATTGGAGGGCTCTCATTGATTTCATTTCTTGAAGATCAGGGAATAAAATTTGTCCAAATTGTCTTTTGTTAAGAAGTTACGGAGCACATAAATTTACAGAGCACAATGACTGTTTCAGTCATTGTTTTCCTTGTTATTCAAAGCACTTACATAAGGAAGTGCCTAGAGGGAAAGAAAGATAATTATCCCCAAACAGAAACCCCTTTAGATATAGTAAGGGTTATTGAAACAGTATTTATATTTCCAGCACAAGGCTGCTTTCCCACTTGCCTTTGAGATGTGACAGAAATGTTCCTCTCCTCCCGCCAGTGAATACGTTGTTAATACAGAATTCATTGGTACCAGAATTATATTTCTATTTCCACACTGGGTCATTTGAGTACTTTTAACCCATGTTTGTCTCATTTCTCAGTAGCCTGGAAATTTCAGTGTCTAATATCTTGGCTTGGTGAAACAGCTGATTGTATCTTCATTCTAGTCCCATGTGCTTTGACTCTGATAACAGGTGCCCATCCAAATCAGCTGGCTTAAGAGAAGGAAAATTATTATTTGCTTTGTGAAATGAGTGAACTTGATGTAGGAGTCTCAGTGGAATTAAATATCTCTAAAGATACAAAATAATCATATTTGATATGGAAAAGTGAGTCACCCAATGGTTTTGTTTTTTTCCCAGTCATCGCTGGAGTCCTTCCACTTTCTTCCCAGAGCTGTTAGCATTATGGGGTCAGAGAGGGGTGTATGAAATCTCTGTCCAACTCAAGCCAATGAGGGTAGCAATTAGTAACTACTCAGTTCAGTGGTGCCAAGAGCGTATTTCGATCATGGCAGAAACTACTGCCTATTCTGCCAGATAGGACTTATTTGACTTCCCTTTGTCAGCTGGAGAGCAAAGTCCTTGCAAGCTTGCATTGGGAGTGGGGCTTGGTCATGGCAATGCACAGCCTCTTGATTCCTGACAAGCTCTGCCCGTGAGTGCTTCACTGAAAGGTGCCTTCAACTACATGACAGCAGGATTAAACCTAGGCTGAAGCCTTTCAAGTCACCTAGAAAGCTCTCTGTTGCTCTTAAAATGCTACAGTGTGCTAAGAGAACTGCAGGTGAGTCCCCCTGAGAGACCTTCTGATTCCCATGTTCAAGCAGATGCTTCAGTGATGACGGAAGGCTGTGCTGGGACAAGACCCACATGCCCCTTTCCTTCTCCCCCTGCTTTCCTTTGGAAGGAGACAGACGTGTGAGCCTGGAGGAGTGCAGGATGTCCCCCAGACGTCTCTGCTGAGGACAGTCTATGTTTATGGAGCCCAGATTTGGATTGCACTATGCAGGTGCAATGCTGTTAACTCCTATTTCTTCTTGGCTATCTGAATCAGTGAAAAAATACCACAAAAAACAATGCTGGTAGTTTGTCACATAGAATCCGAGAATGTTGAGGGATTGGAATGGACCTTAAAAATCTAGTCCCAACCCCAACTGCCATTTACAGGGACATCTCCCACTAGACCAGGTTGCTCAAGGATTTATCCAACCTGACTTGGAGCACAGTTAGGGCATCCACAGCCTCCCTGAGCAACCTATTCAATGACTAACCAGCGTCACAGTAAAAAAATTTCTTCCTAATATCTAACATAAATTTCCCCTCTTTCAATTTGTACCCATTACTTCTTGTCCTATCACGATAGTTCCTGATGAAGAGTCCCTCTCTGGGTTCCCTATAGGCCCCCTTCAGATACTGGAAGGTTACTGTGAGGTCTCCATTCAACCTTCTCTCCAGCCTGTCAAGGTCCCTGTGGATGGCATCCCTTCCCTCCAGCATGTCGATTGCACCACACTGATTGGTGTGGTCATCAAATTTGCTGAGGGTGCACTCGATCCCACTGTCCATGTCACTGGCAGAGATGGTGAACAGTATTGGCTCCAGTACTGACCCCTGAAGGATACCACTCATCACTGGTCTCCACCTGGACAGTGAGCTGTTGATCACAACTCTTTGTGTGCAGCCATTCAGCCAGTTCTTTATCTACACAGTGGTCCGCCTGTTCAACCCCAATTTGGAGACAAGGATGTCATGCATAACAGTGTCAAATGCTTTGCATACATCCAGGTAGACGATGTCAGTTGCTCTGCCCCATCCACCAGTGCTGTAGCCCCATCATAAGAGGTCACTGAATTTGTCAGGCATGGTTTTCCCTTTGTAACTTTTGGCTGTTAGCAATCACCTCTTTGTTTTCCATGTGCCATAGTTTCCAGGAGAATCTGCTCCATGATCAGGCATAGAAAAACATCTCTGTAGTCTGTTTTGCTGTCCCATTCCATGAGCCTTGCCCTCCTCTCCCTCAGGACAGAAGCTGCTTTGCCAAATACTTTAGTAGTTGCACAGCTACGGATACCATCCTTGGATACCAGCACACTATAAAGGTTATTTGTGCTTTTCCACTGGAAAAATCAAGTGAGCCTGAGGTGTCCCTGCCAACCTGGTGGTGCTGGTGGCAGCACTGGTTGAGCTTGGGACATACCATGAAGCCCAGGCAAGCAGTACCTTGTGGAATTCACTAGTCCCACATGTCCCTGCCAAGGGTTAAGTGTGGGCATTTTTTAAGTGTGTTTCTGAATCGGGATGCTTGCTTGTTTTGGAGACTGATTTATTTCCTCCTGTACGTGTTTGGGATCAGAGCACTTGCTTCCTCTGACTCCTGATGTCTCTGTGGTCTCTTTGGACTGCAGCTCTGCGAGGGAGGGACTCTGAGTTGCTGAGAAGCTGGCATAGTAGGGCTTCTTGGCATCAGCATAGCCCAGAAGATCAATAATAATAAATGGTGGAGACATTTCATATGCCTTAAATCAAACAGTCATATGGAAAAAGAGTTTGTGTTCCCCTGGCTGTAATGTGGTTGCTTAATAAGGTGGACTAGGAGATAGAGTTAGGAGTCAAAATGCTAGATGTGCATCTGAAAATCCTTGCTTTTGTATGGCAGAAACTGGGGAGTGGGGGTGGAGGTGGGATTTAAGCCCCTTAATTCAATATAAATATAGCTTTGTGGTTTAATGTGCACAGCAGTAGCTCTGTGGTTTATCATTTACTGAGAACTATGCTTTTCTAAGAAAATGCTCTCTTCCTGGTGCATATCTAAGCCAAGGCCTCCGCTGTCATTTCGTTAACTGTAAGGATTACTCTTTAAAATAGATGTTTGGTAGTAATAAGGCCAAACAATTGCCTGATTCACGCTGCAGGTGAGTTTAACAGAAATCACATTGACTAAAGCTACTCTGAGCAAGACAGCAATGTTGCACTTGAGTATTTGCCAAGAAAAACCTGAAAGTTCCTAAAACTGGCTACAAGGACAAGGGATTAGCCTGTCCTTCCAAGTCTGTAAATAAGGTCCTCAGACACTTTTTCCACTTGGGAAAATGAACACTGACTGTTTATGTTTTCTAAAGAAAAAAATTGAAAAATCCCATGATTTTGTAGATAGGAAAGAGTCAGCTTTGCAGTTGCTCAGCTACCAGCATGTGGGTAATTTGATGTTCTTTTCTAATCAGGAATGCATTGTGAAACTGCTGTTCCTTGCAGTGAAAGGTCACTGGATTTTTAACTTCTATTCACTGTTTGTATTTTTCTAATAAATCACACCCTCTGATAAACCAAATTACTGGAACCACAGAGCAAATGAAACTTTGAAACAAACCCTTGTCTCTTCCACATATATGGATCCTAGAGTTTGCCTGAATTTTTTAAAAATATGTGCCTTTTTAATGAAGGAGTTAGCTATTGGGAGGCAGGCTGAATTAAGAAAATAATGGGTGTGCATTCTGTATAGCTCTGCGAGTTTGGGCTGCCCAAGTATTTTGTGGTCCTTGTTTGTAAGCACAGATATTTAGTTTCAGAATTAGTATAGGGTCTGAGTAATTGACAACCTGAGCTGTTCTGAACTACATCCACTATGCAGAAATATATCTGAGTACAAGTTCCAAAAAATATAACTTGATACTTGTGATGCTGATAAAAAGCATCATCTGCTCTGTCTGTTCAGGAAAGACCAAAACCACTGCTTTGTTGCTGGGTTTTGTGCAATGAGACTCCCATGAAATGCCTTGGTATAATGGATCATCCGTAGAGGGTCCTTTGTTTTCTTCTCTTCCCTCTCCTTCCTTAAGAAGAAAACCAATCTGACTTTTATAGCTAAAGGTTTCCTTGTTTCAGAATAATGCATGTTGAACTGGTGTAAAACTGGAATAAGGTGATAATTAATCAGACTCAGAGCTTCGTTTTGTCTCTGCTGGGTCCCGCAATGGGACAGAGCTTGGGTACAGGAGGGATGGTGGCCAGGCTCGAGCTCCCTGGCTCGGAGCTGCTTGGCTTCGCCTCTCCCTGTCACTTCCCTACTGCTTAAGAAAATATTTCCATTTGTTCTCTCCAGGTACTTTATGGCAGTGCAATGTGGCCAGAGAATGCAGTCCTCCCTCTGTGAGAGCGGCAGGACGTATGTCCTTTATTTCAATCACTCACTGCTTCTGGTGTTGAGCGGGTGGCCTTAGTCCTGGCATCTCTGACCTTTTGAGTACTTGCCTTTTCAAGTTTAGGGTTCTTTTGCTTGGAAAGGATTTTTTTGGATGTCATGTTGCTATAACTTAATGATGATTTTTTCCCTTAGTGAAAAGAAGAGGAAAAGAGAAGACATACGCTTTGTTTTGCAGATTAAGCTGAGACACAAAGGGTGTGTTGTTCTGACCCTCCCAGCATGCTGGTAAATTTTTTATATTGGCAAAAAGAACCTGAACCTCAGAAATCTTGAACACTTCTGGTTTTCCAGGCAAGAGCTGGGGCCTGCAGAGTGAGCCAGCACAAAGTCTGGGAGCTGTGGCAGTCAGAGCAAGCACAAGCTGACAGCCTGTGGGACAGAGAATTTTCTGGGGTGGCAGAGGAGCTTCCCAGCATCGCTTCCCCTCTCCACTGAACACTGCTGCTTGTGAGGCATTGGACAGAGCTCCATAGGAAATATTTGAGGCCCTGCAAGTGCCATTCTCAGGCATCTGACTTTCCCTGCAGTACTCCGTGTACCCTCAGCAAGCTGCCTGCTTCACCTCACGTGCTGCAGCACTAGGCATGGTGCTGCCAAGCTCTGGCTCTAAAGCTGTCAGGAAGATGCCTGCCTCTGATTTAGTGAGCTGCCTTCATGAGTTGGTGGGAAACCTGCCTTGTGGCGAGGAATTCTGGCAGCTTTGGGGGGTCTCTTCAGGTCCAGGGGAATCTAAACAGCTGTGCACAGCTGTGCTCAGGGTGGTGGGGGTTGAGCTCCTTCGCAGCATTAACCCTGAGCTAATAAGGCTAATAATAGGAGGACTGGACAAAGGTGGTCCAAATACTATGCCCATTTTCTCCTTGCAGTTGTTCTCTGGCAGCCAAAATGATTCCTTGAAGCAAGAGGTGTCCTCTAAGACATGGCAATGGTGAGTGTACGGATGCATCAGTTGAGTTCAGAGCCAGCCTCCTACATCTGATGGGCAAAAGAGATTGTAACTGCGATTCACTGACAGAAGGGAAGGGCCCCATCCTCGCTGTTTCCTTGCTGGGGAAGCATCTGGTTAAGCTGCTGCCTTGTACTTTGCCTATTCTTCAAGGTTTCAGAGGGAAAAAACCCTTTCTGCAGAAGATGCGCAGCAGAGCTTGCTAGTGTTTAACCCTCTGTGTCAGCCAGGTATTGCAAGAGTGGAGCAAAGGATATACTTTACTTCCTCTGGTGGAGTGTTTTCATACACCATGTGCTTGTTCAGAGGAACAACTTGCTTTTTAGTTTTATGTGGAACCAACTTTTACCAGGAAATGTTTCACTTACATCCTTCCTCCCTTCCCCTGGGGTACACCCCTGAACACCCAGGATTATGGCTTTGGCTGCAGCAGCAGGGATCCTGCAGGCTTGCCCTGGGATCTGTCCTGTCTCTGCCTTCTCCAGGAGCCTTTGTGAGGAGAGCCCCATTTTTGCCTCCCGTGGGAAATGCCAGCAGGGGCATTGCAGCTAGCAGGGCTGGGAATACTCCTGCCTGCCTCCCTGCTCTCCAGGGCCAGTGGGATTCCTGGTCCCTCCCTGTTGCCCTAGGAGGGATGACACAGGTTTCTGCCCTATGGGGCCTCTTGCCCCATCTCAGTGGTGGGCAGAGCGTGAACCCAAACAGAGGTATCTCTGTCAAGGCACAGGGTGCCGCTGAGACTCTGGTAGGGGCTGGGGCGGAGGTAACCATAGATGGCTCTGATTCATTTGGCTTCCTGTCTCTCTCTAAGAAAAGGATGTAAATAGCCAAAAGCTGGGGATTCCAGTGAAAAGAGCAGGCGGGTGTCGTGCGGTGCTGTGCTGTGGCACTCAGCCTCACGGAAAGCCGGTAGTGGTGAAAGCCGGGGTTCTCAGAAGTGGGGGAGGCGCGGGCTGCTGCGGCGCCGCATCACCCCATCGCATCAGAGAGGCTTCCTGCAGACAGAGGAGATCGTGGAAGGAAGAACCTCTGCAGTGACGGTGACCTCGCCCCTGGCTGCAGAAGGGATGCGCCCTCGCCTCTGCGCCCCAAGCAGCGGTGGTGCTGCTGGTGCCCTCGGAGCCAAGCAGGCATCCCTGTCTTGTGGCCAGCCCCCGGAACAGGGATGGTCCCAAAGGATTGATGGCTGGAGCTGCAGTGACATTCTTTCATGGGAACTTCATGTCTTGAGGCCACTGGCAGTGTAGCGTGGGCAGGCTTTGTGTCCATACTTGGTGCTCATACCCATGCCCATGGGTGTTGAACAAGTGCCTCCTTATAGAAATACAGACTGTCATCACCAGTGTTTTCCATGTTCCCAACACAATAAGAAATTGCAGTGGTCCTACAGAGGCTCACACACCAGTGTCCCACTACTATAAGGAGGCTGGTGTCACTCTGATCTCTCCCTGTCTTTAGGGCTAGGTGGTATCCTGAGACCAGCCATGCTGGAAATGCTTGGCAGTGAGGCTGTGAGCTCCATCCCCCAGCTCATCTCATGCATCATCCTCACAGTCATCAGATGGCTAAAGACACGTCACCAGTAGTGCCTTCATCCATCTGGCTCCATAACCCTTCTACTTCTTGCTGCTTCCTTGCACTGAAAAGGAGAGTGATGAAGAGGCAATCCAAGCGAAAATGGGTTTCAATTTTGTAGCACCAGCAAGTGTGTGCCCATAAATGGGATAACACTGTCAAGGGACTTGAGGGGTGTTAGGCACCCATGCCCGCTGGCAGCCAAGAGACATGCCTGTTCACTTGCCTTGCTTACCTGTGATGGTAATCTTTGCATAAATCCTACAGCCCAGTATGTTTGGATGAGGAAGCAGGGGGGATGGCTCACAACATAGTGCTGGAATTGCCCATTCGATGTCCACCTCCATGCTCCAGCATCAGGGAAAGCATCACCTCTTTAATCAACTGTCTTTAAGGCTGTTACATACGTGTTCCTCTATAGGAGAGGCTGAGACAGTTGGGGTTGTTCCACCTGTAGAAGAGAATACTCTGGGGAGACCTTATGGGAGCCTTCCACTACTTAAAGGGGACCTGCAAGAGAGCTGGAGAGCTCATGTCAAGCACATGTAGGGATAGGACAGGGGGAATGGTTTTAAACTGAAAGAGGACAGGTTTGCATGAGACATTAGGAAGAAAACTTTGCTATGAGGGTCATGAGGCACTGGAATGGGTTGCCCAGAGAAGATTTAGATGCCCCCTCCCTGGAAGAGTTCTAGGCCACGTTGGATGCGTCTTTGAGCAACCCTGTTGGCAGGGTTGGATCATCTTTGGAGCTAGATCATCTTTGTGGTCTCTTCCAACCCAAACTGTTCTGATTCTGTGATTCCATATTTAAAAGGTGGAAAAAATACAAGGGCTGGGGACAGAACTGAGGCCCCAGGCAGTAATCTGGAGCAAAGTTTGAGATCTTTTTTAGAGTGCAGCTGTCTGAGACAAGGTTGCAGTGGCAGAGTTTGTGGCACTTCTGGAACCACAGTATGGTTCATACGGGGAAGACTTGTTAAGAAAGCTCTTCTTATTTAGAATAGCTGCATATATAAATAGAACTCAAAAGGCTCATTGCTCTTCTATTTGCTATAGCACAAGCCTAAAATTTTCTTTGTCAGTGGTGAAGTTCCAGGCAGGAGAAGGTGGGAAATAACAATGTTTTTTGCAGGGAACAGTAACCTAATACAAAATACATTCAAGGCACATTAAAAACCAGGGGTAGGTAAGGACAAGCTAGCTGTATCTTTTAAGTGACATCTATGGGGATGCTTTCAGGTTACAGATAAAACCATTCACCCATAATGAAATAATCTATGTAACAGATACTAGCAACATCCTCCCCAAAAAAGCTTTCACATTACAGACTAGCTATTTAGTAATATATTTGCTAGTAGCAGACAAAGTCAATCTACCAGGGTTCACTGTGGAAGACATACATTAATGCAAAGGTGATCTCCTGATCTGCCTTCCCCACCATCTTATCTTCACTTCCCTGCCAGTACACTCCTCTCCCTTTCATACTGCTCAAAATGGATTCTGCTGTCTTCCTGCAAGAAATTCAAGCTCCACCTGTGTTTAATTAGATATTGGATAACCTGGGTTGTTGTATTACGAGCATCTAGGGCAAGAGTCTAAAAAAACCTAATCAGTTCTAGGTCAAAGTGCAATAGTTCCAATTTTAAGCCAAGTGAAGTGATAGGAGGTATAGAGCAAGACACCTAACAAATCCAGAGCAATTGTTTAAAAAAGTAAACCCTGTTGTTTGTATCTACTAGCTTGTAATGTATTTGTGATTGCATTAAGAAACAAACATATAAAATGATCTTTCTCAAAGACACGTGAAAATTAATAATTTTTACAAAGTGTTTCCAAACCCTGTAGTTCCTTTACAGTCCCTTCTTGTGGTTCTACAGGGAAGTTTAGATACACAATGTAAATACTACTATTTTTCTTTAAATGCTCCTGCTGATTTTTTAATAAAAGAAGGAACACACAGTGTGCACACCTCTAAAGTCATAATGCAGCATTTCTATGGCCTAAGGTACCACACAGGGAGTGTGGGGATGGATATGCAGTTTGCTGCTTGCCCCAAGGAGTGGTAATGGGAGAGCCAAGGTTTGTAAGCAGCAGTGCTATCTTTACAATGTTCCTGCTCTACTGGATGGTGAAGGGGAACAGATGCACTTTTGGGCATGTAGCTGTTCTTTGTTGTCATATGTGCTGTATCTCAGTTTTTCCTGGGTGAGGTCTGCTGATCCATCGTAGGGATTGTTACTCTCCCTGTCAATAAATTAGCTGTGAGCTCCAAAAACACTACAGCGGGAGGGGCTTGCTGCATTTTCTCCTCAGGACAAGTTACAATGTTGTGTTTGAAACTAAGTGAAATAGTGGGCTACAATCCCTTTGGGCTGGGAGAGGTCTTCCCATATCCCTGCAGAGTGGAGTAAGCCCAGACCCCCTCGATTAAATCAGAGAAGTAATTTTGGACAGAAACGTACAGGCCTCTTGGTTACATTTTTTCTCTGAAGGAAAGTGCTTCCAAATGTAACTGTCTGAACTCCCTGAGGATGGAGGCATTGCTCTGCAATCCTGAGTTAACCCCACAGTTTGACCTTGGGCTGAGGGCACGGTTTGTCTCCCACATTTTCTACGGGTTAGCTCATCACTCCACCAGCTGATTTCCACTAAGTCCTTTCTTAAATGTTTAAAACTCCCTCTGTTCCAAGCAGGGAAGCCCTAGTGTAATATGTGGGTTTGGCTGGACTCAATCCTAAAGGCGAGCTGCTTGCAAGACTTGAGGCTTGTCGTGGATAAGGTTCTCCCAGGGCAAGGTGGGTGGGCATATGTAGTGTCAAGGTCTGATTAGAAAGTCTGTGGCTTTGGCACCCTCTGCTTGGATATCTGAAGACATCCTTAGCTGGAAGAAATCTTTCTCAAGATCTCTATGCCACAGGATTTTGTTTTTCTGTCTGCAAGCCCAGCGCATGCCTTGTCTACAGTGGATGAACCTTCAAGTTCATTGCAAAACCTTCCAGTCTTCAGATGCACATGACTCTTTCCCCCTTCCCACCCTAAGATTACAGCACCCCAATGGGAGTACCCTTCCTCCTGTAGCCCCCACCAGGCCCCCCCTCCTTGCAGAATTGTCACTCTTGACAGTCAGTGGTTGAACTCTCTTACCCTTGATTTTTTTCTTTTGGGTGGAAATGGGCTCAGCTCTAATGACAGAAGCTCTGGCCTTTATAAACATCCTCATCTGCTGTCCCAAGAGCTCGTCTGCCACGCGTACGCTGCTCCTTAAGAACTTGTGGTCTCCTTTCACTGCAAAGGCTTGGTGAGTCAGCAAAGCCTTGGAGTGCTCATGTGCCTTCACAAAGAGCTTTGTAAATACTGGCCTTTGTTTTTGCAAAACACCCAAGTAAAATTTATCTGTTTATTATACGATACCTGCAGTTGTATCTAAATACCTTCCAGCCTTTCCTCTGGCACAGTTCCTCCACCACAGGACCAACTCTGGTGCAGCTTTGCATGCTTTCTGCCTTTAGAAGAAGAGCAGGTCTTGCATTGCCACCTGCAACCCATCTGGGAGAGAGCCTGTTGGAGGGTGGTTAAACTTGTTTCTGATCTGTGGGAAAGAGTAAGATTCTCCTCGGATTTGTAGAGGTTAGGGGCACACAGTGGCTTTTAAGTCACCTAGCCTAATTGCCCATGTGTCATGCATAAGTTTCACCCACATGTTCATCTGCTAAGCTTGAAAGATTTTATACTGCAGTGTTTGGAGCCATGAAGGGAAGGGAAAATGCAGTGTCTCTGAGTGGGCCCAGAAATGTAGTCCAGATGATTGGAGCAGGTGGTGGATCACAGTGGAAGGCTTGTCTCCTATATGATTTTTAGGATTCTCTCTGGAGTTTTCCCATGTGTCTCCGAGCTGTGGAACCTTTTCACAAACCATGCTATGCCACTACTGTGTGGGGCAGTGATGTTCAGGCTCCAAGCTAGCTATGGGTCAGGAAACACAAGAGCAAACCAGGACGGACAAGCACAACTTGCCCCATGCTGTGTTGCTCCCAACAGTTTCATGTACAGCTCCCAAATGTGGTGCTTCCCCCTGGATAAGCCTCATGCGCCTTTCACTGCTTTGGGAACATGGAAAAAGGCATTCAGCTTTTCATACCAGGTTCCTCTGGTGATTTCTAAATTCCTTACTAACTGAATATGTCTTTTTGGTTTTCCCCCCATCTTTTGTCCTTGTATGTGTTATCATTGCTTCTGTATGCTCCTTAGTAGAAATATCCTTCTACCTACACTAATAGTTTTAGGCTTTTCTTGTCATGAGCTTGTCTGTGGAATTGTGGAAGTCTTTTTATAAAACTATGGTTTTGTCAATTACTTCTGTTGTTAACTTTTGTTGCCCCTGAGTACTGCTAATACATCAAGTTTGGGTATACTAGTGCATTTCAATTTCTGTCATATGTTTCCTTGGCTGATGTTTTATTCTACTTGATCCTAATATGGTCATCATTATGCACAGCCACCTGCTAGTTCTTCAATCTGTAAACTTTCTTGTATTTTTTGTCTATCTGAATGAGGTCAGTACTCATCTCAAGTGCGCTGAGTGCATGACCGTCTAAGGTATTTTTTGAATGACCACATGAGATCTCCAGCAAATATCTCTGAGGCTGAAGTCACCAATGATGGTAATTCCTCTCTCTACACATTACAAACAGATGGTTGAGGAGATGTTCCATTCACTGGTAAAATTTGTTCTGTAACAGATGCCTGCCAGCTGCCATTCCCTGCCCTGCTGCATGATTTTATAGAGCTAACGAGATTAAGAAACTGTTGAAATTGATTTTTGCTTCTAAATACAGCAGATCTGATTCTGAAAATGCAGGGAAGGCTCTGTCTCAGGTGGTGCAAGCTGGAGCAACTCCAGTGGAAAGTCAGCGGAGCATCAGCCACTTCACATCAGCCACGGTGCTGCCTTGAAGAGCAGCTCTCTCAAATGAAAGCATAGACATTAAGAAATAACAACACAAAGAAGTTTCCAGAGCAGAACAACAGCACAAAAGTGGGAAGAGGAGAGAGTCTGGGACAGTTTAAAAAACTACCCTTCACTCATACCAGCAGTTCAAAACTGCTGATACATCTTGAAAAATGCCTTTAATTGGAAACTCCGGTACATCAGATAGCTCATTGCTCAGCCTCAGTGCCGTGGCAGGAGGTTGTTTTGCAGCCTTCGAATTTGCTTGCTCGTGAATCAACGCTTCCCACCTGTAGGCACCGGGGTTGAAGCCATGAAACCTCCCAGGCTGAAATCCTTCTTCTGATAAAAATCTAGAATGAACTTGGCATGAAGCTGTAGAAAAATGCAGATGTGTATTTTGAGAATCCATGGTCAGGCTTTGAACAATCAGATGAGTATTAAGAGAAAAAAAATTGCAGTAGTTTAAAAATAACAGATCTACTGCATGGCAGCCATAAAAGGAGATTTTAAGGAAAGGAACAGAAAAACCACGCCAGACAAACGCATTAGGAACAGCAGTTGATATGGCATATACTAATGACAATATATATATCCTCTTTCTCCCCAAAATACATGTGAAAACCTTACAGAAGCAGCCAGAACACTCTGTTTAAACTCTCTTAGTACAACATTTACCACATCTTCTTATCACTGCAGACTTTGGCTTAATACTACTGCTGTTCCTTATGTCTCCAGTCAAAATTTAAACTCAGGTCAAAGTTTTAAGCAGTGCTTAATTGAGCAATCCAACTTTAAGCATTACAGTCTGTTTGAAAGCATCTGTGACCCGACAGATTTGAATAGTGAAAAACATGACATTCAGAATGACCTTTCCTTTTGCACTGTTCTCACAGCTCCTTTCTTCTCAGTAGTTGTTTAAATCTCTACTGTCTTCCTAGTCTTAGTGCCTGATACACTTATTTTGCTCCATCCATCCATCCATCCATCCATCCATTCATCCATCCATCCATCCCACTGCACATTTGCAGTGTCATTTATTCCCGCTTCTCTGTTTCGTAAAGGGATGAGAAGGCAGCACCAGGTCTTGGTAGCATCCCCTGGCAAGCCAGACACAGGCTTCCCAAACACCCTTGTACCCATAGAACAGAACTCTGAGGTCTGTCCTGGTTTGAGCTAATTGGCAAAAGAGTTCAGGCCTGCCACAAATGTCCCCTGCCATCACCAGTCCACAAACCCAGCCCATGTTAAATCACCGCCTGCTGCCTACATCAAAAGTCCTTTGTGAAGAGCACAGTTGCTCCTCTGTAACTGATCTACATGGAGCAGGTCATCGACTGCTTATGAGCTTTCTTTTTGTTTTGCAGGTTGTTTTTGGTTTTTTTTTAAGAAAAAAAACACATTATGAAGTAATGTTAGAAATAAATAGACTCATCCTTCTCCTCTAATTATAGAAAGAGGAGCTGTGTTAGCCTACGTGTGATTTTCAGTGTCAGCTCCTCACCTGGGAGTTTGAGTGAGTTTCCAGAGGTTACAGCAATTTGATTCGGCAAAACCTGAAACAAAATGCTTCATTTTCTGCAAACCCAAAGGATGATCTTTGAATTACTGAGCCTTTTCTCAAGGTGACTTTGAAAGCCATCTTCCTTGCTCCAGCAGTGAGACCTCAGTGCGTGGTATACAGCTGTGATGGTCCCCGGAGAGTTTTGTCCGAGCCAAGAAATTAAGAGCCCTGCCTAATGGGGTCACCGGCTGCTAATGAAGTTGCACGTTCATAAACTACAGCTACAGCCCTCAAGGGAAGCTCCCCGTCATCCCTGCTTCGGGAGACGCAGTCTGTCTGTGTCACAGGAGCTCATAGAACCTGTGAGAGCTGCCCAAGGCAATCTGCTGTGTGGACTTTTTTTTTCACCCCACCAGCCAACCCCCCCCCCCCCCCCGCCCCCAACTGCTGAGCAGGTTCTTCTCTCATTCCCAAATTGGATTGAGCAGAGTTTTAATTTCAGTGCCTGTGTCAATTTGTCAGCAGTAGGCAAATGAGATGGGAGTTATTCAGGTTTTTTCCTCCTGTGGAGGATCAAACAACAAATCTGTATAAGGAATTCCTGATGGAGAAGCCTAAAAGGAAGATTATGAATTTTCAAAGCGGTGGTCTTGTAAACCGAGCGTCTCTGCAGACATTGTGGAACAAGAGCTCATTAGGAATAATTATCTCAAAACCTGACTGAAATCTCTGTAGCTTTTTTGACTTACACCAGATGAAGATCTGATCCATTCAACTAGTTTTAAGTCCAGACACACGGTCATGTGGTGTAAACTTAATTTCTTCTGCATGCTGTAACCATTGCTCTGCACTGTGACAAGCAAATGTTTATTGGGCTCTGTATGGCTCAACAAGAGATTACAGCACATTTCTTTATGGCATTTGTTTTTCTGTATGTGCTGTATATTTTGGTGGGTTTGCTGGTGCTTTATTTGACGTTCGAGATCAATCATTTCTGAAGCACAAGTGTGACATTTTTGGGAAAAACAACTTCCACTCACTCAGTACTAATCTATCATATTGACTTTATTTCCGTCACAGCATACTAAGAGCAAACAGCTTCCTACTACTCTGTGCTTTTCAGCTAAATGCCTTTTCCGAAAGGTTAGGGAAATGCTTGTGTCATGGAAAAAACAAAATCCAGCTACACAGAAAATAAAGAGGTGCAGTGGATCAGGCTTAATGGAGCACTTAACAGGTTCAGACTAGCCTGAGCTTACATTAACTAAACCACTGAACCCATCCAAGCTGAACAGATGTAGAGCATTTTGGCTGTCCAGTTAAGATACACTTTAGCATGGTATTCTTTGTCTGCAAGTAGTAACAGGTAACCACATGGGCAGCCCTGCTGAAAATGACTCCGAAACATGGTCAGGGCAGAGGGGCATTTTGTGTCTTTACAGGCCAAGCTGCTCTCAGGGACTCTTCATAGGTTATCCCCCTCTGCCTCTGAAGATGCAGCTAAGGTAGTTCCCAGGCTGTTGTTATTTTTTGTTTCTTTTTCCCTCGAATGTTTGTCCTGGGAAGGAGGTGTTGGGGGATATTCTCAGGATTCCAAGTGGTTTGGAGGCAGAGGGGCTAGCGGATGGCATTGTCCTTTCTACAAGACCCTCACTCTTGCACGCCTCTGATGTGCCACTAGAGTAATGCTGGTTTTTTCCTTTCTAAAGAGCTGGTATCACAGTCAGTGTGGGAATTGCCCCACAGATCTCCACCTTACTGGAAACAGTGCTTCTCAAGCTGAAGAGTCAGTCTTTGCTAACTAGACAGTGTTGCAACCACCCTGTCACAGCTGTTGGTCATTTTGCAGTACTTTCTGCTAGACTTTCTTTTTGACCTGGGGGGGAAAAGCCAACCCTGTGCACAGTTAGCTCAGACAGGTGATAATGTGCCTGTCTTAGGTGATCACAAGACAACTGGTATCATCGTTATGTCTGCAGATAATTTAGGATTCTTTAAAGTAAATGTTCAGGGGGAAAAGTGCATGATTGCAGTTTAACATTATGGTTATTACAGCATCCCTGCCTCTAGCAGGCAAATCAGGAACACTGTAGCTCAGCATTTTCTGGATTGTAGGGATCTATCTGTTGGCTTAGGCTTCGCAAAAATGTAAGTGGTATTTACAATTGCACTTGGCAATGAGCTGCCTCTTTCTGACACAAGTCCAAATGCTAGGGTTATAATTACTGTGGATGTTGCATCCTGCAATCTGGATGCATAAGCAACACACATTGGTCTGGTCTTCACAAAGGAATTGTTGAGGGCTGCAGTGGCCATTCCTGAGGAATCTTCCCATGGCCCTGAATTATGTAGAAAACTCTCATCTATGTCATCTCCTCTCGATGCTGTTTCATTTTGCCTGCAATAATATCACTACAGACTGACTCTGCAGACTCCTGCTGGCCCAAAGATAAGATTTGGGATTCATCATCTTCCACGGACTAATTTTAAATATTTAAAAGAAAATGGAAGACCTACAATAGGGGAGAGACACACTTGAAAACAGATGCTCCTTTATAGAGTAGTCTTGTAGGTCATCTTATAGTCCTTGTAGTGAGCAAGACAGGGAACAAACCTTGATTCTCCCAGAAAGGGGAGTAGTAGCACCAGGATTACACAAGTCCTTTTTTGTAAGCCCTGATTTTGCCAGTGATCTCAGTGATCTGTGTAGATGCATACCAGATCAAGCCAGAGCAAAGCCAGATAGGCAGCCAACACCTAGAGACCTAAAAAAATATTACATTAGTGCTCACAGTGACTGAGAGGCTGTGCCTAAATTTGGAACCAGCATGCCTAAAATGACAGCTAAAGGTATGAATCATGTTGTAGGCCTGCCTGTATGTTGTTGGCACTGCGGGGTTCCTCATTGCCAGCTGCCAAGCTGTAATCCTTCCTAAGGGATGGACGATGGGCACTTCATAGGCCAAAACAGCACTTGAGATCTACTGGACTCAGTGGATGAAAACTGAAGCTAAAACAACAGCTGACAGTTTGGGCTACTCTATAAATAAAGTACCTGAGTAAATTGAGGAGGAATTGTTTTTACAGGAACAGAGCAGAGGGAGAGACCTATCCACATGCCTTGCACTTGAGTGTTGGGATGCAGCTTTGTTGAGTTTTTTTCTGGTGGGTTTTTACAAAAAATACATTTGAACAAACATGAATACTACACAATGTTAATGGGTTGGGTTTTTTTCCCATAAGCAATTTGATAAGTAAAATTTGTTTATCAGTCCTCTGTAATTGATGAATTTCTTATGCCGAACACTTCGTCTTACAAACATATAGTCAAAGAAGGGTAAGAGAGTCTTACACAAGATGCAGTTAAGCTCATAGTCTTAATTTTATTTATTAGGAAAAAATCCCCTGAAAACTAAGCAGATCTCAAAATACTCTTCTCTAGATTCTGGTTTTGCAATTCTGAATTTGACACAGCAGAAAAATTTTCAGCTAAAGATAGAGGGGAATTCATGCAGACACACTTGCTCTTTCTATCCTATATATATATTTATACATATATAGTTTAGAGAATGAAAAGATGAACTATACCTTCTTTAGCATTGTAATAACCTCAAACTAAAGTGAAGCCAGAGGAAGACTTCAGCTGTGTGCTCAGCCTCTGAAGGTAGAGTCTCATTTCCAGTTTGTTCTATAAACAGACTCCTTTCTTCCATTATTTAAAACTGCTCAGCTGCTTCTCTGCAAGAAAACAGCAAAGGCAATTGAGTACAGTCTTGGTCACGTAAGTGGCTCTTGTCTCAAAAGCTAGTTCTTATTCAGTGCTGTCCTAGTTTTCCTCTTCTCAATCCCATAAAGGTTCTTTTCAGAGTTGAAGAAATTCCAATTAATGAGCACTGGAATCAGTGAGCAAAAAAAGTACAGTATATAGCATATTGCTATAAAATTACAGATAAATATTTACATACCCTTTAATGTCACTTCACATTCTGTTAAGCTGTTGGGGGTTTTTTTGCAGCTTTTCTCTAATCTTCATTTGACCATTTCAAGCATGACTAACATATTTTGAATTATTTTTAAACTTCCAACATCTTTTCTGTAAAAACAGTGAACGTGAAGGTGCAGGTGGCTGAGCTGAGTTAAAAAGATTAATTTGCTGGGGAGAACTAGGACTTTCCAACTGTATTTCTGAGCTTGAGTTTCTTAATAAAGCCACTGTGTTATCCTGAACTTAGGCTAACTCCATGGTTACAGTGGTGTCGATTAACCATAGTGTCAAAGAATAATTCAGCCTGAAGCAGCCAATACAGGGATTTTTATTTTCCTCTCCTCTTTATCCAGGCATGGAAAAGAGGGCAGGTTGCTACGTATTCGTGTTACACCTTATCTAAATATATTGATCACTTCCTCCAGACTCTTATCTGTTTGCTCTGCAGTGGCTGTGGTTCATTCACACAGGGATAGCAGGGAAGCTGAATGGATACAGCCATGTGAAAGGTACCAGTGGGCTGGTTCAATCTGGGTGACACGGGGCCTGGCTTCTCTTTTGTTTCTTCTGGCTGGTTGTTTGACATCCACCAGCCTCTCTGTTCATTAAGGCAGAGTGATGAATGGAAGGCAATGAGTGTAATTTGGGCAGTTAGGGCCACCTGGTCAATAAATATAACAAACATCCACCAGTGCATCTCTTTCAGCACAGCACGTGTCAGTGGAGTGCAAACTGGATAATAGTGAATGGAAATCTTAAACTGATGTGAAGATTCTAGCAGTTACCAGAGTCACGCTGTCTTCTCTTGCCCCAGCCTTTTTAAGCCCTGTAAAAGAACATTTTCAAAGGTGGAGTTCCCCCAGTAGCAGAGATTATATTCATGTAACATTATTTTTCATGCAGAAAACATATGGTTCTGCTAGTTTTTATACTGGGATAACTTTATTAGAGTGGATCCTGTGCTGCCCCGAGGGTAGGTGTACCCAGCCATACAGCACTGGGCTGGTGGTTGGCACAGTGATTTCTGTGCCATCCATGCTCTGTGTATGTGGCACAGGCAATGTTCTGGGGAAGGCAGGAGAACTGTAGTCCTTGTGCAGAGAGGGGAGGAGGCTCAGCCCACAGGAGCCCAAACCCCAGCTGATTTAAACATTAATTTTGCACTTAACACCCCTAGCCCATGCCTTTTCCTGAGCTCAGCTCTGCCAGACCCGACTTCAGCAGTGCTACCATGGGCAGAGATGAGGAGCAATCTCTGGAGATGGAACCATGGCCATACCATTTGTGTGCATGTTGGATAACACTGACTAGTAGATGCAACCTTGGACTCAGTACTGATCAGTGAAGGCAATGCTCACAGCATACAGGAACAGCCTTGCACTGGCCAGTGAGTTTAATGTCTTTAGCAGACTTTACATCATGAAGTGGTTAATGAATTCTTTTGTACTGAAAGGCTGGATTCAATAAAAAGTTTCTGGGGCAAGTTACCATAGCCTGCCATACTACAGTGCGTCAGGCAGACCCCTTTTTTTTCCTTTTCATTTATTTTTTCTTGCCCTTTTAATTTTAAATTGAGTGCAGCTGACTGCCTCCAATGCTGTTAACAATGGCACTTCTTTCCCTGGGACAATGTAACATTTAAAAAAGATAAAAGCCCATGTGGGGCTAATAAAAGTTTGCCCCCATCCTCATTCCTGTAGGGCAAGTTTCCTCATCGTTAACATTTTAAGTAGCAGGCACTATGAATATGAATGTAATTGACTTTTACACACTATTGCTCATCTCTAGTAACAGGCATCACTGGAGGAATGTGCTGAATCTCAAAGAAACTTTTTGTGGCCCAGCAGCAGGGGAGCAACGTGGAGCTGTGTGAGATGCGTCCTCAGTGGGGACTGGGAAGTCACCAGGGAAATAACTGTGGGGGCCAGAGAGCTGGGCATGGCAGCACAGTCCAACAAGGAGAGGGAAAGGGGAAGATGCACAAATGAGACTCAGCATTTTGCACCAGTAGAACTCCTGTGTGCTCCTTCTGGTGGCTGATGGAGAGAACAAGGCAGTGGGTTCTGGATTTTCCATCTGAATTGCTTGTACAGGTTGGGTTAGTGGTCCAAATGAAACTCTCTGAGCACTGGTCTTTTGTCCATATCAGGGAGAAGGAAAGGCTTTTGACTTGTATATCTTTCTGGATGGAGAGTATTCATTGAATCCTAACGAAAGTCCTTACTAACAACATTATGACTTTGAAGGCACTATTAAAGTGTTAGGATTGATAAATGCACTTTGAGGTGACTTCTTTCCTGAGCAGTTTCCGCACAGTGTATATATATATTTTTACACAATCAATCTAAAAACTCCTTCAGTCAGCAAACTGAATAGTTCTAAAGTAGTCTCTGTGTGGCAGTGGCACATGTTTTGACTGTCCTCCCTGCAGAGTTACATCCAGAACATCCATGACTGGAATCTTCCTTTTCCTTCAGTGGTCTTTGGATTGGGTCCTTGTTGCTTTACTTATTTATTTATTAAAAGTCATTTTAAAGGCTCTATCAGTGCTGTGATGGGAAGCTGCCTCTGTTCCTTTCGTCCACCTCCTCCTGGTTGCTGGACAGTTCTTGGTTCCTCCACCAGATGCTTGTGGCTGTAACTACCAAACCTGCCCCACTGCCAGGGCTGAGCCCCTGCCCTGCCCTTCCCAAAAAAAGCTCACATCACTAACAAGACCAAAGAGTTACTGGTACGGACTGTTTATGTTTACAAATTCAGAAATATGATTGCTCCTCACCAGTGTTTACCAACTATATATTCCAGCCACAGCACAAATGAGTCATTTTTACATTGCTCATAGAAAATTTAAAAAGCCTTAAACAGCCACAAAATTTGCTTACTCTTCAGGTGGAGCCCCCGGAAGGGTGAGGACAGCTTCCGCTGTATTCTGATTGGAAACATCATTGACATGACTATTGGGAAGTGGAACAGTCCCTACCAGTGATGGGTGATGTGCAAAAAAATAAGGAAAAGGCCATAAGGTCAGATCCTAAGGACAATTTTAAAAAAAAAAAAGGTGGGATGCCTTCTCATGACATGACAATGATGCTACATGGTGTTTGTAGAATTAAGCTGGATTCCATCCATACAGGTAGGAAGTTAGCTCTTCTGATGCACTAGTTGCTGACAGCAAGCTGATACAGATGGTCGTTTTGTTCAGAACAATGTGCACAAAAGTATCCCAGAAGTGCAGCTCAAAATACCCACATAGCTCTGGAGTGTCACTCCCTCTCTTTCCATTAATTCAAAATGACTCAGTCTTGAAAAGGCGAACATTGATCAAAAGACCGAAGAGTGATTTACTAGTGTGGGATGGGACAAGATGTTGTTTTAGCCCAACAAACAGTAACTGCATTTAGAGGTATTGCCAAGGGACTCCGAGGCGGTGCTTGCTTACTAAATTGGGTAAAATGCAGGGATTTCACCAAATGCAAATGACAATGAACAATATGTATGACTCAATATATCCGCTATGCTTTCAATGTGCAGTCAGAGGGTGGTATAGCTGACCTTTTAAAGTGATGCTTTTCAAACCACATTGTTATGATTATCAAAGTGTTCATTTTAGAATACAATATTTGGACCCGCTCCTGTTAATATTCTCATGTATCGTTTGAAGGCTGTTTACCACAGTGTTTATAAGAAAGCACTTCCAGGCAGCCCCTAGAGTGTCATACATTTATTTCTATGTCCAACCAGGGAGTGAAATTTGCCATCAGTTCTCCAAGGCTTGACACACACCTCTGGAATACTTCAAGTCACGTATGGAATTAGCTAAAATAAGTTTGATGGTGATTTTGTGAGACTTTCCTGTGTGCCAGAAATAGTCCTCAAGAACAATGTAGAGCGAGAAATATTCTCTGATCTTTAGCCTCAGCTTCCTCCTATCTAAAACCTCTCGGTGGCATCTCTGGCAGTGCAGAGCAGATCCCAGCACAGCTGTGGGGTGATTCCAGTTTTGCAGTACTGTAAGCGAAAGAAAAAAACCCTGGCATCAGATTTGTAAATTTAAGTGTAAAAAAGGCTAAAAAAGATAATTAAAACAATCACAGCACAGAGTCAGCCCAAGGCCAGCAAGCAGACTGGAACAAGGCCCCTGCAAATCCAAGAGAGATGGTTTTGGTGGGATGCATTTCCTCTCTGTCCTCCATCAGCCAAGCCAAAAACTTAACAGGAAAAAAATTAAAAGGAAACCGTACGAAGCAATTTGGCTGCACGATTGGCTGTACTCATTACAGATTAACAGCCTGGGCTGGGCTTCTCCACGGTGTGGGGACTCAGCGCAGTGCTCGGGGCCAGGCGATGGCCACCACCCTGGTTCCTACAACACTGCTCATCCCTGCACAGTCACTGGGCCAACCACACTCAAAGCACAGCTTTCCTGAAGTGGGAGCTGCCATGGGCAGACACCCCATCGGGGGAAGAGTTAAGTACTAAAAAACAACAGAATCTTCTCTCGCATTGAGGATGCCTTATTTTGATCATGGAGGTCAGACACAGACGTGGGAATTCCCCCAAGCTGGTTTATTTGCAGATTTGTTCAGACAGTTTCTTTCTTTTTCTTTTTTTTTCTTTTTTTTTTTTTTTTTTTTTAACAAATCAGCCTGCTTTTTATAATAATCTCATCTTGAAACTTGAGAGGAAGGGAATGTATGGGTGAGCAGCTAATATCAGTGAGTTCTGGAAACTCCCTTTTTATGGTCTCTCTCATTTAGCAGCTGTACTGTTATGATACTTTCATTGCATTAAAAACTTATTTGGCCAGACTGACAATAAATTAACTTCATCTGTTCCAGTAAAGTTAGCTTCAGATCACAGTAAGTTTGAGAAAAGCACTTCTAAATAATATTAAGGTACAGAAAACAGAGCTTTGATCTAATTTATCGTGAAAAAGAAAAACATCAGAGGTGTTACGATCATAGAAGGCAAAGCTATTTTCCCTCTTTACTGATTATTCTCCTGGTTCAAATATTATTTTAACAGTGCATATATAGGATCTAGTGACTCGTAGATGCAAACATTGATTTAAAATTAATTTTAAAGTATTTCTTGATACAAAGCAATATATTTACTGATTTAAATTATACCCATCTGGACATGTTTATCAAAATCAATCCTTGTCTACTGTAAGTCATTTGCTGCCATTGCCACCCACTGGCCAGGGACAAATAACCATCCTGTTACTGACCCAGATCAACAAATATCCTGATTAAACAGACACATATTGCCACACATCCAACTGCTTCCAATACAGCATTTTGCCTTTAATGCAAAATCTGGCCAGCTCTGTACAAAATTTACTTACTGATTTTATCTTCCAAACATAAGTCGTGGTCTGGGAAGGAGCAGGGAGGGGGAGCCTGTTCTGCAGACTGTGAACTCTGATCTGGTAGTTTCATCCTGCTGCCATCTCTTTAAACGTACTGTCTAAAAACTGAAGGATCTTATCCTTTTATGTTTTTGTAAGACATGACTTAGTTTTGGCAATATATAGTAAAGTAATGAAACTGAATTACAGACTGTAGGGAGCCATTTTTCTCACATAGGGGTCAGCATACATGGTAATACTTTGGATTAAGGATGAAATTGCTACAGGACTGTAATAACTAACCTTGTTAATCTCCTCTCATTTTCTTAAGAGTATCTCAAAAAGAAATATTACAATCACAGCTTAACACTGGAATTCCTCTCTGCTGTAATCACAGTCCTTTGTGTACTGTGATTTTGTGTGTTATTTTGTCCTAATATTAGTAACAATTTTACTAATCATGTCTGTTGTTGGTTGGTTTGCCACTTCCCTTCACAAATTATTTTAGGGCCCAATATTTGTGCCTTTGAAAAAGTGATATAAAAATGATTCCTCCTAGGGGAGCTGCTCTTCACTTAGATAGCCATAAACAAAAGCTAAACCAGCCTCTCAGACTTCTCTTCCCTGCACCTTTCAGTACCACTCCAGGTTCATACCACCAATGCTGGGATAGCTTTCTCTACAGATGCTTTATTAGAGGCAAAGAAGGGCAATAATGTTTTGTTCTCTGCATCATTAGTAAGGGGGAACGAGGAGAAAAACTTCCCAGAACAACTGCATCTTTTGTTTTTAAGTTCTTTGGAACAATTCTACCAGGCAGCGCGTTTTCCCTCTGTTTTCATTTGTCTTTGTTATTTTCCTATCTAATTAAAATTCTGCAATGCCGTCATGAAATTGTTGTCCGTTTAAGGTCACAAACAGCTTCTGTCCTAATGAAATATGAATTGCATTAGTTAATTGAATTGTGCACTTATTGCGTGTTGTGAATGGACTGAGCGCACTTATATTCTTAATATATACTGAGCATTTTATCAGTTTAGGCAATGTGTGGACATAGAAAATGCTGCTATCATTCTTTGCATCACAATAGGGAGATTTAATTGGCAATAGATGGGACTAAGAAGTATTTGTGTAGGACAAGAACTCTAAGATCTCACACAGGCATCTGCTAGCTGGGATGAGATCGGCTCTTCAGTGATCTGGGGTCAGGTCACAGTCCCAAGCGGAAAGCTCGAATAAACCCTTATTATGCATGGTGTCTCTGTGATGTCTGTCAAGATAGGAAGAACCAAGGAAGAGTAACGAAACATCTGTGGCCTTCTGCAGCAGCAGGATTTCTGGGTTAAATGAACCTTGTAATTGAAACCCTCAGTGCACAGTCCAGAGTGTTCCCTTCCAGGGTCTGCCTGGTCTCTGAGCAGATACTACCCTCACACCCCTGGTAGCACAACAAGCTGAGTTCTGGGGTCATTTTCACAGCTGGGAGGTTGTTCCTCTGAATTGTAGGAAGGTTCAGTTTAGGATATCGAGGATCTGATCAAAGCCAAATGAAAACATGGGAACGCTTTCTGCTGAGCTCAAGACTGTGGATGAAACTGATGCTAACGGGATGTGCAGGCTCTAGCACTCAGCCTTTGTGATGTCTAAGATGGATGCATTGCATCTGTAACTACTCAGTGGTGGACTCTGCTAATGAACCACACTTTTTAGAGGATGGGTGGTAGCTGGGAAAGCAGTAATAAAACACTAAATCTAATTTCTTTACATGGGTCTTGATTTTTTGCCAAGTTGTTCAAACCATTCAGCATTATACATACGTACACATGTATTGTTGCATATATACACATATGTGTAATATACATATGCATATACATCTATCTCCAATATTTAGCCTTTAGGGTTATTTACAGAGCAAAGGTATCTTTGGATTCTGCATAATACTTTTGTAAGAAGTATTATGCAGAGTATCTGTAAGATCTGAATATCGTACCTTACAGCTACTCTTTAACTTGACAGGTGTGGAGAGGTACCTATTGTTCTGTCAAATAGTGCCTCCCTTAGCTCAAAATGATACTTTATTCCATAGTAGGCTGAAAGGAAAGATAAGCAATGTTCAGGTTGAAGAGTTGTTGAGAAATTTCTTCTTCTCGTTATCATTTTCCACTAAAAAACTGAGGAAATATGCAAATGGATTTTTTTTGTTTGGTTGTTTTTTTTACTACAGCAAACTAAAGCAGGAATACGAAACTACTTAAGACAAACACAGCTAAAAATTGACTTGCCAGGATACACAATTCCCAAAGGGAAATAACACGACCCTTTTTACAAAAGAAACAGAGAGAGAAGACTATCTGTGCTTGATCTCAGCAGGCACGGACAACCTCTTTGTGGGGACCTCCCAGCTCGGAGCACATGCAGAGCCACTTGTTATTTCCCACTGTGGGTGTGTAGCACTCACCTTCCAGGAACACTCCTCCAGATGCCCCAGACAAATACTTAGTTACCACCATCCCCAGATGATGCACTCAGATACAGAGATTAAATGAGGGATTCTGGTTCAAGTTGGTAGGCAAGGACTTTCCCTATACACTCAACAGAAGGGGAGAGGGTTTTTTTCAGAGGGCAGTGTGGGGATAGCCACATTAGGTAGCTGCTTCTCTGAATCACCTGATGAATTTATCTCTTCCTCAGTCATTGTATTTACAGAACCTAAGGGGACCTGCCTCTGGGTGTAGTTGTTGCATTGCAGAAGAGCTTCAAGCGGATGAGTTTCCTGCACTCCCCAGCTCCTCTGAGTCAGTCATACCTGCTGAACCCTCTGACTGAGAAATTTCCCACCTGGTGCCCGTATCACTTGGCTGTCTCCTCTATCTCTGAATTTTCTCATTTACCACAGTAGCGAGAGCTCTAGCTGAGCTACTGTTGAGTATCCCTGCCCGCATGAAAGGGTTCAGGAGGTGAGTAAGAAGGGGTGGGTGTCTGTAATGGTTTGGTGAGGTGCATCCTGACACAGTCGCAGGCAGTGGGCAAATGACTGAGAGTGAAAGTGGTGGGATGGGGCGTGAAGGCTGATTGACAGTGGTTGCTTAGTGGTCTGAAAAGGGGTGAGTGAAAGTGCTTGGGTGGGAGGGGAGATTGGGAAGCACGGCTGACCGTGAGAAAGACACCACTACGTTACCCCGTGGCACACTGCAGGTGTATAAAGCTGTATTCTCTTCTGTGAATCAATTAATGAAATTAAAAATGCTCACGTAGTTCTGTCTAAAATTATATAATGCAGTGCTGCATAATTAAGGAGGGGAGGAAATGAAAGAGATTCAAGGAAGGCTGAAAAATAAAAATAAACCGAGGGGTCCTCTAGGGAGAGTAGAGAAGAGGCAAAGACTGGTAGAATCTTGCAGACTGACATGTTTTCCATAGCACCACCACGTGCAGGGACACAGCTCCTCTGGGTGGCCTTCCAGGAGGACACCTGTACTCGGGCTGCCCCTCTGCCCCTGGCTCCAGCCACAGGATCCTGTTTGCCATCTGAGGCATGGTGCAGCCTTATCTGCCCCAGCACCATCAGCCAAACCTCTGTGGCCTCTTCCAGCTCTCAGTCCAGCCTCAAACAGGGCAGGAATGCAGGGATGGTCCTCAGAGCAGCCCGGGAGAGCCTGCTTCCCCTGCTGGGATTAATTCAGCTGAAAACCCATGACTGAACCGCCGTCTGTAGCTGCACAAAGGAGTGAAGGCAGCCCTGCGTAAACAGCAGCATTTTATGCCCTGGCACATGGTTAAATTTGTTATTGTTAGCAGGTTGGTTTATTTTCAGTTAAAGAACCCGGCTTCTTTTTTTTTTTTGATACAGCATCTTCCTTTTATGCTGCTGTCATTATATGTTTAATTGTTATTCCTTCCATTTGTATAAAGCACATGCACAAAACCTAATTTTTGTTCTATAAACTTTTTAGTTTTCATTATATATTTTATGAAAATATGCCTTTTAATATTAAAGAACTTGCCCATTTTAAAAATCTGTCTCTAACTTCTTTTCTTAACCTTTTATTATGAATACCATTTAACTTACAGGTTTTGGGTTTTTTTAATACTAAATAGTCCCATCAGTTTTAAAGATAAAAAGGCACAGTGAATTTTTTTTTCTTAAGTTAAAGATACTATTTTTTTTTAAAATCTGTATACAAATTGTATTTTAGGAATCCATGGTTTTGTCTCAATCAAAGTCTTTCTGTTAGATGAACCTGAAAAAGTTCAGAAGGAAGTCTTTACAAATACTGAAGGACAGAAAACTCCCCGCTCAGCTATACACAATTAAAAATTGCCTTTCTTTATCAAAATCATGATCCATTCAGCACAGACTGTGGCTGTGGCTCTGCTGAGCACCACCTGCTTCAGATAAAGGCAAAGAAATGCCACAAGAGGTGGATTTCGGATAATCTCGTCTCCCATCCTTCCCCCCTGCCCTGCATAGTCCCTTTGAAGACGTCACACTAATCCCAAAAATCAGAGATTGATTTAATCCTTCAAACAAAAGCCTTCCATTATTATTATTATTACTGTTATTATTGTTATTACTATTGTCACCACTATTATTACTATTATTTTTGACTAATTGCTAATGGCTTTTGTTTACTGTAGAAATATTTAATTATTCTTTGAAGCTTGCTAAACCCACTTGTCAGCATTCTGTAGCAATTATCTAATTTAAATACCTTATATAATAAAATGGTCTAATTGGGGATGGCATGCAAAACTATGTCCTCTTACCAGTTTTCAATTTCCTGTCTTTCCTTATGTAATTGAAATCCCTCTATTTCTTGCATGATGAGGATTAGGAGCGCTGAATCTCCACCCATGCATTCTCTCTCCCTGTCACTCATTCACTCCTTGTTCAATTAATTGCTAGCATACTCATATGGCTTCTTCCAGCACCCTCCCTATTGAAAAGTTTTCTCCATTCTTACTGTTTTCTCTTACTCATTCCCTACTCTGATCCCTGTCAAATAAATAGTGCAGAAAAGATTTCTTAAATCCAAACAACTTCAATTAAATTATTACCAATGCAATGATTATTAATGCATAATATTAAAATTTTAAAAATGGGATCAGGAATGTAACTGTCTTCTTCTGTCCCAGTTCAAACTGTAGCTTTGTAATATATTTCTCAACCAAAGACTTGCAATACTTGGCACCTTCCTAACTTCAGACAACCAAGACGGGAGGGCCCCACTGTGAAACTGCATTTACTCAATTAGTTGTCTACCCCTGTGTTTAGGAGTCTAACCTGAAAGCATTATTTTTGAAGTCTTAGGGAAATGGGATACATTACAGTGACAGTGGGAAAGAGCTCTCTTGGGCAGTAAGTACTGACAGTTATTTGCCCAGCTGAAAACCCAACATTTTATTAACACTTAATCAAGTAGATAAAAGAGACAGTAACTCCTATTTAGACTATGGAACTGGTTAAAATATCTTACCTTCTGTTAGGGACCCTTGATCTGATACAGCTTCTGCTTCTTTACTTTCAAATGTTCTGAAGTCCCACAAATGGCTGTGACAAATTGAGGAAGCTCAGGAGCTGAAAGGTCATCTGGGAGGGGAAGGGTGGCTCTCAGGCATGAGCTGGCCAATGCTTTATTTTAAGAAGCCAGTCTCCTGATGGAATAGAAGCTTGGCTACAGAGTGGAGGCTCAGATCACACTTATCTGGCAGACAATGAGATTCTTTGCAACCAAAGATGTCTTTTGCCACTGATCAAAATGAGACTGGCAAGACAAACACCCCCAGTTGTCCCCAGCAATGTGATCAGAAGAACATGAGGTCAGCAAGTTTAATTTCAGCCAAAACAGTGGATATCATGGAAACACTGGATGAGTTTTTCTTACCAGTAAGTGAGACTGGGAAGGAGCATCATCTGGCTAGATAGAAAACTCTGGGTCCGAGACAGGACAAATGGCTTTGACTCAGCTGTTCCCAGTTTCATATGCAAATCTGATGAGGCAAGGAGGTCTATGCCAGTTTTCAGTGTGGCCAGAAAAGACATTCTGTGCAAGGCGGCTTTTTAGTTTGTCAGATAGAGAGTGTGGCAACCTCCTGAGGAAAGGAGAGCCTAGAAAATGGAGAGGACCAGAACAGAAGTAGATCCTGCAAATAAGCCAGAAGTTACAAGGATCTGGGGAACATATTAGTCAGATATGTCTATTAAAGACATCTGTATATATGGCAGAATCTTGTGAATTCAGGGAATATGGTGCCAATTATGACCATCGGAGAGTTGTAATTTTGGTAAATGCATAGAAGGGAATTCAGTAAAACTGAGAAGGTATCAGAAAAAGGAATTGAATAAGCATAACTATTTAGACAAATGTAACAACCTTAAAAGCAAAAGAAAAATCAAAGTATTTTGCCATGGAGGATGATTTGAATAGGAATGAGTGGTAGGGAAATATAGTGGAACATAGTTATCTACCTACAAACTGTTCAGAAAAGAGGCAAAGGAAATACTGCTGTATGGAAGGATAACATGAACATTATTTAGTGAACTTTAAGTGGGAAGGACTATGCAACTGAATCTCTGAAGAGAAATAAATAAAGGCTAAACTAGAAATTCCAAAGCATTTTAACAACTTTGGGAAAGTAAAGACATTAGCAGGTATTTGATGCTAATATCCAGGCTAAGAAAAGGAAACAGAGTGAGCATTGTTGAAGTCAAAAGAATTGTTAACAAAATCGTGGTAACAGGAACTTGGACTACTACCCTAAGTTTGGCCAAATAGATCAGGAGGCACACAAATTAGAAGAGCAATTTTAACACTTGATGCAACAGTGTCTTGGAAAAGTGACAGACAGAAGAAAGAAACTAGTCTGAACTCGGATATTAATCACAAACTGATTGTAGCTGACTCAGTAAGTACTAACGTTTAGGTGGACTAGAAGGCTGATTTGGTACAGCAGCTCCTGTGTTCAGGGATCAAGCTTTCATCTCTTCAAGGTGATGCTCTTGTTTTCTTTAAAAACTGTGACATAAGGATGTATTTTAATATCTAAAAAGTTCAACAAAGAGCAACTTCATTTCCCTTCTCTTCAATCTATCCCTAAAAACTAGCCAGAGGTGAAGTAATAAACATAGCTTTGTGAGCTGCTCCTCCTCCAGGGAGTGTGAAAGCCTTCAGAGAGCTTCTCATGTGGCTGAGCAGCTACCACACTCTTGATAAAACATACAGGAGTGCTGTGCCTTCTGCACATCAGGTTGCACTGAGCAGGGCTCGGTGTACAGGTTACAGCTGTACAGTGCACAGGTATCCCTCCTTCCTGAGCACAGCTTTGTGTTGGCTTCACAGCAAACCAGACACAACTGATGTTTGTACTAAGCCTTGTTTCAAACAGTCCCACCCAACCCTGCGTGCTTCTAGAGGAACACCACCTCAGCTTAGGTTTATTCGAGGCATAAACTGGGTATTGGACTGTCACTGAGTACTAGGCAGGGTTAGTCTTCAATGCAAGCTACCGCTGTGTCACAACACAACCTTGAAGAGTCCCTTTGGCACAATGCCTGCGGTGACTTGGCAATTACATCCACCTAGGCTTTTCTCAGCGTTGTGGCAGCCAGCTGCAGTTAAAACCTGCTGGGACCACAGCTCAAGCATGATTAGCTGGCACGATGACAATCATGTATTTGTCTCCGCTAACTTCAGCTCCATAGACAGCAGTAAGCAATATACTATTAAGGAAAGGCATAACTTGTGTAGGGACAAATGCTTTGCAGAAACTATGCAAGGCAGTTCTGAGTGCCTGAAAATGAAGAGTGAAAACAGAAGTAATGAAGGAAAGAAGGTTACACAGCCATAGGAAGGGGGAATCACATAAGAAATAACTGAAGAAATGTGCACCAGAAGGAAAGTGAGTACATGAACAAATCATGTAAAAAACCCCCGATGAATGGAGAGATTGCAAGTTAAGAGGTACAATTTGGGAATGAATGGAGATGACAAAATTCGACTGAAACTGACATTCAGGGTCAGGTAGGCATGAGAGGAGACCCACTGACCCTCATGGGGTTGTTACATACATAGAAAGGCCATTTGGAGGGGACAGAAAATGTTAGGCAAAAAGGATGTGAAGCAGCAGTGGTTTTTTCCAATAAAAAGCCATCTGTAACTTGTGCTGAAAATGTCTTTTTTATTCACTTCAAGGATATTAACAGTTTAATATATGATAGTATTGCTCGTGACACTGAGAACACTGGCATTGAATGAATCAATAGATTTGTTTCATCTTTAACTAATTTGAACCTTTAATCCTCTTGCTTGTACAAATTCTTCTTGCTTCAGGTCAAAGTATTAAATAGGCTCAAGAAGTAAATAAGGACATAAATACCAGAAACCCCATGGGGAACATTGAAATTAAAGTTTTCTAATAGTCAAATCAACTTAATGCTGTGATTACCAGCTCATTTCAGCTTCTTTCCCTCCCCCTCAACTCTATGGTTAAAGCTGTGGGAATTAAAGGAAGGTGCTTTAGTTTTCTTTTAGTTTCTTGATGCCTATGTTGCTCTGGATTATTGAAGGTCGTTGTATTTCAACTACTCTTATAGACATACAGGAACTTTTACAACACATATTTGTAAAACAGCCCTAAACAAAATTTCCCCCTACACTTCATGCCTGGTTTGCACTCTACTGTATGCCCATGTTGGTTATGTATCTGACTTTCTTTATGGATATAAATTATACTGGTGCAAACCCTTCTGTAGACAAAATCTTGCTGATATAACTGTCTTCCACCAGCACAACGTATTTCAGTTAATGAGTCAGAATACACTTTGATATCAGTATAAATGGTTCCTCCTGGGGGGAGGATTGCTTCTTTACTGTTAAAAGTGTAGATAAGCTCTTAACTTTTCTCTCCCTTACTTGTTCTTAAATCAATCAAACCCATATCTAGTATTTCTCATCCAGAAATAATACAACCTCTTTTCATCACATTTTTGACTGCTGTTCCCTGTCTGTGTTCTCGCTTCGATTGCACGGTCATCAGAAAAGGGTATATCTAAAATCTTCTTGAAAGTAGAAGTTCTGTTTCAAGTGACAGTAACCGCAGGATCAAACACCTCCAATCTTAAAAGAAAAAGAAACAAAACCTACTCAAAAGTTTGAAGCTAACAAATGGTTTGTAGCTAGCTGAGACACTTGTATATAATATTGAGGATGCAATGACTTTCTGGTCTCCAGTGGAGCGTCTCCTAAACAAGACAGACAGGCACACAACGAAATGAAGCCTTAGTGCCGAGAACTTCTTGAGAACGCTACAATAACATTCTGGCAGGCTGCGTTCCCTTGGCTCGTGTACTCGCTGCAATTTGAATGTCTCTTTCAGTTTAGTGTGATGCTTGGCAAATTTCCCAACCTTACATTATCTGGGAAAGGAAGACAGGAGAAGCTGGTACATTCAGGGAATGTATGAAGAAGCTTCTTCACAGTTTGCTCATAGCAAAAGAGTTGGCTGCATATAGAAGTGTCAGGACTGCAGCTTAGGCTGCTGACTTGAAAAGGGTTTAACTGAATTGCATCCAGGCACCAAGATGCTCAGATACCACAGCAATGTGTGTGGTATATGAACCTAGATAGAAGAAGATTAGATAGCAAATCAGACAGAATTTTGCATGTGATTTCCTGGGTTTGTCTAAACTTATAGCAGCAACAGTTAATTATAGGAGGTTCTGAAGGCAGCTCCTGGGTGGGTTTGTGTCATTTATACATTAGATTCCAGCCATAAATTGCTAGATGAGAGTTACCACTGTGGCAGGGAGCCCCTATTGGTGCAAAGCTGATGGAAACCATCCTTGTGCCTTCTCACTTAGGGGTAGAAGCAGCAGATTTGGTGATGGAAGATCTAGGGGAGAAGAAGCGTTTTGACAGCAGTGGCAGAACTCCAATGAAAAGAGCATCAAGATGTGCACAGGTCATCACCCAAAGAGGTGGTTGCACACAGGAGTTACATGTAGTCATCCTCTAGATGGTTGCTGTACCTGCTTCCAGATCTAATGCCTCTCCTTCTACCACACGTGAATTCCTCAGCTCTTGTAATCACTTGCTCTGGCTCTTAAGCAAGGCCAGCTCCTTAATTGAAGATTAATGCATTAATGAAATACTTGAGGCTACTTTGAAGTGACTGGGCAAGAGAGACTAGCTTTTCAGCAGCAGCTGCTGGCACAAGAGCCACAGCTCGCATTGCCATAGTGGGAAGGTGGTGCCGTGGAGCTCTCTGTGTGCAGCAGGAGCAGGATCTCTCATTTTTTCTCTGGCAGTGCCTCGGGGCACAACTACATGGCAGAGCGCAGAGCTGCACAGGGATTCTGGGGCTGCCTCCAAACAGTGGTTGCATTAGTTTCACAGCAGGAGTAGTGAGCCTGCCTGGAGCATGATTCTAATACACCTACAGTGCTCGCACCCCTACACCTGCCCCTGAGGTGGCTTGACCAGTGCAAGGTCAGCTCTCTCTCCATCTCTGTAGAACTGTGCTCTGCTGTGTGCATCCACCTGCACTTAGAAGTAGTAAAAAAAATGAGTTATGATGCCTATGAAGGACCTTACGTAAATTCTGATCTGTGGGGTCTTATTTATTTTAGCAAGTGGGGAAGCTTTCAAGAATGATTTCATAGGTAATGCTTTTTTTTTTTCCCCTACCCTTGGCTGACAGGCCTGGTCTTGTTTTTTTATTCTTTCCTTTGAAATTTTGTGTAAAATTTCTACTCACTTGGAAACACCAACACATGAAGTAATTACCAATCTTTCCTGCCTAAGTTAATGGCCTTCCCCTTCCTTGTGCTCTTAGTTCAAGGTCACAATGATAGATTTAAATCCTTCATGAATTTTCATCTCACTTGCTGTCCGCAGAAATTGTTGATTAAAAGATCCAATTTCCATTGGCATTCTCCCTTTTGAAGGATGTCAACAGGAAATGTAAATGTGCAGCCCTTTGTGAATGATCTGCAAGGACATGCAGGCTTATGAAAAAAAAAAAAAGCAGCAGTTAGCCAAATCCTTTAGTTTCTGTTTTGAATGACTGGCCATAGGAATGCAGGCTAAGCTGTATTTCAGCTGTTCCCAAGGATGTGTACGTGTAACTTGTTGATAGCGATAGGTACATCGGGCTCCAGTGACAGGTATGTGACCACTCTGATGATCACTGTCCTGTGGCAGAACCAGCCCCTGCCTCCTCTCAAGAACACCAGGCATGAAAGAAAACAAAGAGGGATCTGTTTATTCAGAGGACTGGCACTCATACCTCCTGCTTTTTGCTGAGAAAAGAGAGATACTAGGTCATTTCAACTCTCCCCCTATGCTCCCAGCAACCATTAGGTTTTAAGGAACTGCATTACTTGCTCCAGCAATTGATGTGAATTTCTGATGCCTGGGAGAGCTGAGACTTTTGCCTTACAGGACCTGTAAGGGATCTGATTGATAGGAGCAAAAATCAATACCCAGAACACCGGCTTACTTCATTGGGAACTGCCCATAACCACCAAAAGGAAAGACAAGCCCACCACAGCCCTAAAGTTGCAGCATTATGTTTTTAAAATCTTACCACTGTTCAAGGTATATGTCTTTCACAGTAAAAGCTACTTGGAGTGTGCTGTGAATGCACAGACACAGATCAGTGCTGAACATCTGGTTAAAATAAATTACAGTCTTATTTTGCAAATAAAAGTTCCTGGGGTCTACATGACAAAGTCTGGCCAGCATAACTATCTCATGGGGAAAAAATCACATCCCTAGCCTACAAAGATAACTATTTTGGCGTGATTCCCTTCCCCACTATGTAGACTTACGTAGAGTTACACTAGAGAGGAGTCCTTTTGCCAGTATAACTCACATTGTTTGGGAGGTACTTCAACCATGTTGGCAGACTCTTGCAGCTGGTATAAGTCATGTTTCCATTGAGGAATATGGCCAGAACAGTGACACCAGCAAAGCCCTTGAAGTTCAGAATAACCTTTTTTCTCCTGCTACTAGTGTCTAACATTTTTCAGTTTTAAAGCTTCCTGCTAAAAGGAAACATGCAGAATTGGTGCCCTTCCTTGTATCGTCAAGACATTATTTCTTGTTACAAAAGAATTAAATACATATGGGTAGGAGGTGCGTTGCTTTCCTACATCCCAGTGGTACTTTTTTGGGGACAGGTGAAGATACTAATTCTCCTGTAGGATGCTGGTTGTTTGTTTTGGTGTTGGTTTTGGAGGTGGACAGGGAGAGGTGGTTTGCCTTTTATTAGGTCTTCATATTTCGGTTTTGTGGGGTGGCATTTGAATAAATCTATTGGTCGTATTTAATGAATTGCAACTGTGTATGCAAATGAATTTGAGCTGTTTTGAATAACAAAACAAAGTCCTTTAGTCTGTTTGTGAATTGTCTTCTTATTCTCTTACTGTTCCTTGTTTTTTCATATGGTCCCTGTTAGCTCTTACCTGATAACATTTGCCAAAGAACTTTCTGGATGAACCCAAAAGTTGAAATTTACCAGCCAACCTTAATCTGTGAGCCCCCCTTCCATAAGGCAAGGCAATGAATAAAGCCTTCTTGGCCTAAAAGTAAAGTTCAGCTGTTTTGACAACACACAGTTTTTACCTCTCCCCTTTAGACGGTTCATTTTGTCTAAATTCCTACCTGCCTCTTAGTCTGTGGACTCTGCTGATTCCTTTCCCTTCTCCTTCACCCTCTATTCTTCTCCCAGGTCTTGTCCTTTGGGGCAAATGGTGATCAGGACAGAAAGAACAAGAAGGAGGAGGGGAGACACTCAACCTAAAACAATGTCTTCTGAGTAGATGCAGACCTGGAACTTCCCCTTATTTCCCATTGTCACTTAGCTGTCAAATGATGAGAACACGGGGCAAGCCACCAAGAGGCCTTCATTCTCATGTGCACTGTGTTGGAAAGGGAGCACTTGCAGCTCATCCCATCAGACTGCCTGACTGCCAGCTCTTGTCTACCTCCCCCACAGTTCCTGGTAGGAGGGCTGGCTTAGGAAATGGCAAGAGACAGCAATGACCAAAAAATGCTGCCTCTTCTCTGCCTCAAATAAGGCTTTTATAGGTGAGCAGAAATGGTCTGAGCTGCTAATGAGGTGTAGGCTGCCAAAGAAAACACGTGGGCAAATTCGTATTTTCCAGGTGGCTGGTGGTAGAAATGTAACTGTCCATTGAAGTCTACAGCATAGGCTTTTTTCGCAATTACTCATTAAATTGTAGATTTATTGTGAGGTTACTTTATAGTAATGTTAGCTGTGTTGTCTCACTGGCCCTGTAAATCAGTTGCTTGTCACAAGATTTAGAAAAAAACCCAGTGCCTGCTTCAAGTCACATGAGGAGCAGGTGGCACTTCTGCAGAAGGTGACGGTGGTTTCACATTGCCTGGTGCTGCTGGAGCACCATGGAGCACCAAGGAATGCCCAGGCCACCACGCTGGCTCTGTGCTGCTCTTGCTCAACACTGAGCACGAGTTAGTCAAGCCAAAGGGTTTTGGATCAGAACTGAGTGTTGAGACAACAAACACGGGATGGAGCGTGTCCCTGAGGGATGCTAAAACAAGCAGCAGAGAAATGCGTGACTGGTCCCTCGTGGCGCAGTCGATGGGACAACCTGCTCAGACTGGTTCAGTGTCACCCATCTGGTTCACACGTGCACTCAGCTTTTTCTGGCCAAGGTCCCCCCTAGGCTGGGACCCTCATCGTGCTGGCAGCCTGGTGACCTGGATTTACCTTCTCTGCCTTTGTTCATACCTGTGCCTTGAGCCCCGCACCGCTGGATGCACTTGTTAAATGAAACCCTCCGTGGCCTTGACAAACGCTGTGCCCCAGCACTCCGAGTGCTTCTACAAGCAGCTACTTTCGTTTCCCATTTCCCAGGCAGTTACCCGGTTTAACTCTTCTGTGGCAGCCCCAGCACAGCACGGGCAGCTGGAGCAGGCAGGGAACATAGCAGGGGATGTGCTCACATTACTGTCGTTGCAGCACCTGCTGCAGACAAATCTTCAGAGTTGAGTTTTTAAATTAGGTAGGCTATTTGCAGTGTTAAGGGCACTCATATTGAAAGCTAGTTACAAGCAAGACAGAGAATTAAAGTAAGATTTACAGAAAAACAGGCCTGTGTTGTCATTCAAGCCCATTTTGTCATTTTTATTTTAAAGTCATTCTGAAGATTTGACAGGGTTCCTAATGCATCTGGCCTCTTTTCAGAGGAAGCAGGTGTAAGAGTAATGTTACAGGATGAGATGAGTCTCTGCAGCAGCTCTGTGACACTTGCTCTTTCCTTCAAAGTGATTCACAAATCCACAAAAGGATGTTGCTAAATTTACTGTTGTATGTGAATGTAAACTTCCTAGAACAGGTTTGAGAAATTGGAGGAGAATGTAGCCTAAAACTGAATGGGTCTTAGTGCGACTGAGATTCACATGTAGGGACATGTGAATTTTTCTGGGTAAAAGTTGTATGCAGCTTCTAGCACTCTGGCTAAGTAGGGCACCTGCAGAAAATAAAACTAAATAAAACAGCAGATTATTTGAGTAGGATTATCCACCCACCATGGATCTGAAAAGAAAATTGTGAAGGATCAAGTAGAACAGCTTTGACCATGATGTTTGAACATGGAGTATTCTGTCCAGAAGGCCTTCTGGCCTTCTTCTGCTCATAATTGCTAATAGTGCTCCCTCAGAAGTGGCACCCATTAAATACCACCAGCTAGCTGCTGTAGTGACATTACAGCTGTTATGCCGATGCCAGAAATACCTCATTTTATAGTGTGGGCCTTTCCAGGAATAGGAGAATGATGCAGCCTCCACTAGGTCTGGGCTTTTGCATATTGCAGAGCCACGTCTAACTGAATTAAGCGGAGACGCCAAGACTAAATTACTGAAACATTTCTCATGCTGACTTGGTTTAACAAGAATGTGGCCTAGTCTGAACACAGGATGGGTTTCCATCCAAGCTGAATGATCAACGTCTTACAGATCCTGTGTTTAAAGAGGTGGCTTGACCATTCCTAAAAGCCTAGGATTATTCTTCATCTCACAGAGGTCTGAAAGGAATCTGCCTTCCAGCAGGGTCTCTCTCTAGGAGCATGGTCAGGAGGACTAGTTATATCCATTACTATAACCATTCACATTTATATATTTCTAAGCATATGATTCACTTTTCATGAGCAAACCTAACCACAATTAGTCCTTACTACTTAGATCTCTCTATCTGAGTGCCATCTGTAGTCAGTCTTATGCAAATAATATTTCCACTGATTTCCATTCACACAGCCTTGCATTGAGAGCCTTACACTGAGACAAGGACCTGGAAGATACGTCCCCAAGATCACAGGCTCACTGATTCAAGAATTCATACAAATAGATAGCAAGGACAAGGAACAAAGAAATTAGGCAAGACTACTGTGATGAAAACCAGTTTTGTTCAAAGTCAGAAACCTCAGGAACCACTGGAGAAACAAAAGGGTATACAGCCAGCAACTAACACATCAGTTGCAGACCTAAGACTATGTCAGGCACTGTGGAAACAGAGGATTCAAAATAGAATCATAGGAGGTTGAAGAAGATCTCTAACATCACTGAGTCCAACTATTAACCTAGCACTGTCGTGTTCATCACTAAACTATGTCCCCGAAATAGACCCATTTCTACCACAGGCAAGGGTGAAGGGTGGAAAGCAAAAAAAACCAACAGGTGGGAATTTGTTCAAGGTTTTACGTGCCAAAGCCACTCCTCAGGCAGGTTCTTTTTCCACGATCAGCAGGGCTTGTGTGGTGACACCTTCTTTTCCTTCCCATTATAATTTGATAATGTGCAGCTGGCAGGACTACCAGCATGTCGGCACTCCCAGGTGTAAAAAGATATCGGCCTCTCTAAAGATACAGACCTTGTGAAACGCCACACCTCGGCACAACACTGCCAGGGCCTGAGCTGTCCTTATTTGCATGTACTCACCACTTAGGCTTGCATAAAAGACCCATAAACTCTTTGGGAAAAGAACAGCTACACATTTGTCTATTATTTGTGTTCCAAGAACTTTTCTCGTTAGCTTCAAGATGACATTTTAATGAGGTTTCACTGCATAGAAAACATGGGACGATTTAACCAGCTCTGTCCAACCCCTCGCTCCCCAAACTCTTTCTGAAATGAGTTACCATGCGGGAATGAAAGCTTTTATGAGAATTTATGTCATTCGTTTGGAGGCAGGGGTGAGGGAAAAGTCATTCAGCTGCTAAACCTTGGCACGGGAGCGTATGCCATTCCTTCTCCTGCCTCAGACTGGGTGGTAAAGCTGCCTTGTTCAGACCTGTGCAAGTTTCTTCAAAAGCCCGAGCTAGTGTGTGTTTGTTTGTTTGTTTTGGAGTCACAGAGAGGGCAGCGTAAAATAGCTGCAAGGCAATTCCCGTTCAGTAAAATGGAAGTCTCGCAGGCTCTTCATTCAATACAATGTGGCTCAAGAGGATATCCTGCCAACCCAATGATAACGAGGGAAATAAAGTCACTTCCTCACCAGCTGTTTGATTCAGGTAGAAAAAGGAAGCCTTTACTTCCTCATGTTTGCTCTCCCCACTGCCCCCTTGGTCAGAAATGCCTGGCAGAAAACTGCCTTCTCCCTCTGCGTTTTCAGTAAGGAGCTGTCAGGTCCCTAATGCTTCTCTGGGCTCAGCCTGTGGGCAGGATGTCCTCCTCTGTGACCGAGAAGCTGTGCTTTGCCTCTCAGGCCCTTTGCTGAGCTGCAGAAGGACCGAGGCTGAACAAACTCGGCTCATTCCGCAAGCAAAGAATGCCCGGGTAATTAAAGATGACATTTGTTTCTTGGATCAGACCTGCCGAATTTGGGCCAGCGGAAGAGTGGGATAGTGTGATCTCTTTGTTTGGAGACTGCCCTGACTCAGTGCACTATTATGCCTCCTAATCCTCCCAGGGTGACAAACTCCACTTTTTTCCTGGGCTCCCTGCAAATGCCAGGAACTCCAGCCAGGGACATGCTCTGTGCTCCCCATGTATATTCCAGCAGGCAAGAGGTGCCCTCAGGGCAATCTTCCTGGCCTGCCAATCAAGCCCAGGTAGGTGAAGCAGGCATCTCTGGTGCTTTGGTGCCTAAGAGGAGCTTAGGCAGAGCATCTTTCCCTTCCCCACCACCACCTTTCTTGCTTCACAGAAATAGTCAGTGTAAAGTTGCACAGTAAACCAGCAACAGACTGATTTGACTTAATAAAAGCTTTTTAAGAAATGACTTTTTTAAACCTTACAGAGCTGAATGAAGAGTTCTTTTCCATATAATTTTTAACTGCCCTGATATAATTTTACGTCCAGGATATAACTTCCCATTAAATTTTGAAGGTCTTAAAAGCAAAGGCCTGCAACGATTTTCTTTCCAATTGTGTAAGACTTCCAGAAAGGTTGACCAAGCCAGGACTTGCCTCAGTCTATTTGCCAAGGGGACCCTTGCTTTCATTATAAAGAGCACTTTTCAAACGACATCAAGTGCTTCAAACTATTTTCCTAATCTTATTTATTTTAGCTGAGATTCTTTTATTTTAAACAGAGTGGTTTAGGTGACAAAAATCCAGTGACAAATACATGAGTTTACAGGAGACAAACCATATGAAACAGTTAAGATTCTGTTTAGGGTTCTCTTTGTGCTAAAATAGTTTTCAGCAACGGGTCATATGTCCCTTCCCCCACTCCCCTTGTTTTAGTACATAAAATGGACATGTGTTTATTTAAAACAGGTTTGAAACTTAAACAAATAGTGACAGGCTGTTCAAACAAGCTTCGGAAATAGGCCTAATCAGGATGTTTGAGAAGGGGAGGGGGAACGATCATAAAGAGCTACTTGTAATATATAGTGCAGACACCATTAGGTTGGGTTCATGTTATTGTTGTAATAATCTCAGACAGAAAAGTACTGCATACTGCACATTTTTTGTTAACATTCCTCTTTTGAGCCATAGGTTATGCCATGCTTTTGCCTTGTATCCACATTTTACTGTTTCTGTCTGTCTTCATACCCAGTATCAAGAACTCTACTGAATCATTGCTAGTGGTCTCACAGAAAAACTGGGAGGAATGTTCCTAAACTGGGAAAGAAGAGAGGCACAAATTATGCTCATTTGGTACTGATACTGTGTATACATCGACTGTCATGAATATACAGAAGTGAGACCTTCCCCGCAGAACGAGACTGTGAAAACCTTAACACTAAAATGTTTTCACGTGACTTGCATTTCCATGAGGGTTTTGTTGGTTTTGGTTTTTTTCATTTCCTCCCTTTTCCACCCATAATAATATCACCAAGTGTTGAACTTTACCCTTTTATTTTTATAAGGCCTGATCTTGAACTCCCTGTACAGACAAGGCTCCTGTGGAAGTCAGTGAGTCCGTACTGGCGACAACAGGATTTAGCCCAGTCTGTAACATTTTAGGATATTGTGTTACTTCATAGCCTTAAGGAGAAATAAAATCAGCTTTCCAGAGAGCTGCACAGCAAACTGAGTGTGCTTTTTCAGCTCTGCAACAGCACAGCAGAATATTAAGGCCAGAGTTTGCAAACCTCTATGTCAAAAAACAGGCAGCTAAGCAAAAGTTGCCAATTTCTCCCTGGAATGAAGAGCTTGCATTAAAACATTCCATCTTCCCCGCAAAAGGTTAAGCTGCTTTCACTTAAGAATATACCTTTGGAAACTCAAGTTGAAAAATCATTGCCTAGAGGAACAAGCATTGAGAAATAGCAAGAGGCAGATGTGTTTTCACATCATTCTGTTGGCCAAAGCCTATGGCTGTTCTGTTACCAAATCTTACCTGCTTACATCCACTCTGACCTACAACATGCCACCAATATTACTTAATGTAATAACATATTTTTTGGAAGTAAATATCTACTATTTGAATCTCGCCCAGTGTCTAGTGAATAGAAGTCAAAATATTACAAAAACCTTATACGCCCTCTCGTGGTGAAACCACAAATGCTCTTATTCTGACAACTTGAGCTAGCTAATGAGGGAAGCTAATTTAACTACATCATTTGGAGAAAATTAACTTGGATAGAAAGTTTACATTAATAATGGAGACCTTTCTCTCCTCAATTCCTGTTGTAAACCATGACATATATGCATTTTTAGAAGGCAGGTTATGTCCTAGCATAGTAACATTGCAAAACAGCTAAAGGCACTATAATATTGTTATAGAGTGTTAACTTGCACCAAAAATGGGAAATCTAGAGTAATAAAAGTAGAGACAGAAACCCCCATGTTATATAGCCATCTCGTGGGTTTATCTCAGTAGCTTGGGAGCATACCTTAGCTGGCTGCACAGTAAAAGAGTTGCCATAAATGATGTTTTGTCACATTTTTAGAGTCACTCGGCTCAGCTATTTACTGCTTTCATGCCATAGAGTGTGATTTATCTGTCTCTCTGGAATGCTCTGAAGCTTCATGCTTGTTAGGAATTGCAGCCTGAAAGAAAGGCATTACGTGCAGGGTATCACCAATCCAGTCACTATCTCAGTCAAATCCCATTGTATTTATGAGTCACAAAAACTTTATCTTTACTACTTAAACAGCCTTTCAATTTGGTGCCTCCCTGCACCACCAGATTTGCCTGGAGCATAGGATCACACCATCACCCTTGGTGATAGTTGTAAAAGACTATCATAGGTGTAACACAACCTTAACAGCTTCAGTTCACGTAGAAGAAACATCTGTGGTCAATACACTCATTCTGAACCCATCCCAAGGAAACCAAACAAATGCTGCCTTATTTTCAGTGAAGCTGACCCACAATAGAAGTGCCCCAAGTCCAGTGGAAGTGAAACATTTTGAGAATGAAGGTCCATTTACCTGCTTCATGCATGTTTGTATAGAAAACATTCAGGAGCCAAGGTAGTGGTAACTAGTATTGTAAAATGCTTTTCCCATATTCTCTGTTAGGTTGGGCATGCCTAAAGCAGAAGTCAGGCTGTAAGTAATTACAGCAATATTTGTAAAAAAATAAGCAGGAGAACTTTCTGTTAAGCACTGCACTAAAAAACAGAGCTCCCAAAACGCTATTTTAATACATTTTTGCGGTCTTCTTGTGCCAGGGGGATTGTTGGATGACCATTGAGGATGAAAAAATTGCTTCCACCACCCCACCAAAAAAAGTTACTGCAATTCTGATATTCCCTTTCTGATTACTTCCCTTTCTAGGATGCCTTTGTGGAGTTGTATGGCAACGGTATGAGGCCTTTGTTCGATTTCTCCTGGATCTCTCTGAAGACTATCCTGAGTCTGGTTCTGGTGGGAGCTTGCATCACTCTTGGCGCTTATCTTGGACATAAGTAGAGTCACCCAGTTTATTGTGGATTACAAAAGTCTTTCAAAACAACAAAATAATATTTTTTTTTCTGTAGCACAATGATATTTTATGAGCAAAGCAACTTCCCAGCGAAAGATTAAATCAGCTATTACTGCCAAAGGAAATATCATTTATTTTTACATTGCTGGAAATTTATTTATTAAAAGATATTTACATTTTAACCTGCTATTTTCAGAACCTCAGCAAGTTGCATCTGTCATCGCATCATATTGTTATTCTTAATTTTAATGAGCTCCAGAGTATTTTAGGTTCTTTTTTTTTTTTAATTAATGCCACTGACTGGATTGTTTTATCTCTGAAGAGCAAATATACTGACAAAGACCTACCTGCTTACACTTACGAGGGCAGTTACTTGAGCTGCTAAAGCCTGCAAAATTGTGTTCATTTTCCTTGCATTTTCTGGGAGGGATCTGAAAGACAAGGTCAGCATGAACAAAGTTCTCACCCTGTCCTGCTGGCAAGAACTGATGTAGTAAATGCTTCAAAATGGTACCTATGTGGAGTCAAGACAGAGGCTTCTTGAAGGACCACACAGCTATCCCTACAGGAGAACAGTTGGAAATACGATTGCCTATGCCTTTTAAACATGTGTTTTCAAGTTACCAGTTGTGCCATCACATCATAATCACAATACCCACACAGTACATGTCACCTTTGTTTTTTAATAGAAGTGTGAAGTTAAATCTTTGGGGTTCACAGGAAATTGCTGTTCCAATGATTTTCTCAGCAGTAAAATGTTTTTTGTGGCTACTGACACAGAAACATCAGGAGACCTTAAGTGCCTGCTTCAACAGAGCAGAGCTGGAGTCTGAAGACCTGACCTGTGTCCCACTTTAGTGGGCTCATATCTGCAACTAATCCTGCTTACTTACAGAGTTCCTCCGGGGGTTTGAAACCAATTAGATGTGGTCTCTAAGTCCCTGAAAGTTGAAAAAGATCTTAATTCTATTTGGCAAGAAGCAGACCTCAGCTAAGTTACAGATTAGCTCTGACTATCCTTGTTTATCAAACTGGACACCAAAATCAAGTTCGTTTTCATAACAGGAAAAGAAAGTGAGATTTATCATCCCGCCCCTTGCCCTCAAAATTATTTCATGCCAATAATTTCCTAAGACTGTCTGCAGAAGAAAAGATAATGAAGAAACTCAAAATCCTCTCTCTGGGCAAAGACTCTTTGACACCTCGATCAGGCAGGTGCCTACTGTCATCTCAAGTGAAAATAGGGTGAAGGAAAGGGGGGAGTGGGAGGTGCGAAGTCATCTGCTCGTGTTACAAAATGCAACGCAAGTCAAATTAATGCAGAGTACATAATACAGTTTTATAAACAGACCTGTGTTCTGAAACCAGATGTGTCAATGCCTTTTAAAGCAGGGCTTTCCTTGAGCTCGAAGGGGGCCAGGAGCCCCCTGGAAACTGAAGACTGAAGCGTGTCCCACGGGCTGCTCTGAGGCATGGAGACATCCAGCTTCAAGTGTTTTAAGTCCTGCGCTTCTATTTTTTCTATGAAACTTTTGAAATCTGGGTTTTTTTGGGTAAATGAACATCCAGATGTAAAAGGAAAGGTTGCAAAGCTCTGGATAAAATGTACCGTACAATATGTAAGTGCTCAAAAAGTGAAAAACATACAGTGAACAAACTGTAGCTCCAACCTCAAGATTTCAGTTGAATAACTTTGTGGCATTATATGCAAAATATCTCCAGTAACTCGGGAATGTAATATGTTCAATGTTAAGGCTGTAGTTGATGTTGTGTCTTCAAAGCTGCTTTTATGTTTGGTTGGTTTTTTTAAGAGTTGTACATCTCAGCATTTTTACTGCTATTTAGTCATGGCACCTACACTTTGTATGAGCAAAGATAAGATGGAACAAGCTTAATTTTATAGAAATGTAGAAAGGAAATATTTCTAAGAACACAAAAATGTGAACTATGCCTGATTAAAGAAAGAGGAAAAATCCCACCATCAAAGTACTTGCAGTGCTTTCAGAGTGTTTCTGTCAGAAGTGGGGATGCTCATGTAGCATTTGTATGAAAAATATTTGGAATTAGAGGAACTGAATATTGCAGATTGAGTGTGGGCTTTGTTTTTTCTTTCAGCTTCCAAGCTGAATTTGTCTGCAGCCAATTGCACAACTGGAATTGGCTGGTATCGAGCTAATGTTTCATTTCACAATCTAGTCTTTGTTTCAATTTGTGCCCATATGCCCATTAAAGTTTATGAACTATTAGACCTCAAATTGTTTCAATATTGTTTATTTTATTAAAGGTTTACATTGTCAAAAGTAGTAAAAGTATCAATTCCAGTGCTGCTATACTACCAGGATAATTTGAATGGGGTTTAGTTTTTAATACCTTCCAATGGCTAAAGTTTTTTTAAAGCTGCTTTAGAAATAATATGAAGATGACACATGATACACATTTGAATAAATACTGAGGATTTTGTGTTCTGTTGTGTCTACTCACTGGACTTCCCAGTGTATCAGTTAATACCTGGCAAAAAGAAGAGTCATGATGACTGTTGATGATTTTATTTTATTAAAGAGCTAATGGAGTTTTCCCATCCTGACTGCAGAATAGTACAGTATTGTGGCTGCATTAGGTATAATGATAGTTGATAATACATTTATTAAGAAACATATTAGAAACATTGAATGTATATAAAAGCTTGAACTTCTTAAATAAAATCCTCTCCTTTAACTCCTGCATTTCTTTTGCAATAATTCCTGTCTTTCCTACTCTTGATTACACGTTCACGTAAGATGTTTTTCCCTGCAAAATGCCTTATAGACTTCCATGCTCCAAGACTATGCTTCTGTGAAAATCTATCCTCTATCACCATGTATCCACAGACAGCTGACCACTGCTGGCATATCCAAATTGTAAAAGCAAAAAAAAAAAAAGAGAGGGACACTTCTGAAGTGGTTAGATGTGGAAGATCAGAGGACAGCAAAGGAACAGGTCAAGAAGTGGAGGGAAAGAGATCACTGAAATATCTCCTTGGTTAAAGATGATTGTTACCTGGAATTTGTCTATCTTTCATCCTTTCCATTGAAAAATGATGATATAAGGGCAAAGATAAAGCTTACAGAGACCCCACAATTATTCTTCTCTATAGGACTTTGTTAATGCTGAAGGCAGTCTTTTGCAAAACAGCAAATCCGTAGGCACTGAGGAGAATTACTTGATTTTGCTGTATTCAGCTTATGTGTCCTTAATTCTTTTTCACTCCATTTATTAATAAAATAATTAAGAAAATATTTTGCTTCTGAAAAAAATCTGTAAGATCACCTAAGATCTGTTATAGATCAGTAACTTAGGAACAGATGGAAAAAACAAGAAAAAAAAAATACTGCAAGCCAAGCATTCTGAAATCACAGCTGACACCGAGTACATTTCTTAATGGAAAAAGCACTGGATCCACCAAAGGATTAATGGGGCTGTCGAGGTAACAGAGAATATACAGATGAGGAAGGGGGCTGGAAGATATGGAGAAAGACATTGGTATGTAAGAAAATCTTCAGTTTCATATGTTGCAGGAGTTCACCCAAGATGGTCTGAAAATTACTTTTAACCAAAAGCAGCTACAAATGTGTGCACTACAAGGCTACGATTACTAAAAAATTCCAGTTACAAAATTATTTGTAAACTATTATAAAATTATCCAGTCTTCACATGTTCATCAATTCGCTGTTTTGATTGGGGATTATATAGCCTGAGTAGGTTTGCACTAATAAGGAACAACTATGAAAAAAAAGAGTCTGAAACCAGATGTGCAAAGGCAACATGAAGGTGTATTGCAGTTCAAAGAATGCAGACCCAGTAAGCCCAATCCTCCCCAGCTGAGGCAGTGAGTCTGGACTGCATGCTCTGACCCTGAGGCATGGCACTGCTTAGCTGTGCACCTGCACTCCACAACCCTACAGGTCCTATTGATTAAAAGCATACTAAAGTAGCATGTTTAAAGCCTTTCTTCTGTTTCCTCTATCTGAACAAACTAGGAGAATGATTCATTTCTATCATGAGTTTATGGCTCAGTACTATATGAAAATTTATACGTCTTTTAATTTATGAGTATAAAAATTCTTTCTCACTGCAAAAGCCCAGCTTTGCTTTTCATTCCTGTCTCTCTTTTTCTTCTTTACAAAGCTAAATACAAGGAAGACAAAAGAGCTAATTTAATCTGTATTTGGTTTAAATCACACTTCTATACTAAGTTAATGCAGCTTCATCACACACAACGAAATTGTCTTCAAAAAGTACTTCAAAAAGTAATACAGCATTAAGAGTTCCACACAAAACTGTATATTTTTATAATTTAAATAGCTTATTTTTTTCTTTTTCTTCTGAATATTTGAATTTTAATTATCACCAGCATAAATGTACATAAGCAGATATTGTTTATCCAGTATCTTTGGAGATGTATGTATGGTAATGTAGTTTGTCAGTTTATCATCATTCAATATGATTATGTTGTTCTTTGTCTTTAAAATGTTATAAGAACATGCTGCCATTAAACTTTCCATGTCTGTCTAGTTTATATTGTGAAAAAATAATAAAAGCACACTGTGAGATACTTGTTTTGCATTTGCATTGTTTAGGATTTGTTGATTAAAAAAAACTACTCAAACATTTTGACTGTAATCCCATAAAAGAAACATAATGTTTCCCCTCTGATAGCTCAGTTCACACATTCTGCTCAGCAGTGGCCAGTACTCACCAGCTTTCTTCAAAGGGCTCTGTGCATCAAGATGCAACAAGCCAGGTTTGATGAGCTGCTGCTGTGTGAAACACAGTCCACAGGTGTACCCTGTGATTTGGGACCCAACCCTTCCTGCTCTCCTGTACATTTGATGTCCTGTGGAAAGTGCAGCTCTTCTATTCACTTGCTAAAACTGCTTTTCATTCTTGCGGACAGGAGCTGGAAAAGCACATTAGCAAGTTTCAACAGGAGAAAAGAAGTATTTTTGTTACGGCTGAAGGTTTTTGACAATTATGACTGGTTTCCAGCAAGTGTTTATGTATTTTGCTTCTTAGAGATTCATGTTAACTGGCCCTTGATTCACAGGGGTTGCCTCTTACCTTCTATGGCTTTAATTCAGGTAGAACACAGCTAAATGCACTCAGGTAATGAGTATTTAACTGCCCTAAGAATTTACCCCTCTTCTGGAGTGGGTTTTGCAGCCAAATTTGTGCCCTGTGGTGTCATGGATGCACTTTTGTGAGTGCCTGAAATTAGTAACTTAATACCCTTCAAGGACAATTCAGGCACATGTGCAAAACATCTACCCCTCTGTCTGTGTCCATGAAGACAGAGAAGGTGGAGGAAGTCAGCCTGAACCTGAAAGAAGAAGCAACAGCAACAGAATGCAACATATAAACTCTGTCCTTTGGACTCTGAGATTTAACTGTCCAGCAGAGACCAAGGTTACTAAATCCTTTGCAAGGTAGAAGGTAAACCACTTTGCAGTACTTCAAGTACCCCCATTTCCCTCTCCCATTATTTTGGGAGACTGAAAAAGGAAGACAAGGACTTGGGGGAAAGTAGCCCCAACACTGCTTTTTTTTCTACCTAAAACCTAACAAAGGAAGTTGGGATTAACTCCATAGGGAGTTCAGCAGAAACAGGTAAATTAGTTCTGTGATTCTCTTCCTTCTGCCCAGTCAGAAAAGCTTTCTAAAAAGCTAACAGATTAGTACCCATTATTAAATGTTTACCCTATCACTGGGACCAAGCATAGTGAACAGTTGAGGAGAACAGAAGAGGTCTGGGTAAAGACAAAATGAATACTAGATCTTATGACTAAGGTGGGTTTTGGCTACCTGGATATTAGCTAAAAGCAGCCTTAAAGGAAGTTTTTCTGGGCCAAAACCAGGAAGCTCCCTTCTTGAAGCATTCCCAAGTGGTTCCAAGCACTGTAAATCTCCACCACAGCTGCACAACTCAACAGTGTACTGTCATCCTTCTGTGGCAGCAGGCTTTCTGTCCTGTACTGTCTATAGCTCCTGTTTTTATCCTTATCACTTATTAAACATTTAATGGGAGTCTACAAGTGGTAGAAAGGGAAATTAATTCCACTGTGAATGGTTGGGTCCATCTGCATGGCAGTTTGGTTTCACACAACACCTGACCCTAAGAGGAGCTAGTGTTCTGCTTGTAATTAACTTTTTAATATCAAGAACTGCCTCTGAGGACATTTTACTCAGGCCAAAAAACCACGTAGTCAAGATTTGTGCACTGTAAGAAACTGACCTGCACAGATGGACAAGCAACAAAACAGTTCTTGAAGTGTCCCCTCATAGCCTGTAGTTCACCACTCCACAACTGAGCACAAGTACTGAAAATGTTCACAATGGATCTCTAAAATCTCAAAGGGATAAATACAGGTTGGTAAAAACCATGAGTATCTAATTTTTTAAAGAGTTCTGAATGTGCAGACATTCTCCTTGCTATCTTGCCTTATACTGAAAAGCATTTCTGGATTCAACCAGAAGATGCCTCTTCCTCTCCAGTGGGGATACCTATTCTGGTACTGACCTGTGCAACTCATTTCCAACGTACTGAGTTGCCTCTTGAATATCCTGGAGAAATGCATGCCTTTTCCTGCATGTGTCCTCCAGAACTTCTATTACAAGCACAACCACAACAGTGGGAATGCAATGCTTTGATTGTGGTGAGAAGCTCTCAAATTTGCACTCAAACAAGGTCCTGGACATACAGCTAGAAGTGTGCATCTGGAGCAGACAGTACTGATGCAAAGCTTTGTAAAGCCACAGCTGACAGAGACAAAAGCCAGCCAATCTGTTTATCTGGAGATAAGATGGAAAAAGAGCCTCCTTCCCTTTGTCCACCTGATAAGCTACAGCCACTTGCCTGTGTGGTCAGAGATGCTGTACAATGCCCTAGTTAGTGAAGTTTTTGAGTTCACCTGGAGTTTGGTGCCAGTTTGAACCTCTCTCCACCTGTACACTCCCACTCTAAAAAGACTGCTGATCCTTAATGTATCCTGCAAATAAACTTTTCCTACCTGTGACTTCCAGAATATTACTATTCTCACCTTTTTGTAACACAAAAGACCCTTTGGCAGGTAAGGTGCAATATATGTGGACAATACTGCCAGTGAATTATTAACAATAATGTCCAATGTGCATATCTCAGGCTATGCTTCTGTGATCATAAGTACCATGGAGGTGTCTGCCCTGACAAACCACTGAGATGGAGAGACATCTGATGCCATTTCTGTCAAAGCAGCCACAGAGGATGGGGCTCTTAGGGGGATAAATGACACCTGATCCAATATCATCTAGTTAGAATGGCACAAACAGGCTTTAGCCTAATGTGCTGGGTTTGCATAGCAAAGTTTTGGCAGCAGGGGTCTACAGGGGTGGTTCTGTGAGAAGCTGCCAGAGTCTTCCCCCATGTCTATTACAGGCAATGCCAGCCAGCTCCAGGATGGATCCACTGCTGGCCAAGGCTGAGCCCATCAGCAATGATGGCAGCACCTTTGGGATAATACAGTTAAGAAGGTGCAGGGGGCAAATTGCACAATTGCAGCTGGAGAGAGGAATGACAATATGTAAGAGAAACAGCCCTGCAGACATCAAGGTCAGTGAAGAAGGAGGGAAAGGAGGCACTTCAGGCACCAGAGCAGAGACTCCCCAGTCTGTAGTGAACACCATGATGTGGCAGCTGTGACCCTGCAGCCTGTGGAGGTCCATGATGGAGCAGAGATCCACCTGCAGACCATGGAGGACCCCATGTCAGAGCAGGTGAATGCACAAACGAGGCCTTGAAGGCCCATGGAGAGATGAGCCCATGGTTGCTGGAAGGATGGGGGACTCAAGCTGGAGCAACCTATTCCTGAAGGACTGCACCCTGTTGGAAGGGACCCACACTGGAGCTACTGAAGAACTCCAACCCCTGGGAAGGATCCACATTGGAGAAGTTCATGGAGGATGTCTGCCATGGGAGGAAGACCCCATGCTGGAGCAGAGGAAGAATGTGAGGAGTTCTCCCTGTGAGTAGGAAGGAGTGAAAGAGAAAACATGATGAACTGACTATACCTCCCACTCCCTGTCCCTCTGTGCTGCTCAGGGGGAGGAAAGTAAAGAAAATCAGGAGTGAAGCTGAGCCCAGAAAGAAGGGCGGGACTGGAGGGAAAGTGTTTTTAAGATCTGGTTTTATTTCTCATTATCATACTCTGATTTGACTGGCAATAAATGAAACTAATTTCCCCAAGTCAGGTCTGTCTGGCCTGTGATAGTAATTGTGTGATCTCAACCTGTCTTTTTCTCAGCCCAGGAGCCTTTCATTGTCTTTCCTCTCCCCTGCCCAGCTGAGTAGTGTAGTGATAGAACAACTTTGGTGGGCATCTGGCATCCAGCCAGGGTAAAGCCACCATACTCATCCACCATAAAGGCCTGTTGCAGGAAGTTAACTTAAGTAATGGAGAAAAAAACTTGGTCAACTTGACCCTGCAGGGGTTACACTGGAGCAGCACTTTGTGTAATGCATTTATAGAAATGCATGCCATACAACTACTTCATAATCCTTCAAAAAATGCTCTTTCAGTCAAGTAACATGAACCCCAAAATTGGATTAATTGTATCACTGAACCACAATAAGAATTATGTCTTCTACATATGAACTGACAAGCGTATCTGATACAAACACATAAAAGATTAATGCATGCAGTCTACACACTGGGGTGTAACAGCTTTCATGGAATCTTAATCTTTTTTGGGGCAACAACATCAGAAATTGTGAAAGGAGAAAAGGTTTTGTTCAGCACTAAAATAAACAAAAAAAATATACTGTACATAACTGCTGCAGTGGAAATAGTCATCCCTGATTTACTAAAAGCTTATTCAAAAAACCCTGAAAACAACTCATTTGTCAAAAAGCCTCTTGCTCTCTCCTAGGGTTCAGCCCTCCAAGTCACTGGTGTGACAGCACATACCTCTAGTTGCCTGAGCATGAATGTTTAACATTCAAACTGCACAGCATTTCATAGAATCATAGAATGGTTTGGGTTGGGAGGGAGCTTCAAAGATCATCCACCCCTTCACCATAGGCAAGGACACCTTCCACTAGACCAGGTTGCACAAAGCCCCTGGCCTTGAACACTTCCAGGGATGGGACATCCACAACTTCTCTAGGCAACCTGTTCCAGTACCTCATCACCCACATCATAAAAAAGTTCTTCCTTATGTCCAGTCTAAAGCCACTAAACCTACCTCTTTCAGTTTGAACCATTGCCCCTTGTCCCATCACAATCTTCTACATCTCAAATCTTAGCAGCACCCCAGAACTATTAAAAAAAATAATAATAATAATTACACTGTGACTCCTGGATAGTTTGAAAACAAAAGAAAACAGCAAAAGATTGGAAAGTGAATCCACAAGTCACATAAGAAACCCTAGTGCACTTCTTTCAAGACAAGATCATTGGAAATAGCTGAGAGGCATCACACCTCCCTACCTGTTACTCTGTCATCCCACTACACTGGAAATGGCAAATCAAAGAGACTTCAGCTAAATAGCTCCTCTTCCTGGCCTGCACCACCTTCATTGCCCTCCTTCCACCAAACAACACGTCAGCCAACCTCAGACACAAGTTTAGGCAAGGCCAATTCCATAGCATGGAGATGCCAGCACCTTGTAATACACGAGGCAGGCTGGGGGGAACCACGGTGCTGCAGTGTAATTAATGCTGCTTTTCAGTGGGGAGCTGGGGCACAGACGTGCTCTGTAATGCATCGGAGCCCAGCCAGGAGCCTGTGCTCTCTGCTCCAGTGCCCAGATGCCGTGGCCTGAAAGGGACCACTGCCTGCACTGCTCTGTCCTCTGACAGTTTTGCTTGAAATCAAAGCTGGCAGCAAACCAAGGTGTTCTCTCATGAGACTGTAAATTAATGTTGCTGAAGGAAGCTGGCTAGCAGTTCATGTGGCTCTGCGTTTGCTTTCCATCTGGTGTCGAACTTCAAATTCCCTCCCCAGCTAGGAATAAAACAGGTGAGGTGCCTGGGCCACTCAGCACCCCCTACACATTACTAATTTCCTTCCATCCAGGCCTTAAAAAAAAAAAAAAAATCCCATATCTTGCTGCAGTTTTGAAATGTTTTGGGGTTTGAGTTTTTTTCACTTATAAAAGCAGCTGTTATTTCTCTCCAGGCTTTGCAAACATTCTTCCCATTAAGTAACTCATTTACTGCTTGCAGCAGGCACAGCTTCCTCCAACACACAACGCTGAAAGAAGCTGATGCCTTTTACAGTTGAAAAACGTGGCCGTGGAAAAGAAACAGATGCATTTTAAACAAAGGTGCTCATTTTCAGCTCCTCCTCACTCCTTCACCTCACAGAAAATGTACCTAATAAGCCCTACACTCGACCTGCTGACCACATAGATCAGCATGATTCTTTGCTCCAGTGTTTTCATTAGGGATGTAAAATCAATCTTTAACCAAGGACAAATAGCACTACTTCCAGTTACATCCAAGTCACCACTTCCAGTTATGGAATTAGACGTCAGTCCTGTTGCTTTGTGGCTGTTTCCATGTTTTCTGCCAAGATGGAAGGGGAAAGGAAGGGCAGCTCAGAGGTCATAAAAGATATTCAAGAAGTATAAAAAGACAAATCTATACAGCTACCTCCTAGAAGAGATGAGAGCACCCAAGGTTCAGACAGGCCTAGATTTCTCTTCACATCACATGCTTTTCAGAGCATGTACCAACTTGAGAACTACTCCCATTGCCATCTACTTGGAAACTCCCATCATCATCTACTGGGAAACTCCCATCAATATCACCTGAAGCAAGGAAGAGATATTTTAGTGCTTGCACTGGAAGTGGAGCCATTGATTGCTGCAGAACAGCTTTGACTGCTACACAAGGTTATTCAACTTCCTGAGAAAAGCCTGGATCTTTTTTCAAATATCTTTATTTTTCTTAAGTTCAGGTTGATTGTGGTCCGAAGCTGTGTGGCTGGGAAAAAATCAGCCAGCCATCCCAGACACTGCTCATCCCTTATGATGAGAAACCCACCAGCTGTCTCTTTACAATACTTGCAAACCCCTTTGAAAGGAACACCAAAATCTGTAGTACCGTCAGAAAGGTATTAGGAAAATGGACCATGACAAACAACTGAAATAAATATCACAAGTGAGCGTGGCATGTGCAAACAGATGTACCCTGGCCCAAGCAGTATCCCTTTCTTTGCTTATTTTGCATGCTTGACAAGTGACATTTTACCTCATGCCTTCCCAGTTCTTTCTGGAAGTCTATGTATCTCCAGAATGCCACCAACAAGGACATGATCAAAAAGTCTCCATTTGCTTGCCTTAAATTTTCAAATTATCTCCTACAGGATAAAATTTATTAAAAAAAAAAATCAATTAAGTTTTTTGATTTAGTATCTGCTTGGAAAGAATTAGCCTGTCAAAAAAATCTGTCACTTTTGGCAAAGAGAAGTACACACATGCACATAAAAGAAAAACCCACCCTGTCCTTCATTTTCAACTGTATGTCCACTGCCGAATCATGCTTTAATTACAGCTGACAATTGCACAGATGTCCCCAATGCAGTTTGCTCATAAAGACACATTCATTGCAATGAGATACATGACAGACTTCACACTTAGCAGTTGTCAACATATCTTCATTAATGTGTCTTGAGTATCCAATTGCCCGCCACCACCCACTTCAAAACCAAAATTAAACCCCCCTTTTTTCCTGTCATCACATCCTCTGACAACTATCACCACTCACTCAAGTGTTAGGAAAATAAGTCACCGCTTTTTCCATAATCTCCATCAGCCAATGCTACTTCCAGCAAAACCAGTGTACAAACAAACTCAAAGTCACAAATTAAAGAAGCCATTTTCATTTACCAAAGACCACATCTATTTATCTTCTTGACCCATCCAATTAGCTGTTATGATTCACCGATGACTAGTAGCACAAACATACATTCATGTCTTAAGTTCTGTGAAAACATTACAAAATTAGCAGACAGCAGCTACTGTTGTAATTTTAATGATGTGCTTATGATGACTGTAGCTGGCAAAACAAATCTTTCAGCATTATATGAGCTCTTTTAATACTTAAGTATTTCCTATAAAAATAGAATTGCATACTTAGAAGACAATGGGATGGTAGAGGTGAATTATAAAGTTATCTTTACTGGGTAGAAGAGACCTAAATGTTCTCACTTACAAATGTCAGATAAGTTTATCTTCTGTATATGTGGTGCAGCAGCCCCAGTGGACACAACAAAAGTTATGGGACTCTAAACAAGAATGCCTGTGTTTCATATTTGTCTAAACAGAGATTGAGATCATGATGGAACACATCTACAGATGAAGGCAATTATCTGAAAACAAGAGATGCTCACAGATTCCATTTTTTGATTGAAGACATTTATCATTCAAAACTACTTGTGACTCATGCTGAGATTAAGTTTTATATGAGAACAAACAATTAAGCCACCTCTTCGTGTCATCATTGAGAAGACTGGTAACCAACCTACACACATGAACTTTGCCATAAAGATCTATTGACAGCAATAACCAGGGACTTGGTTACACCATCACTCAATTTTCACACACTCACAGGGAACAGAAACAAAATGCTCAGCTCTGGTACTTCTTTATGACTACTTGAACTGAGGGAACTGAGAGAGGAAGATCAAGTAGGGTTCAGTAGGTCCTCCCTACTCATATTGGCCTTTGGATTGTGCCAGATGATTGCATCTTCAAATGCTAAACAGAGCTAAGAGTGTTATGAACCTTGTAAGGCTCAAGTCTCTGGTGACCTTCAGAGCCAGGAGAATACTATAACCCAAAGGGAATATTGAAGCTAAGACAGGGGGCACCAGCAGAAGGAAATTTCCCTCCTTTACTCACTTTTGGCTCAGGAGGGAGTCCCTTTGAATCCCTCCACTGATGTCTCACTCTGCCTCTTTTCTCTCTCCCCTCTTTTGCCCTGCAGGTGTGTGGACATACATATCTGTAACTTAAGTCCCCAGTGCCAAAGAACATAATCCTTATTGTCAGACAGGTCTCCCCACCACTAGCTATATGAGATGGCTATTTACCATCACAGGTAAGTGTCCTCAGGTAAGTGTCCTTATGAAACAATCGGTGTTGTTTGGGGTTTTTTTTAAATCAGTGTTGTGAGACAACTTTTTCCCTGAGTTTCCCTCTCTCTTCCAGCCGCCCTGACCTTGTTTGATGGGAAGATGGAACATGGTAAGAAAAGGAAATTATACAGCTGGAAATTCCTCAGAAAACCTTGAAATAGTTCTCCAGTGGACAAAAAACATCCATAGAAGTTACAAAATCACTTCTAATACCAGTTATATACTACTAATATATCTGCATTGTGGGAAGTATGTGGTGAATCTTTCTTTGTAAATGTGATTTGAATGCATGTAGACAGTACTGTAAGAAAAATTTAAGCTCTGGCAAATGAAGACTCTATTACTATATATACTCAGCTAAGTATAAATTAAAAGCTACACACAGGAACATGAGAAAAAAAGCAGTCATACTGAAAAAAGTTATGGTTTTTTGTTTGGTTTAAAATATATTTATTTTGCCAAAAATTCCATCTTAATGCAAAACCTTAATATAATGTTAACTACAGTGCTACTGTTCTACCTGGATAATGAGTTTTATGCCTCTGAAGATTTGAAGATTAGTGTAGCAATTACATGATTTCACCTTAATGCCAGCTTTAAAATGAAGGGGAAAATCACTTCTGTTTGCCTCACAGAAACAAAATAAGTATTTTAAAGCCATCTTCCTTGAAAATGAGCTGTAAACTCTCCAGTTTTGCAACAGACAGATGAATCTTATGCAGTTTGTCTGGTTTCTAATTATTAAGATAATTCATAATAAAAAGCTGGTGGGGGGGAGAATTAGGTGCTAGGGAAAGCTGTTTAGGCACACATCAGCCACCAAAATGGATTGAGATCAGATGAAAAAGAGAGAACAGAACAGCTATTAAACTTCTGCCTAGTCTTCACTGGGGCTGTTGTTATAAACTTGGAGTACAGCTGCACTTAATGAGTTTGTGTAAAAGCAGACATTATACAAATGGGAGAAAGTAGGAACTTCATCCAATTAGATAAGAGAATTGGCCAGCAGCCTCCAATGAACTGAAAAGCTTTTCCAGCTTTAGGGATGAGAGCTAATTATAACTCTATTTTTGTGTGTGTGCAATGCTACTAAATTATTAAGAAATATTGTTCTGTCAAAAAACTATGTCATATGCACTGACTTGATTATTACAGATAGAGTATTTGCCAGACACAGGGCTGGAAAGTGATTAGCCTTGATAATAAAAGAAGTCATTCTGCCATCAAACTTCAGGGTGCAAATGGCTTCCCTTCTTGAGGTTTTCACAAAATTTGGGCAATGGGGTGAAATGAGAAGAATTTCTGTCCTTTCTTTTTGATACTGAGGGTGCAAGGAAGAGAGATTGACAGAGATAATTATGTGCCTGTTAAGAAAGGTAGATCAAGAGATGCTTGCTGTTGAAACTAACACACAAACTGGGTATTGTTTCCTTTTGGGGTTTGGGGGCTTTTTTTGGTTTTGTTTTGGTTTGGGGTTTTTTGTTTGTTTTGTTTGGGGTTTTTTTAAACACATAATAAGACAGAATCAGAAATAGGCTGGATATGAATGGGCACAAAGGTTCTCACTGTTGCTTGATAACAATTAAGGGCCTTGTTCAGAGAGCGGACTAAGGTACAGAGGAAGAAAGGAGGGAAGGAGAGAAGGAAATGATGTGCCATCTCCTCCTCCTTTGTCACCCCCAAAAATGCCTCCTTAACACGCTGTGTTACAAATACTTAGGGTGTGCTACTCCCAGCAGCCATGGCCCAAACAGCTTTCTTGGCTTCATGGACAAGTAGGTCCCCCAGCCACCTCCAGACAACACTGTCTATCAAGTCAGACAATTTTCAGAAAATAAATGTCAGTTTATGTACGGGGGAAAAAGTGTGCTCACTCTGAGAAAGTGCATGCTGAGGGCAGCAGGGAGGGAAAGTGAAATTAGAGAATGTATTAATCGAATATTAGAAAACAGGTTCAAACTCTGGACCCTGCTATTTCCCTTCCCTCATGTTCCTTTGGAATAAGGGCTTATGACCACTGCCAAACAATGTCATTCCTTAGAGCCAAACACTCAGGTTCTGTGTTTACTAACAACCTGTACAGAGTGTGCTTATGAGTGTGAAGTGTAGTTTGGTTTTCTTTTCAGGGCAAAGTAGAACCACTGGGACTCCTTGAAAGAAGCCAAAAAAAGACAAAAAAATCCCAGAGCAGACAGAGCACACCAGAAGGCTGGGGCTGCTAATGGGACAGCTGTAAACAAGGATGAAATACTCAAATACAGGATTAAAAAGGGCAGTGGGAAGATTCCAGAAGAGCAGTGTGTTTCAATCTAGCCAAGCCATACTTCCAAACTAATATATTTTACTTCAATTATCCTAGAACCAAATAAAGAAATTAACTTAGATTTAAATCATCAGTAAGACAACAGAGCAAGCAACATCTCAAGAGACTTCCAGCAATATTTTGAACTTTGAAGGAACACTTCCAGTTCAGGTCCTAAAAACTGACATAGGCAAGAGAGAGGTTTAAGGCTCCTAAACAGAGATTCAGCATGTCGGGTTTGAAAGGCTGAATAAAAGCTTTGGTGCCTTATTAAACGAAAAGCAAATAAATCACTAAGAAATCAGCTTTCAGGGATCCACTGAACTGCCACATTGTCCTCGCACAGAAAATTACCCAGCAGTTTTTTTTTCTGAAGCAAGAAACACAAATCAGTTTTGCTCAGTGAATGCAGGAGCCAAACTCTTCTATTGTGAGGGTTTCAATAGACACTCAAATAACTTTGACAGCGTGGAGGGGGAAGGGTGTCTCTGACCCAGTTTCTGTATTACAGCGTCGCTTGGCTGATGGTGGTACAAGTGTTCACAGCAGAACCTCTTTTCTTCAGTTTTCCTCTCCTGCTTGCCCACCATCGCTTTGTTTGATTAATCCACAGATGTTATCGTGGGCACAAGAATACGATTAATTGAGCTTAATGATTGCTGGCAGCTTCTTATATGCATTCAGCTGGTGATTCTTCAGCACAGAGCCCTTTACGCAGTGCGAGAGGAAAATTTGTTTTTTCCTTTGGCTTTCTCATTTCATGGCTATTCTGAAAGCAGTTCTCTTTTCTTCCTGATATCTTTGCCCAAATCCTCTTAACATGCCATGGGAAATCCTGAAGGTCAGGCCCTCTTCAACCAGTGGAACTTAAATGATTTTTTCTAGACTTTTCCTCAAGAAGTTTCTTGCTACTTCTCACACCACCAATGCAGGAGAAGATTCAACTGCTCCTTTTTGTAGAACAACAAAAGCCTACAGAGGCAGGTAAGTGGACTACTGAGCAAGTAGATAAATGCATAAGAGAAGGGCTCCACATACACAGGTGGCAGTGAAATGGGGAGTCCATGTGTGCAGGCACATAAGGGCAGTGTCTGTGCCAGGCACCAGGGCAAGAGATGTGTCAAGATGAACTGGGTTGAAAACACTAAAAATCTCAGCAAGAGAGGCAGAATCCAAACGATGCACATGAAACTAAAATCACAGGTTTTTCCCACAGCAAGGGCTGAAATATACTTATGACTGAACATCCACAATAAAAATATTTTTTTAAAAAACCCCTCACTGCTAGCCATGTTTCAATCTGGTTTTCAACAGATCTTGAATTATTATGAACCCTTGCTTGCCTGCTTTTATATGTCACAAGCCATCACTAACCTGACAGCTCTCTGGCAGACTTTCAAACATCTTCAAAAATACAAAAGCAATCTCGCTTTTCCTGCTTTCTGCACTTCCAGCTCCTAAAACAAAATGTAATTCAGGGACTTGAAAAGAGCAGAATCAGAAGTAGGTCTCACAAGTGTCCTGATAAAGCAAGCTGGAACTAAAGCGTTACACTTTCAAAAGCAATGGGATAATGGGAAAAGAAAAGCAGGAACACTTTCATGTCGGTCTGTGGGCTGCAGGGTGGTGTATACCACAGCAGGGGTAACCAACCCTTGAGAAACCCACAAATAACTCTGCTGTGCATAGACTGGGATTGCACCAGGTGACTCCCAGCACAGGGGCAGGAGTTTGAGGGCTACTGCTGCAATAAGAACCCAAACAGTGGAAGCAGCTGAGCCAGCAAAAACTGCGAAGGCGACCCCTGATCAATCCTACTGGACAGTAAAGCAGCCAAAGTCATAAGGAGCAGCTGTCATCAGCCATAAGACCTCTTCCCATCTCTATCCCTCTCACTTTCCTCGGCTAATGAATGTTGTTCAGAGTGCTGGTGCATGTTTTTTAGGGTTAAGAAGACTGGTCACTCTTGCATTAATCGGTTATACTCAAAAGCTAAAAAGAAAATACTAAGACTGGAGAAAGGAAAGCCTGAAGAAAAGATGCAATGTAGTTTTTATTTTTCCAACAACAATACATTTTCATTCTCATTCCATTTGAAAAATCAGGTCCCTTTTATGCCTTCCTCCCAGAAGGCTTCCTGTTTTGTTTGGGTATTTTTTTCCCACTGGGGCAAAGGATCAATCAGAACATTTACCTTATAAACCTAACTCATTTTGGTTTGAATCCAACAAATTTTACTTCAATTTCTCAAAATAAATGTATTTTCTGCAAACGTATAATTTGAAAACTCATGTTTGTTAAGAAAATAGTGGTGGTAAAAACTTTCTGAGTGATTCCTTTTTATGAAAATTGAGGCACTTCCCTGGAAAATGTTAGCTACTACACCAACTTCAGTACAGTTAAGTTCACTCAGGTGAGACAGTCATAATTCCCTCTGCTGCCAGAGACTTCCCTGTTGACTTTGGGCTATTCACTTTGCCGCTGTGCTCCTTAAATCCAGCCATAAAATGGATATAAAACTTGTACTTTACAGAAGCACCGTGGGCATGAAACCACTCATTATATGACGCTTTTGCATACTGTGGAGGAAGAAGGTATTAGAATACATAAAAACCCACTTGAATTAGGCTTTAGGAACACGCTGCAGGGGATGACAGACCTGGTTGAATTACTATGCACAACTGAGCAAACTAGTGCTATTTCCTGATTGACTAAAGCCTTAAGACACTCTCACTCTTGGAAACAGCACCACAAAATCTTTAATGGATTACAGATAGGCAGGACTCCTGTTTTATATCTCAGCCAGAAGACAAGAATCACTCTGCTGCTCAACAGGCTAAAAACATGCAGTGGCTCGAACAGACCAAATGGAAAAGCATCCAGTACCACAGAGTCAAGACCTGCAAAATAAACACCATCATTCCTAAAGTGCTTTAATTTTATCTTCAGTGGGAAAGTCAAGTTCTGCCTTGCTTTGTCACTGGCATATGAAGACTTTGCTGCCCGATGCAGTATGCCTGTGACATTGCTTCAACACTGGACATTTGTAGATCCCCTCCTGCAACTTAAAGGATATTTTCTGAACACAGCCTTGGCTAAAACCCTTTCCTGACAAGAATTGATCTCATTCACTTTGTTGGTCTTTGACATCCCTCGTCCAGGTTCAGGGTGGTCTGTTTGCCTTTCTCTGAAGGTGCCCTCCCTCCACATACCAAAGCTCAGCTCGACATGGCGAGGCTGGCAGCATCCCAGTGTAGGCACAGGTTAACAGGGCACAGCCCTCCTCGATTATCAGCAGTACCTGGGATCGGAGCTAGCGGTGAAGGGGGAAAAGGGAGAAAAACTGAGAAAAGCGAAGCCGATGATTAAGGAGCAAAGAATGGCAGATGAAACTAAAAATAGTCCCCTCGGCAGTTGTAAAGGAAATTCGTTTGACAGGAGGCTGCTTCTTTTGTCGAGAGCGGTTTGTTATGCAAGAGACGATACCAACACCGGCTCTTCTTATCTGGGTTGTCAGTTTAACTGACAAAAAGGAGCAGGGTTAACATCACTGTGTGGAGACACAGCCAGTCCCAACATTTGCTTGTTGTCATACATGTCCGTGTTTTAAGAGGCAGCCCAGGGATTAATACGGTCCAGAAACTGTGGTGCAAACTCGGTGAAGCAATTTCACAAAAATCTTCCGAGCACTCACTCGTTGTTAAAGGCAACAATTAAGCCCCTGCCTGCTGCTGGTTTTTTTACCCCTGCCCCCTGCATCAGCCACCCCATGGTGACTTTCCTGCACAACAGAGAACTGAATGCCCTCAAGTTTTCCCACGCACAGGTAGCAGAGGACAACCTTGTCCCTACTCTGCTTTTCTGATTCTCGAGGTAGATCACTCAAAACACGCAGAGCCTCCCGTATACAAAATGCAAAACTAAAACAAAGAAAGTTGTTTCATTTCCCCCCTACTCCTTCCTGATGCTGAGCCTTCAGTAGCATTTACACCTCTACATACAAAGGTAAGAAGTAGGAAGGAAGAGGCTTTGCAAGACACCACCTTAACGTCTCTCTTACAGAAGAGGAGTAAGGACAGGAGGAGAAGAAGTAAAAACGAGGCCATCAGCAGCTTCCTGGCCAGTTGCCCACATGAGTGCAGGTGAGCCTGTATGTTCCTCGTTAACATGCCTTCTGGCATGCCTGCAAGGCTTTTGTAGAGAGCCTGGGGGTCACGGCTGCCAATATCTGCTGGTGAGGAGGGAAGCAAATCACAGCCTGTCCAAGTTAAACAAGTTAAGGCCAGGACTTTGAAAAACTCAAGAGACCCACAGAGAGTGTGGGAGTGAGCACTCTGGTATGATGTAGGTGCAAGGGAAAGCAAGTCTTCTTAGTCTTCTCTTCCTTGGACTTCCCTGAAACACTCATTTTTAGACCAAGTGTGCTGCACTAAACTGTGAGTTAATTAGAAACAGGATGCTTGCAGTCTCTCCTCAATTCCTGTTTTCAGGGATGTTCATCAGCACAAAGACAGCAATGCAGAAGTCCTGTCTCCTTGGTGGGTGACTGAAGTCATCCTCTCTGTCCCAAACACCAAGGTGCTGGGTTGAAAAATAAGCAGCAGAGTAAAATAAATTGGTGGAAAGCCCCGGCTGAAAAGTAGATAGCACATTTGTACTTCAGGTTTTAAATGTGCACTGAGCTGAAATACCGTGGGCTTTTTCTGTAAACTAACTTTGAAATAACTTGATCCATTTCCTGCTCAGTGCGGGAAGACCTCGGTGGCAGATTCTGCCCTAACCCAAACCCACCTGCCATGAACTGCTCGGGCCACAGGATGCCACTGTTGCATTTCTTTTTCAGGAGGTCAAAAGAATGTGCGACAAATTGTTTGAGTGAACCGGACACTTAAATTTAATGCCTCTTTTCCCTTCTTTACGCATATAGTTGCCAGTGTTAAAGCTCCAGACAGACCAACCAGATGTAAATAGCTCAGAGCTGCACAGGATTATGTGTTTTGATCAGGAAGAAAATGTTTGAATACCTTTTAAGGCTAGATTACTGAACCCAGCATCTCCTTGTGTTCATAAATTTTCTATGCACAAGAAATCTTTCCAGTGACTGCCAGGAGTGTTGACTCCAACCCTGATAGTTTTGACCACAAAACAAATACCCTGTTATTGGATTTTATCTATGTCCAGATGAGAAAAGAAAAACACTAGATGGGAGAGTAGATTAAATCAGAGAGAAGGCAGACTGCTCGTAATTCCTACCTCTTGTGAAAGAGCAAGAGCCCCTCCATGTTAATAAAACTTCATAAATATTTTACTAATATAAAATGGAATGTAATATATTCATGCCAAGAGACAGAGAAGTGGCCTGAGCTCCCAGATAGCTGCTCTTGCTGTAATTTTTTGCAATTTGCAAGCTGGCACACAGAATCAAAGCCCAGGACTACTGAGACTTCTGGGATGGTCAAGACAAAGGCACCTCACAAAGGTCCACCAGGGTGAATTTTAGAGAACTCAAGATTGCAGTGATCTATCTATGCAGGGTCTAAAAGTTCTCTGAAAGCAAATTTCAGTCCTGAAATACTTTTGCATTCACATTTAAATGGTAATTTATTTTAGAAAACTAAGTATGGTGTTGCATATAGTCTTTAAGATCTATGCAGGCAGTGGTTCCCCCAAGTTCAGCACAACATAGATGGAACTTGTGAGAGAGGACTGTTAAGAAACAAGGGGGAAATTTTAATGCTAACAGTTTCTCAGATTTCAAAAGCTGATTTGGTTTTGCTCAACATTTTAGATGGGGGGAAATGGCTTTAGCCTACTACAACTCCACTTAGGAACAGGGAAAAAGAAAATTAATGATAAGGTTTCAGATACAGCTTGGGTGGCCAGCAACAGCAGAACTTGAGGAAAGTCAGCATGACACTGACAGCTGTGGTGATGCAGAGCATTACTGAGGCTGGTGTTACAGCTCCGTGCTTCAATATAAATTCAATATAAATACGAAGGGGCCCACAGATAAGAGCCTTTTAGGTATTCAAGGCTTCAATAGAAACATCCTCACTGCCTTCAGCCTGTTTTGGATGTGTCCCAGAAGTTGACTATTCCCCAGTCAGAGCCTAGATTCAGTGAGACAAAATCCCACTTTCCAGAAAGCTGTGTTGTAAGATCTTTAAATCAGAACTAGGCAATTGCTCAGAAGATGCTGGGAAGGACTTAGCCTCATGAGAGAAACAACTATCAACCAAACAATTCACACGTTACCAAAGACAACAATAAAAGAAGCCCTAGGATGGGTTCCACCGCTTTTAAAAATAACTATTTGTAATAACACGCACCAAGGATACATAATTAATATTAAATCATTTATGATTGTTTAAATTTCTTTTGCTGAAGCAATCCCTGATGTTGTGATGTTTTTATTTACCTCCCATTCCAAAGACCAGGGATTTCAAAATCTAAGGGAAAAAAAATATATAAAAGCCTTCAACACAAAATTTTTTGTTGTTTATAACAATTAACAACAGATTTCATATAAAAGCAACACCACGAGGGTAGAAAAAAGTGTTCCAAAGGTAATTTTAGTCCTGCTGATCTGAGGAGCTTAGTGTTCCTGTCAGACTGAACAGACTCCAGTGGTGTCCTGCCTGCCTGGAGAAATCTGTCGGTGGAGGTCTGTTTATAGCACCTTGTACGCTATACCTAGATTGGGTTTTAGTTGTGTTGTTTTGTTTTGTTAGACTGGAGCAAATATCCAGGACTGTGCTGATCCAAGATGCAGATGTGACCTACTCAAGTAAATTACCAGAAAAAAAAAGTATCAAAATGATTCACACTTCATTTTCTGCACATCAGTCCCTCTGGACTTCATCAGCTAGCCAGAATTCAGTCCCAAGGGTTATTTCTATTTAAAGGAGAAACTGATGACAGAATATATATATGACAGAAGTATACTTCTGACAGAAACCATCCACTTACATAAATTACAGCATCCTTTTACCTGCAGTAAGGTAAGAACAAACAATCAGATCTTTTTCCTTGGTGGTTCTCATTCAAATTTAGTCAGCACCATATCCAATCCCTTCATGATTCTCTCCTCAGAGACACATTCCTACTTGTGGAAGACTTCTGGGACAAAGACAGGTTTGGCCTTGGAAATCTTCCACACCTACTGCTACCTCTGGATGTTTCTCCCTCCAGCACCATTTTCTGTGGCTTGTTTCACTGATTCTTATATCATATACAGGCAACTCCAGCAATCGCTGCTTACCCTGTGTTTGCTTTATAAGTTCCCAGGGAAAATCCCTCATGTTATGGAGTAAAGTTTTTTATGTAGATCTCACCGTGTAATTCTGCGTTGTTTGTGAATACCTGGTTCAACTACCTGGTTCCATAATGACTTTAACCACTTTTTATACACTTATATTGTCAGTCAGCATCACTGAATTTTACCCACTCCATATCATTTCCCTTCAGTTCCACCCAATCTTCCATCAATCCAAAATGATTACACCTGAACCCTTTCAGCCCAGAAAAAGAAATGCTTTAACAAAACTACCAGTTATACTGTAAACAGTGGCTGCCAAGGATACTTCCACATTTCAGCCACTCCCAAAACAGTTTCCAGTCTCCCTGTTATTTTTTGACTGTTTATATGAAACCTCCCCACCAGAAGGCAGCTTTAATTCCTCATGCCCCTCATCAAGAGCAGATATCCTCTGCTGAATGCAAGGGACAAATCTATTCCCCAAATGTTTGTCATCTAGGCAGGAGAACGGAATTCAGGCAGGCACCCTAATCTTCAGGATAAAATCTGCCAAACTAACATAAACGACCTTTAAATAGAAACAGTAGGAATTAGAAACAAACAGAACTATGGAACAGTAAAACACTCCTGCTGTCAGGCTGCCTTTGCTAGCCAGATGACAACCCCAAACTGAGAAGGCGTAGCGATGGGTAGTAGTGTCTCAAACTGCAGCTTCACACTAGGGCTCCAGTAACATTCACCACTCACTGCTGCCAAGAGAGGTAGCCCTCTTTCCCCATTCCTCCCTCTGTTTCTTCCCTGTGGGACATGTACTTTCGCCAAGCCCTTGCTCCAGTACACATTTGATTGCAGCACAAAGCCAATTCAACTCACTAAAACAGCAGAAAGTAAATTGGTTTTGGCTGGAAAGCAAGCTGAATTGGATTATTATGTGATCAAGCAGCACTAGGGTTGGTGCAAGACAGAGAGAAGACGATGAGCTGAGATGTACAGCTGAAGGCAGGAACAGCAGAAGAGGTCTAAGTGAGGTGAAAATGGTAAACAGCAAAAGAAGCTGTTAACACAGCTCAGCCAGAGCAGGGAATCACAGTCATACCCCAGTTCAAAACACATGCCTTGAGCATTCAGTTCTTGTAGCCATCTCCTCAGTTTAGGGACAGCAGCTCCTCTGATGTCTGCATGTCACTTACAGGGGATTTTGGATTTAGCTCTAGCATGGGACTGTACTAACAGTTACATATCTTAAGGCCAAATTCAAGAAGCTCTGGTACCCCAAGCATGCTGATGTGAAAGCCCTGGGAAGGAAAGGGATTTTATGGTCCCAGCTCTTGAGCAGGGTAGCACCACAGCCTAGGGAAGCTTTCCAAGGCTCAAGATTAGCCAGGCACGGTGCCATGTTAACACCACTGTCCTGTTTCTCAGGGACAGATTGCTTTTATGTACAGGACTGCACAACCAACAAGCCATTTGTTGCAATGCACATTCAAGGGCCTGTCCAGGATGTTTCAAAAAAAGATATTATAAATACCAAAAGAAAGCATCCTGAGGGGCCAGCACATCGTTTCTCTGTGAGAGAAGCACCACAGGCTGACAGTGAGGCAACAAAGCCCCTGCAGATACACCACAGTGAGTGCTCTCAGCAGACTCAGCAGAGCACCAAGAAAGAAGGTTACATGCATTCACATGGCTGGTTATCCAAAATGTGGCTCTGCACCAGGGGAGAGTTTAGCTGCTTACCTCCATGTTCAGCCTGTCTAGCACCATACAAGTTTCCCCCATTTTATTTTGCCTTCTTTCTTCCACACACCTTGTCCTGCAGGGCTTTCTGCCCTGAATCCTGCCAGTCAATGGAGGCAGCTTTAGAAAACCAGTAAGGCAACCTGTGGGAACCATGAATTTCAGCTTTATTAACCTTCAGGTTTTATATCTCTGGAGTTTACCAGGTTCTTCCCTCAGCACCTCGGTGCAGGAGAACCTCATTTTATTAAATTAAACAAAGCCTGGGCTGTCAACATTCCCAGACACCAGCTGGCTCCCACGGCCCTCCTTCCCCTTCATTGCCCAGAGAGGGATGACAATGCTGGTGAAGTGCTTGGAGGAGAATGCCCTGTGAGCAGCAGCTCAGGGAGCTGGGGCTGGAGAAAAGGAGGTTCAAGGGGGACCTCCCTGCTCTCTACAACTACCTGAAAGGAGGTCGTACCGGGGTGGGGGTCGGTCACTTCTTCCAGGTAACCTGCGATGGGACAGGAAGACACAGTCCCAAACTGTGCCAAAGGAGCTTTTCATTGGATATTGGGAGGAATTTCGTCACGGGAAGGGTACTTAGACCCTGGAATGGACTGCGCGGGGGGGTCGGTGTTTAAGGACAGACGCCGTGACACCTGGTGCCACGGTCTAGGGGACATGGTGGCGTTTGGTGACAGCTTGGACTCGGCGACCTGCAAGCTCTTTCGCAGCACGGGGGACACTGTGGCTGTAAGAGGAGTGGGAAGGGCTGGCCCCGCCGGGCGCAGGTGGGAGGGCGGTCCCGGGAGGAGCTGCGGGGCGGGACGGAGCGCAGCGCATCCCTCAGGTGAGGGTGCGGGGGCCGGGGCCGGATCTGCCGGCCTTGGCGAGGGATGGTGGGCTCTTCCCAGAGGAGCAGGCGGCGGGTGGGGGGCGAAGGGGACAGGGATCGGCACCGGGAACCTTTCCCGAGGCTCCTGGACGGCTCCTGGACGGAGCGGAGCTGCTGAGCCGCCTCCGGGGAGGGCGCTGTCTCTGTCGCTGTTAGATGTAAACAAATAAAAAATTAATATATATATATTTAATATTATATTTATTTACAACGCCCTAAGGAGGTGGAGGGAAGTCATTAAGCGAGTCCTGAGCTTGATCAGTCCCAATAAATGGACTGCGGGCGTTTCTGCGGGGTTGCTGAAGGGCTGTGACAAAGCAAATGAGACTAAAGATTACTAAAGATTACTCAGATGTTTGAAGTCTGACTTTCCCTGTTTCACAGCTTTGGGCTTCATTGTCCCGAACTTGAACAGGTAAAAGGCACTTTCAGGAAATAACATCCCGGCAATATTTAACACGACATTATCGGGCTGTATTTTCTCATGGACTCGTTTTGGGCCCGGCACAGCTTTGCCCGCCGCTAATGTTTAAACAGAGCAGGGGCAGCAGCGTTTGGTGCCGGCTCTGTTTCCACCCACGGGTGTTCCCGGCTTGGGATCTCCCAGGACGGAGGTCACAGCCTGCCCTTTGGGACTCACCCTGTGCACGCTCATGCGAGGCTGGGGTTAGTGCCTTGTGTAAGAGACAGCATTAGAGAAGCCAAGATTCTTGCTGGACACCGTGCCTTGTTCTGGCAGCAAAGGCAGGAAGTCAGAGCAGACCTAGTAAATATGGGAAGTGCAGTAGGTGTTTCAACATTACATTTACCTGATGAGAAGGAAAGCATAAAGAAAAACTTCCTGCTTTAATGAAGTTACCTGGCTTGCAGTTTAAAGGGGTTTGCTTCCTTTTCTTCTTAAGGAAGTCTGTACTAATTCTTGAATCAGCTTGAAATGGAAGTGAGTGCTGGTCAATGAGTAACTTTTAGGGGAGCTGTAAAATGAACCAGTTTTATTTCTCTGACTCAGGAAGTTATTTTAGAAAGAAAGAATCCATCTAAGAAACAAGATGTCTCATGCTGGGAGTCGATACCAAGACAAGCAATACAGGCACCATGAGAACCATAGATCCGATAGATACAAAGAAGACAGAAGAGCAAGAAAACCATACCCATATAATGCAAGGTATGTTTTTATCTCCTTAAATATATCACAGCGGGTCTGTAATGTCTGTATTCTCTATTTGCTTTTAAATACCCTCATATTGCAATAGTAAAGAAAGCATTTACTCAGCCTTGAAATCATAAAGCATGAGTACACCACATTTGGAACAGGGAGCTGTTTTACACCTAGAAATTTAACCTTTGTATTGAGCTTGAGATGAGGTAGAAAGATAGGCTGTGTGACACAGGCAGGGATATGAATTTCCCAGGATTATATGGAACAAGCTGGGTCACAAGTAGGTGAAGTGTGGCCATGAGTCCTTAACACAGTTCCTGAAGAGACTGGTCAGTGGTGACAGCAAGCTGGGGCTTGCCAAATATGCATTGTTTAAATGAGAATATTACATGACTGGGACCAGCACAGGGACTTCATGAGCTCTCAGGTTGCCCTAGTTCAGCTGTGGACGTGTTCCTATTAATCTGAAACAAAATTACTTTCACAGTAGTCACAGTCAATAAATGGCCCTTGGTTAAGTGTGTCAGGCTGTTTGCAGCACTTGGTAGTGGGTCAGCCCCTATCACCACAATAAGCAGATCAGCTAATGGATTTCGAGTGCCAAATAAACTTTTAGGATATTACACTTCTCCTTCCAGCCTGGCCAGCCTACAGCACACTAGATGTGAGTTTAGGCTGTTTTCCTTTCAGGTCATACCAGTGGATGCATTTGTAGTAGAGAGCTCTTTATATCTAAACAGCACTGGCAAATTGGCCATGGCAGTAAAGTGTTCATTACTCCCATTTAGTCTCTGAGGACATGATTGTAGGGGAATTTAAGAATAAAGGCAGGCAGGGAGAGGAGATAAATATAATTAAGATTATTGAAAAGCTGAAATACTGAAGTACTTCCTGACAATATGAATGTTAGCAAGAAAAGCAGGATGAGAATAAAAGGAGCAGAGAAGAGCACCATTTGGACGAGAAGGAGTACTTAAGTACTTATGGCTAAGTATAAAACATTTGGATGGTGGTTAATCTATTGTATTATGAAAAGAGCTAATGAAGTTTTCTTCTGTCTCTCTTAAATTATGAAAAATTAGAGAGAAATGGGAACAAAGGCCTGCCTAAGAATCATCCTCAGAGGCTGAATGCCTGTCCTTAGCAAAAGCTGAGATTGGCAGGCAATATACTTAAATTATCTTGAACATACTAGAAATGAGAGCAGCAATGCCAGCATTAATAGCACTGTGGAGAGAAAAAGAAGAAAAAAAAAAAAGGGTTGGGTTTTTGTTGTGTTTTGTTGTTTTGTTTGTTTGGTTTTTTGTTATGTATAGCATATTATAAGCAATGCATGAAAGGCTAGCTATAAATTAAATTACTACTTTCTAATGAAGCACTTCTCTCTATTTCTTGGTTTTTGCTGTTAGTTTCATATGTCTGAATACATAGAATGAAAAGTGGGGCTGGACCATAAAGAATCACAGACCATCAGCCCTGTACCCACCAGGGATTAGAGGAAGGGAAGCTGCATCTGCAGATTCATAATAGCCATGAAGATAATTCTTAGAGTCAAGTCAAGAATCTTGGGGGCATCAGACCTCACTAAAACTAGTCAAAAAACTTTTTTATCTGTTGTTTTGAAGGGATTTGTCTTAACCTAACAGCATTTCCCTGGCTTGGTTTTCATGGAGTTCTCATGGATTTTGGTGAAAACTGGCTGATTGACCAAAGGACCTCCAGACACTGTAATGAAATAGATGGGAAGAGTTTTGTGGAAGCTGCAATTTGGGTGCTTTCCTCTCTTATGAGCAAGTCTTCCTAGCCAGAATGTTTCTCTTTCCAAATGTGTTTCTGCCTGAAAACTCCTATAGCAACCTTCCTCTCATTGCTGTGGGGAATTACCTAGAATGGTAAAATCTTGAAGAAAAACAGGAGCAAAGGTGGCCAGAATAGGCCATGGTGAGAAAAAAAAAAGGCATCTAAAAAAAAGGACAGTTTTTTTCTGCTGCTGAACATTAGGGGGGTTTTGTTTTGATTTTTTGTTTTGTTTTGTTTTCTGGCAAGTAGCAGGATACAATAGAGAGAAGCAGCTGCATCAGAAGTACCAAAGGGATTGCTTTCAAGTTACTGGAAGTCTTATAAATCACACAGCTTATTTAATTTATGTGACACAGCTGCACAGGATGCTTTGGTAGTTGCACAAGACAGAGGACAGAGGTCAGAAAAATCAGAAATGTTTCAGCCAAATAGAGCTGTTGGCAACTAAACGCTGAGATGTTAGCATAGGTCTTGTTATTGAATGTCTTAATTAAAATGTAAAAACTACAAAGAAAATGATTTAATGGGGATGAGTGAGATAATATTGGGTCTGGAATTGGATGAAGATAAACCTTAGTTAAGTGCAGTGATACTAGGAAACAAAACTACAGTTGAAAATGCTGATGTGTGGATAAGAAATTCAAGATAAAAACTGAATAGGAAAAAAAGACTTTTAAAAATAGTATTGCTGAATGACACTTAAAATGCCCTTTAATAACAAACTCATCCCAGCTGTACCTTGAAAAAGGCAAGCTCCAATTCTCCCTCAAATGAGGGAGAAAATTTTAATTAGACCAAACACAAAAAAATATACAGCCAATGTTTCTTTTAACTTGAGTATTAACTCAGTTTAGGAAGGGCAGATTGCACTTTTCCTACAGAATAATCGAAATCTCACCAACCTTAAAAATCGTCAGGCTTCAGATGTGAAGCTGTATGTCATTGCAGCAAAATGGATCATTTTGAATTGTATAAATGAAGACACTATTTGGAGACATGAGAAATTGGTTTTGGGTTGATTTTGTATTCCTTCTCCAAATATCTTGAAGGATCTCAAAAAAATTTGAATAGGGTATTTTTTTTCCCCACTTTAAAATCTTTATCTGTTTCTTATAATAGCTTTTATTGTTTTGAAAGGCTTCTTTGTGAGACACAGTAGTTGGAAGTATGAACTTGACAAAATGCTTACCCATGAAATAGTTGTGTTACTTTGCACATTTATTGTGTGAAAATCTTTCTCATTTTTATTGTCAGGGCTGCTATGGACTAGCTAAAAACATTTGTTTTCCATGAAAAAGCTGCTATTCCTCCCTCCTACCTTTTGCCAGTAACCCAAACAGTTCAGTCAGCCCATCCAGTGAGTACATCATTTTCCGGAATAAGGACCACAGAGTTCAAATATCCTTGTGAACATGGATTTTTGCAAGTATTTGGGATATTTGGTTTCAAAACAAGCAAGAAAAATGATCAGATGCCTGTGGAGAAGGCTAGCTGCTGCCACTAAGAGGAGTGTCTGACAGTTTCTCATGCTCTGAGTATAATCTAATTAATAGGCATTAATCATTTACTCCATTGTAGATCGACAGAAGACATCCAAGGTGGCCAGCACTCAAGGACTTCTACTGTATGCTCAGACCTTTACTCTAAAACATCAGGAGCAGCACAGGAGTATTTTGGTCCACAACCAGAGTTTTATCCTCCCAAGGAAACCTTCTCAATGAAGTGTTCAAAGGTATGCACAGTAAGAGGTATGTGAGATTCTTATTGCCTGCCATCCAACCCTCTCCTTCCAAGGACTTGTCTTGGTTTTGGTTTCTGTGTTTAGAAGCACAACAAAGAAAACCTAAAGGAATATTAAAAAAAAAAACCAAAAAACCCCAAACCAACCAAACAACAACAAAAGCCCACAAGAACTGGGAGAGTTAATGAATGACATAACTGAGGGTTATGCCACTTTAGAAATCTGAAGGCGAGATTTATACAGATATTTAGATACTTGAAAGTACCATCTCCAGGATATTCACCCAGAGCATCAGAGTGGGTCGTGTATGTAATCAGCGGTTTGTGCAGCAAGAGTTAACCTTTGGGATTTAGAAATAAAATAGATATTTGCATCTGTAGGCAATTTAAAGATGGCTGCTGAAGGTTTGATGCTAGTTTATTTCTGACACATTCTTCTCAGACTTTTTATAAACTCTGGATGCAATCCAGTCATCACTCATACATCTTTATAAAGCACCATTGCGGGACACAAAACTGTTTTCTGGATGTGAATCCAGTAAAACGCTTTCTGAGAAATAACTTAGGTTTTTCATAGCTAGAAAGCAACTGCAGCAAGCACAAAAATGAGCATCAGTGTGGGACAAAATCAGCCTTAGTAAACTCATTCCCATAAACTGAAAAAAAAAAAAGTGGCTAAAATATCCATTACCCCTTGAAGGTTTTCCCTCTTCCAGGACAATGAGCACTCTCACCTTGTTTGTAGGAAAGGTCCACTGCAGTCTGAGTTGAACTTGCAGCAAAGTGCAAAGCCTTTGGCTGAAGTCTATAAACAGACTTTCAGTGTCCTCCAATAAAGACACAAATGAAGAGTTTAGCTGTTGGAAGTAAATTAAAGTACAGCACGGTAGATTATTTCTTTACTTCATGTAGGAAAGGTTAAATAACACACTCAGTTTGCTTTTAATATTTCTCTGCATATGAATATATGAACACTTTTAGGAGGAGCTGAACTATTTTCTCAGTGTGTACTCTATATGCGGTTTGGTTTTCATCTTGAGATGTAACTGCAGCCAATAGTAGAGCACATTTAATGACATGGGGTCATACTGATATTTTATCCATGATAAAATTGTATCATCAGTTTCTTCTTTAACCATACTAAATTATTTTAACTTGTCTAAAAACCTCTAGAAAACCCCGTGCCTTATTTTATCACAACTTTAGAAAAATAAAGTGGAAAATTATTTTTAGTTTTGAGTTTCACTGGTTGTTTAGACTTACTAGAAGCTTAATGTGAATTTCTCGGTTCCCTGCATTTGCTTCTCATTATTTCAGTGCATTAAACATCATTAACGTTTTTTAAATGTCCTACTTTTGGATTCCTCAGTTGATGATGATGATTTCACTTCCACCCCTCCCCCAGGTATTGCTCAGTATTTTCCAAAAATTTAATGTCTGAGCCTGCAGTGGAGGAGGGAAAATAGATCATGTAGAAAAGAAACCCTTTATATTAGCAACTTTATTTCAAAATTGAAAATATATTGGAGGTTGATAAGATTATGAGAATGTTACTCCTGTTTAATTTTTGAAAGTACCAAGATTTAACAGACTTTCCTAGAGTTGTTTTGCAGAATTCTGTGTTCCCTGTAGTCGTAGTAGATGTTACAAATGAAGAACTACATGAATTGTTTACGAAGTCAGTACATGTGAGCTACATTTTAGAGCATGAAAAGTTCCCATAAATACTTTTTAACAATCTCTTGCCAATGATTTATCAGCACTCGGGTGAAATTCCCCCTTTCCAGTCACCATAATTCTAAAATAAACTAGATTCAAACAAGGCTGGAAAAGCAAGGGATGTACCACAGTCTTTCCCAGAGCAAGAAGTGAAATGGAACCTTAGTTTCTGACTTTCCACCAAGTTGGGTTTTGTTTTTGTTTTTTTTTCTTTTGCTTAGGACATAGTTATGTTCCGTATGCTTTTTTAGCAGTTTAGCACTAGAGAGAACTTCTATACAACCAGACCTCTGAAAAGTATTTGCTTCACCCAAATACTGCCCTCTTCACCCATGTTTTTTACCAGCAGTTTCCAAAAAAGCTAAAGATGAGTTTCAGAAATAAGCAGTTATTCTTTTAGGGATCCTTAGGAGCTTAGGACACTTTAGGACCTTGTTCTCCAAACTTTGGGTTGGGGGAATTTGCTGAACTGGAAAATGGCACTCGCATCTGTAGTGTTTAACACCTCTTTACAGACCTATCAAATTTGTTTAATTCTCTTCTGAATTCCCTTTGGAATGTTTGGCCTTCACATTACCTTTTGACAAGGAGTCCCACAATTTCTTTGTGCCACTTAAAGAACTACTGTTTTGTTCCTTAAAACATTTTAAAGAAGGTGTCTCTGGTTTTGGTGGTATCCAAAATACCTAGAGATAATCTATATATTCACCTTCTCCATGAGATTTACAGTTTTAGAGTGAAGTCTGCCCTTTCTCCCTGTGCCTGTCCTCCTATTGCTTCTTCACAGGTTGAATAATACTAAGTTCTGGTCCTAGTGAGAGCAAAGTCCTCCCAGTTCTGGTTAGTTTGCCAGTCTTACACCTTTTCAAGATCCACCATACTTTTTTGAGATGGGCTGATCAGAAATGTAGCAAAAACTCCAGAAAAATTCCCAAAAGAATCAGAAATCTGCATAAAGGTTACAGTTCTGTAGTCCTATTCTAATGCTTCCTAGCTTTTTGTGTGCTGTTTGACTGTCAGTGAATACTGAGCTGATGTCTTCAGAGAAGGCTACTGATGCCTTTCCTGAGTGCAAATGCTTTGTTTAGAGCCCATCTGTGTGCTCTCTGGATGGGGGGTGTTTGTATGTGGGTGTTTCTCCACATGCATGAAGTGTGAGGTTGCTTATTAAACACTGATTTCATTAATTTCTCATTCAAGAGCTTGAGCTCTCAGCAGTCTACCAATTTTACAGTTGGCAATCATAAGGAATTTTTTTGTGGTTATTATTGTAGCAGACTTCACCACCTCACTTTTCAGTCTTTTTGATTCCTTAGTCTGTGCATCTGCTGTAGTTTTTTGATATGTAGTTTTAACCTGAATCACTTTGGAGCCCCCACTCACAGCTCTTTTGGGCCATATTGCAGGGCAGACCCAGGGGGCACAAACTGTATTTCCTTTGGATAAAACTAAATGAGAGGGTGAGCTGTAACTATAAGCAGGTACTCTGCCCTTTGGATCAAGCTAGAGCCAAAATGAAGTGCTTCTGCCTCCCCAGAAAACGCCTATTGTGTCCCCCCACATCTTCAGCTCCACTTGTTTGACCCTACAGATCCCCTCCCTCTTCATTGCTAACATGGGTATACTTGTGACAGACAACACAAACTGGTGGTTATTCCCTTAACTCTGTGCCTGAAAACTGGCTGTTTCCTTTTTATTTTCCTTTAACCACTGCTAACCTGTGAGAAGATTATTTTATCTCATAGGATCTTGTGTCATTTAAAATCAATCTGCTGATTCTTTCAAACTACTTCCCTCTAACAGATTTTTTACTATTCCTTGCTATGCTGTCTTTATGTCTGGTTTCTATATGTTGGGTTTTTTAACATAGGAAAGTGACACTTGTGGGTCTGCAGATTACAGATTCCAAAGACAACAGAAACACAGAAGTCTCCACCTTCTGTTGCTACAGTAGTGAAGGAGATTTAAGGAACTGCTTATAGACTGGTGTCAAAGTGTCTAGATGCACTATGTAATTTTATGGGAATTGGAAATAAACTGTTTCTGAAAAAGACAAACCTTTCATTAATTAAGCAAATACTACTTGCAATAGCCATTTCTTACAACTCATGCACACTAATGCAGGCCATTTAAAGCAGCACATGTTGAAAACAGCAAGAGTCTTTTGATCTGGAGGTACTTAGAGCCGAAATTCTGCCAGAAGAAAGCGTTCAATATGCTTTGCACAGTGCAGGTAAAATTTCTGTACTTCTCTCTTTTGTGTAGAAAAAACTAAATTAGTAATAATTTTGTCTTTCAAAGAATCCTCCCTGGGTTAGCTGAAAATATAACCAGATTCAGTGCTTTTGTTTAGCAGAGACAATGAGAAAAGTGTTCAAGGCTGGTTGCAAAGCTGCTTCCTTCATCTTAGCAAGAGTAGAATCTGAGTCGAACCCAAAAGTGAATTGCTAATTGCAAACTGGCCATGGATATTTGGTCACTTGACCTTGAAAACTTTTCTTTTTGTTATGTATATTGATGGGAAAGAGGTGCAGCAATGCAATCCCAGGATAATGCCTCCTGTAGTTTTGCTTAAACAGTGAAGGTAAACTAAGTTGCTCCCATCTTCAGTCAGTATGCAATTCAGGAAATTGCCCACCCCTTTGCCTTGCATAGAATTGTACTGTGCTGGTCATAATTTCTGAGCAAATAACCTTTTTTTCTTTTTTTTTTTTTTAATTCTTCAACTCACTTGGCATTTAAGGGAGACAACACCTAAAAGGTTAGAAAACACTTTGTGGAGGAGCAAGTATAATTGAATCCCTGTTCTTTGCTGCCATGAATATAGCTCTGTGCCTTGAATAGTGTCAGATTTCTTAATCATACTGCAAGCACTTCCAAACAATCATGCCTTTAGCCTACATTCTAACATCCACAATTGTTAAAACCTTCAGACCAATTTCCTCTCAGAAAAAGACAGCATTATGGTTTGTAACAACATGAAAAGTCTCCAATTTCAAGCATAGCCAGGAGGAAATATCAAACTGAATTTATTTGGAGGAGGAAATAGAATTAGGGAGTAACAATGACTTTCTCTAGGGTATATTCATGCACTAACAAGCCAGCGTTAATTCAAATGTAAACATCTATAAGCTTTTGTTTTTACAACACAGTCCAATTTTTGTCCTGTAACTATGCATGCTGGCAAATAATCACAGACTGGGAAAAACACTGAGATGAAAAGTCCCCCTAAACACAGGGTTCACACTAACAGACCTTTGCTTTGAGTTATGCCATTGTTTATAACCATTACACTGCAGTTATGTTGCTGCATTATGTCGTGATACTGTCCCTCTTGGAGTCAGACATGGGAGCAGGAGGGCAAAAGTATTTTGCAAAGCACTTGTATTCCTTTCAGTGCTGTGAAGATGTTGGGGGAGAATAGTGGTCTACAAGAGGCATTGGACCAGAATATAAGTGTCTTCTGTAGTTTCAGTTATGCATGTTCAAAACCACCAAAGGGTCATGAAATGTGCATGGTGTGTGTAACTCAGGGTGAAAACAAGCATTTGACAAGTGCATTCAGCAGCATGTTACATCTTTCTGGCAGTGGTCAGCAGGACACTTACATTGCTGTGCAGGCACCCAACAGGATTAGAAACTGTTGTGTTTTGGAGTCACCATCTTCACGTTTTGCCCCTACAGTGTGCTGTGCTTAGCTCCTTTAAATCGTGCTCAAAGCGGCCTTACACTATTCCTGTGGCAGTTGATTTCAATGTGTTTCTGCCTAAGAAGGGAGCACTAAGGTCCCCTATAGTCTCATTGTAGTTAGACAACTTCCCCATCCATCCCCAACCCCAACAATCTATCTATCCATTACAGAGTCTATTTTAAATACAGTGTGCCTAACAGACTGAAATTGCCATCAAGATTTTTAATCTTGTAATTGTGAAGATAGAGGGTATTAGCAGTGCAAACTGGACAGAGCTGTACAGATTAAAATAATCCCAGTTATTCCAGGTGCTTAATTAAAGTAGGAGAGTAACAAGATGCAGCAGCAGAGCTGCAGATAACCTTCCTGTTCTGAAGGTAAAGTATTTCACTTTGGAGCTGAGTGCTGTTTGCTGTGAAATACAAACAGCCGTGAGCAGTTAGCTCTATAAAAACACGCAGGGGAGCTACGCTGGTTGCAGATGCCAAATCTTACCTTTAGCAAACTGTTGCCTTGCCAACACAGACTTTGCTCTGCCCACGTTTTCATATGAAATTATTTTCATCCACCTTTTGGCACTGTGCTAACATGTGCACGATTGTTTTTAGAGAGGGGAGAACTACAACTGAGAAGACTTACTGAAGTTGGCAGGGGAAGATGTTGGCAAAGTTGACAGTAGCTATTAGGTATGTGTTAGACTCCGTTTCACGTTTCCCATACTGGGAAAACTTAGTTACGTTTGCTGTCTATGTTACAGAAGAAGAGTTACACTATCTTTCTTGTTTGTCTTCCCCACATCTGACCCAAATTATGGGAACAAAGGAGAACTCTTCTCTTTTAAAAAAGTGGCTCTCAAAGGCAATTGATACAGCCTGCAGACTATCTATTGAATGTAGTTGTATTTCTTGAGCAGGTGATCTCAGCTCACTTAAAGGAGAGAAATCCACTGAGGCAGGAATGTTGCTCACCGAGTGTGACAACCCACAACTGGTGTAGTGAATGAGCTCAGGTTCACAGGTGCCTCCAGCCTGACCTACCTTCAGCCAGACTGATTACTTAAAGAGCAATAACACCCCAACTGTACTTTCTAAAGGCGGCTCAGTTTCAGTTCAAGGGAGGGAGTGGCTATGGAAAGTTGGCATAAGGAACAAGAGTGTTTCATTGTTTTCTGAACTCTTTTTTAAAAAACTCGTACAAGTTTGTTTCTATACCAAGACACTTATTTACCACTTGAAAGAACTATTGGTACATTAGGAAGAAAAAAGGCCATTTTCTGAAATGCAGGATATGAGATGACCATGCAGAGACCTACCAGTGCTACAAATATACACACAGCATTTCACAGTTGTTGTGTTTGAACAGTGTTGTCAAATACTAGAGTTTAATGGAAGAGCTTTTGCTTCTCATCCTGTCCAGAATTAGGAAAGATGACTCATCTTCAGTAAGCAGCAGAGAAATAAAGAATAATCTAGAGTGGTGCTTTAAAGAACTACTGGGAACAAGTAAACCATAGCTGTTGTTCCCAGGCAGGGGCTGGGTTGTGCTGAGACTGTGTCTTACAGTGGTGGGAAAATATGGGGATAGAGGCTGATGCAATAATTCTACAATTTAATTCCACCCTTTCCTGTGAAAATTGGACAGCACTGTTTAGAGGATGGGAGGGTATTAGGCAGAAAGAATAGGGCAGGTGGGATAGTTGTTCTTTAAGGGAAGAGGATACACAGTAAAAACAGGATAATACATTTGGATCTGAGCACTCTGACTGTGAACATCAGACTTCTGAATCATTAAAACCAAGGCTGGTCATCCTTTGAGATTTCCTAACAGACTCATTATCTTGACTAAAGAGGGACAACTTCTTAAAAGATAATAGTAATGCTTTTTTTGAGAGCACATAACTCATTTAATTTTCCCAGTTTAAAACTATTTTTTCATTGATTTCCAGTAAGACGGATATCTCAAATGAGCATGAGTGCATTGGGCACATCCGTGCAATTTAGATTCAGTTGGCTCTGAGTATGTGTTTCCCTTGGGTCCTTTGAAAAGCCAAGATTCTGTTGGTGTTACATTGCCCAATTCTTGTGTTTTGGGTTGTTGGTTTTTTTCTGCCTTTGATTTTAGCATGACTTAGGGAAAGCTAAATCCCACCACTGGCTGTAGAACACAGACCTACAAAAATAATGATGGGGTGGGGGCTTGGGGGGCATTTGTTTATGACAAAGTGTATTGCCCTTATTCTGCATCAGTGAAGCTGGTTGAATTCTGATTACTGGTTTCAGTAAGAGTTTGCTTTGCACATAAAAGGAACAATACTGTTAGAAAGATATTTTAATACTTTGCATCCAGATTTTATATTTTTTATCTCTTGCAACTGTCATTTCCATTTCATTTCCCTTGTTCAGTTCTCCTCCTCTGTTTTGGTTCCTCCCCACTTCTGTCACTTCTTTGTCCCCTTCCAAAAGCAGAGCCAAACCCCTCTTTCCTTTGATGTTTTCTTCCCCTTATCTTTTCCTCCTGCCACCAACTCAGTTTAGCAGAGAGGTGACCAAAGCTGCATTGAGCTGTGCCTTCAGTGTCTGGGGAATGCCAAACCTGCACTGGCAAAAGATGTTCTGCATTTGAGATCCTTTTCAGGACTGACCACTGCTTATGTAAGTCACTATATATGGTCAAAATACTTGTCTGCTCCTTTGTAGAGGGGAAAAAAAAAAAAAAAGACAAAAAGAAATACTACCTTTGAAAAGCAGAAAGCTACCCAAACTGGGAAAAAAAAAATTAGAACTCTCAGTGAAAAAGGCTGGGAGAATGATTTTTCATGTGTGTGTTGTAGCTTCTAACTCCCCTCTTCCCTTCTCCTGGAGCGACCCCTAATGGGATGTGACACGGGCCCCACTGACCTGTGTATCTCCAGCCCTACCACTGGGGTCCAGGTGCCTGAGAGTGGCAGCCAGACACTCCCGGGGCTGCCAGCTGGGTCCCACTGGTCCCAGTAATACGTGGTCTGCAAAGGAAGCAGAGGGAGAGAGCAAGCCACAATGGAAAATGATAGAGTGTCTTAGAAGTACGCAGGCATGTTCACTGAATAGGAGGGAATTATACCAAAAGCGACAGGAGGAGGAGTCCCTGTGCACTGAGCAGAGGAAGACAGTGACTACTGTGCCAGACACAGTGGAGGGAGACACTTTGAAGGCCTTCTCTATGAGTTGGGCTCTCATGAGGTCAGGGGAGCTCAACAAAGACAGCCAGAACTGTCTGTCCTGCAGATTCATTTATGGCAGCTGCAGAAGCAGAGGAATAAATGTGAATCGACCATTTTCCCCTTTGTACACATGTGTAATACACCGTGACTCCCACACCTGGATGTGGGGGCCATCCTGCCACAGTGCCTGGATGAAAACTCCTCTTTACAGCTTCTGATGCCTGAGACTTGATTGCACAGTTGAGTTACTGGGTACCACACTTTCAGCCACAGTGTAGTTTTATAAGGCAGAGCACACACATTTAACAGCTCACCTGAGAAGGAAAGTTTCTGGTCTTTCTCTGGTCCTGGCTGTGTTATTACCCCTGCTAAGCTCATGCCAACACAATTGCTTACCAGATACACTGTTGAGTTGCTTCAAGTTGCTAAAGTTGCAGAAAAAAACAGCAGCACACAAGAAAATAGTTGAATCGTTTCCTGCTGTTTTAATTTATTTAAACAGCTCTTGGAAGGGACTAACGTGAAGCTGGAGGAGATAGGGGCATTGTTTGAGTCAAGTCAGCTGCCTGTGGGTTTGTGCCCTCACCTGCCTGCCTGGCTGGTTTGCTGGATGTTCAAGCCCACCGTGTGACAGAAGATAAAACCATTGTTCAGTAGGTTGATACCATGGCAATAGCACAGCAGGGAAAAGAAGGGAAAGGAAAAGCAAATAGTAGATTAATAGTATAAATTAAAAGGCTGCTGTTTCTTATAGCAAGAAGCCTCCTCACAGCAAAAGATGACACAATTCAAGCAAAATTAACAAGTAAGATACATTGAAGTTACACTGCTCTGGCAACATCCACTGTCTTCTAGATTGCATTCTCCTTGCCTTCAGCACTGAAAAGCAGTGCAGGAAAGAATCATGGCAAAGCAAAAGGTAATCCAGGAGCCCTGACTTGAGTCTTGGAACTTGCTCAGTAAGGAGAGGGTTAGTTCCCAAAGCCAGCTGCTCACTGTGCTGATTTCAATACAAATGAGTAACATTTTAGGTAGATCCAAAGATTCTGAGCTTCAGAAAGGAAAAAAATAACCAATGGAATGTTTAGATGTTCAAACCTCCTGTCATTTTACACTTAAGTCTTGTAATGCATTTGTTGTTGCATGGGATTAGGGAATAATTGTAGAGATAAGTAACTTCCCCAGAAGGAAGACCTTTTGGCAGTCTAGTTTCTCCAGGTATTATTCTAAGATAGCACAGCTAACAGGCCTGTGAAAGCAGAAGTGGCAGTGCAGACTCAGAGGTGTGGCTTGTAGCTCCATCCTTTCTGCCAGCAGTACACTGCTGGACATAGGTCACTGCTACGATGTGTGTTACCATACCTCACCAGGGCTAAGATTCAAAACTTAACTGTCCTTTCATTCCTTATTTCTCAAATCTGTCTATCCTGTTCACACTAGTATAGTAGGATTTGGTATCAGCTTGTAAGTATCTCAGATCAAGGCTGTACAAGGCTTTTGGGGTCTGAACATACTGCAGGGCTTAGTATTTCCATCAAAGCCCTAATGATTGTACAAGGCCTCAGGGATTTCCACTAATTGTCTGCTACTTTTACAAACCCTTGGTTGTCATTGCAGACCTGTAATTAATTCTACATACCCCTTATCATTTTAGAATTTTCTTTAATACAGAAGGCTTTGTTATTGCACTTTGGGAATTTAAAAAAAAACCCAAACCATGCAATAAGAATAACTGGTGGGGTAGCTGCTAATGGACCTCTCTCAATTGTTTAGTTCCTCTAATATATTCCACAACAGGCATGTGTGACACCTGTACAGGTACATACAAAGCCTGTCCAACCTGAAGGCCCTGTTAAGGAACTTCTTAGGCATGCCATGAAAGCATCTAATGCTGCAGTTAGAAATACGGTGGACCTACACTGATCATATTTGTCATCCCATCAGAAATCAGCTCAGTGAAGTTAAGAGGTTGCACACAGAACGTGTGAGGACATGTGGAAAGTTTTGGAGCAGCATCTCATTGAGGACTGGGGTCAGTTATAAATATGAGGAGGTTAGCAGCAGAAAACTGCCTTTTCTAAAGCTCAGCAAGGTGATGTACAGGAAAAGTTGATGCTCAGCAGGTCACAGGGCCTAAGTAGTCATAGATGAAAAGGAAATTCTGAAGTCAGCAATAGAAGAAAGCTGACTGGTCATGAACTCCCAACTACCAAGTTCCCAAACATACTTTAAATTTATGTTTCCCTTAATTAGATGGTCTTTCCTCCCTGTAGACTTGTAAAAACTGCTTCCTGATGGAGCGTCTATGAAATCAGTGGTCAGCCTTTAAAAAGGCAAATGCTCTTCTGCATCCAACACCATCCAAGGGCCCTGAGGACCTAAGTTGACTCCCTGTATTTGGAAGGTGTAATGTACAACTCAACTGAACAGAAAAAAAAAATCTGATTGAGTTCCAATTAATGTCCTGTACAGCTACTACCCTTTCAAAACACTGTGAACAGTCCCAGTAAAGTGATTACTCTGTACCTATTAAAAATGCTGACTCTTCTGGCTGCATTGTTTGAATTTGGTATAAGGAGTTCCAAATCCTGACTCATGGACCAAGATTTAAATTTCCCTTTTCATTTAGCTCCACAAATATTTCCTTGGAAATTACTTGAAGCTCTTGAACAGATTTGGTGACTAGCATGGCTATTGCAGAAGGGTCAAAGAAAAGGCACATTGTCATGCAGATATCAGCATCACCTCTGAAAAACACAAACAGAACTGCACACTTAGTTCCTCTTGAAAGAGTCTTTTGTCTGCTCTGCCTATTCTACCTAATTCTTTCTAGGAGGTGAAATCTGTATATGTATACACTTGTATATACATACACAAGCAGACTGAAACGTGCTGAGTTTCAGTTACTCTGTTCCTGGGTATTGCCACCATTATCTTTGCTCTGCTTTGTGCTTTTGGGATGGTTTGCAAGGCCATCACTTGATTGGGCTCAGTGCCTACCCAGAGCTACATTAGCAGAAGTTAAGGGGACCAGTCTGGATACAAGGGGAAGCAGGAGCTGCTGAAGTGGCCAGAGGCCCTTGTCAAACAGCCACAAGTACTTTCCTGTGCAGAGCAAGCAACAGCAGGAAAGGGCTCATTACCTCAACACTCTGTGGAGGGAATAAGAAGGGGCAGAACGGGAATATCCGATAATCCTTCATGGTTGCTGTCACTGGCTTTCTTCGGTTAGAAGCATCTGGCAACACAAGAGAGGAATTTGTTTAATTCCCTTGCATTGCTGCTTCAGCCCTTTCTTTTCAAGCCCATACAGCCTTGACAGCAACCGAGGCATTGCTCAGGAGGAAAACACCACGTGGATCAATGTTAGCAGCATAAAATGAAAGTCTGTATGCAAACCACAGATCCTGCCCCACTTTAAAGACAAATATGGGACCACTGTGTGAAGCATCTTACATTCTTGGCTGTCAGACAGCCACAAAATAATAAGATTCACAGTTCTGTAATTAACTTCAGAACTTTGGAGTGACATGCCTGACACGCTAGGGGTTTTCAGTTCCCCAGTAGGCAACTATAGCTGTGCTACACTTCAACATCTGTCATGTTTGCTAATCTTAGTCTGACCCCTAGCGAGCTGTCACAGAATAATCAGATTTATCAAACATGATGCACCTTCCTAAGAGACAACTATCACCAAAATAAGTAATTTCTCTGCTTTTCTTTTTTTTTCCTCCTTAAAAAACCTTGGTAACTTTTTTTAGTAGCCAAACATAAGAAAAAGAATTGAAGAGTCAACTCAGAAGTCACATGGCTTTCTTCTGAAGCCGAAGGTGTGAAAGAGAATGACCTAATAGTATCAAATTCACTTCATTTATCTCCACATATAAAGTGGGGTTTTGCCTCCTTCCCCTCGTTTTTCTTTTTTCTTTTTGGTGCAATTAGAAATGGCTTCTTCATATTTATGAAGATATTTTTGCCTCTGAAGGAGATGAAGTGCAAGTGGCATCTGGTTAGATAATAAATTTAAATTAACAAACAGACAAAAAAAGGGTGTAAATTAAAGCAGTAAACACATTTTAAATGACCTAAATAACTTGCACAATATTTCAAGCCATTAGAAGCTTCTGGGTTTTTGTCAGCTTTCACCTCAGCATTTTGTTCATACTGGATATTTCTTGCTCAGTGTGTTCATGCCAAGTAGTTACAGGCCAAAATACAATTGCTGTGCACTTGCCTTGGCAATAATGCAAGCAGAATAAAATTTTTATGGATTTTTTTTTTCACCACATGAAGATCCATCTATCAGGCACACTGATAAATTAAGAAAAGTAATTTGCCCAGCCTGAAATGTACTCAGAGAGTTCAGACTTCTTTGTTTGTTTTTCTCTAAAAGCAGTGCTCTTCTGTAGCTGTAGCCAAGAGGACTATCTCAGTACTACTGCTCTGTGTCTATGGTTTTGTTGTACTTCTGCCACGCACAGTTTCTGCACAAGACATGCTTTTGACACCTGTTCCCATCCTTCTGCTGCTTGCAGGCATTTTGAAGTTCGTGGAAATCACGGTTAACCTCCTGGTGCTGATTTGCGTGGGCGCTTCCCAAGCCTCTGTTGCAGGTTTTACATCCCTGGGAGGCCTTGGCTCCTTTAGCCTCAATTCAGCCTACAGCCCCTTCGAGGGCACAGAGCTCCGGGAGGTGAGGGAGCTCGACATGCAGTTCACCCAGATGAGAGCCCCTTGCGTGTATGGTGGAGTAGCCTTCAGCCTAACAGCGGCAGTGCTTACCCTCGTCTTCCTCATCGTGGGGGCAAAACCCATCCAGCAGCTCAGGACGGCGCTGCTGGTAGGCGAGTGTGCCTTCAACCTGCTGGCTGGAGCAGCCTACATCGTCGCAGTGGGTCTCTACCTGCACTTTGTGAGCCAGGTGAACGCCACAGAGGTCTGCAAGAGGCGCGAGAGGCTGTACGCGCGCCGCGGCTACACCTCCATGAGCTGCGTGGTCCAGGGTGGAGATGCAGCCGTGGGTCTCTTCGGGGCCGTCGCTTCCTGCCTGTACTTCGCCAGCTTTGTAGTCTGCATCCGTGCTATCCGAACTGTCAGGGCCTTCCAGAGCCACGTGGCCAAGGCTCAGCACAGCCCCAAAGTCAGTGCTAAGGACAGGAGCGTCAGAAACCACCGTGCTGGTCACAGGACCCCCGAAAGCTCCCAAAACATCCAGGCTCTCGCCACCTTAGTGTGAAGTCAGCTAGGGGACTGTGCCCCAGAGGGCTGGGGCTTCAGCAAGGGATGGACACTGGGTGTCAAATGGCAAGCAGGAGACCAGCTCACCATCTGTTTTCCTACAAGGTGCTGAAGTGTATATAGAATCACCAAATGTAACTATACTGCTATAACATGATGTAATAAAATTGATGCTGAGTGACTGTTTTAACAAGGTTTTTTTGCACTGGTCTCTCAAGGTGGACTCAAGCATGTACAATGTGTTTGTGATTGTAATGCTTTCATCCTGCACAGAGCAAATCCAGACAGCCAAAGGGCTTTTAACAGGTTACAACTGCATTGCTGCCAAACTTGTGCTAACAACCACTTCCTTTCCTCTCCCCCTAAGTAATTGAATACATAGCTAGAATGGGCAGCCTTCAGCTGATCCTGTGCCTGTCATGCATCCTGTTGACTTATGCTACAGTGCTCACAAAGCAAAGGACACTCGAGTGCTGTTTGGAATCGTGTCTGAAGTTGCACTTGTGACCTGTTTTGCCCGGGCTAGTGGAGCGTTTTATCTTCTGAGTCACAGGGGTTGACACATGCCGATCATGTGCTCCTGGAGGAATGCTGCCAGGAGGAACTAGCGGCAATGTCAAAGGTAGCGGTAGTGTCAACTGGTCCTTGTCCAGTTTCCTACCATATTTCCCCATGTCATCAGAACCCAAGAGACAACACACTGGTCAGGTATCAGCTTAGGAAAGATACCATTTGTTTCTGTAAGCTGCTAAACAAGGTTTGGCTTGCTGGCTCCAGAGCCTGGGTGGCAGAGCCCAAATCAGGAACATGCTGGCTGCCCTGGGAATGCTGTAACAAATGACAGAAAGCACATGCATCCTTCCAGTTCCTAAACAGGCAAAGCATGAGTGAACAGCAGTAATTGTATGCCCCAGGGCTGAGAAAATAAATTTAAGAGAAGATTTTACAAGAATCCTTTGTTTGAGGCAGATGAAATAGATCACTGGTCTTCATAGATGAGGGAGTGAGAAAAAAAAGGCTGCTGTTGAAGTAGATAAGATTTGTCAGCTTGAGAGGAGGAAAGAGACGATTTTGATTGTAGCTGTTCTCCCTCTTTTCAGTTTTGTCTGGCTCACAGTCATTGCCCAGATGAGGCTCTTTTGAACCATAGTGGAGCTTACTTATTGTATACTTCTTATGTACATATACATACACACACAGAGATCCCAAAGGATTGTTTGAGGTAACATAAGCCAAACAAGAAAATGTTATGGTTCTGATTAGAAGTGATTACGTGATTCTTTACAGTAAGTATAAAATACCTTAAACATGCATTTAACATTGTGAACACCAACAAGCTCCATAGCATAATTTTGCTTATGGAGAGATAAAGAGTTTTTCCAAACTTGCTGTGACTCACAGTTGTGATAGACAGGAAATCAAGACTGATTTCTAGACTGGTGTGCTGTAATGGGCTGGGAGGTCTCTCACAGGGGTGTCTGGCATGCAGCTAAAGCCACAGCTCACCACTTGTTAGGCTTTTCTGCCTGCACACTTGTTCCTGTGCCACCACTACACCTTGCATATTTTGAATGCAGGCTGAGTTACGTGATGACACACTGTTATTAACTCACACAAGCAACAAAGAGCAGCATGTTGAAGTGACACATTTAAAAGATTAGATAACGCTGCAGATAAGAATGTATAAATTTTAACTCAGGCCTTAAATATGTGCACAATATGAATTTTAATCTCAGGGCTTCTTACTCTGCCTCTTTCATCTTTAAATGCTTGCCTGCCATCACTGTGCAATTGCAACAATCTTCCGTGAGCGTAGATTCTGCCTCTTTTTTCCCCTGTGTGTGGCAAAGGCTTTATCTGTTGCAGGTCTTTAGAAAATTTTCTTAATGAGTTTAAGAAAACATCTCTAGAGGATATTACATTGTACCACAATTTAAGTTGTTCCCATTAGTTCTTCAGAAGAGTTTGAGTGTTTTCAATGTGCAGAACCAACTAGGGACACAAAGAGGTGGAACAGCATAAACTGAATTCAAGGCTTAGCGTGAAGAAAAGCTGGGATCTGAGTTTATATGTGAAACCACTTTAAACTGATGAGAATACATACAGGGATTAGAATACTAAAGGACATTTTGAATGGAAATTTTCTTTCATAATGCATGTATTTTACTCCAAGTGCAGACTTACTTTCATTAAAGTTATTCTTCTGGTAGTTTTCTGCCACAACTTGGGCTCACTGTAGTTAAGTAAAGCTGTAGATGCACAACAGACCTTCAATAACTCTGACCTCTCAATCACATTTTCAGAACTTGGATGTCTCCTCTTCTTTTTCAAGACTCGGGTAAGTTATTGACGGGGACAATGACCATGTAGTTTGTGACAGCTGTGACATTCACTGTTACTCATCTCTTTCAAAACAGCCAAGAAAAGGTGGTACTCAGTGTATGCCAGCACAGCATAAAAACTGTCACAGATGCTCACCATCACCCATTATACATAAAACATGAGACTCCTTGCAAGGTCCATGAGTTGTTAATGCATTTGATGTAAGTGGTTTTGGTGTGTGACATGCAAAATGGGCAAGTCACAGGATGCCCTTCATTACTGCAAATGGTCTGTTGATTTCCAGGGATGCCTTTTGCACACAGACCTGCTACTGGACTCCCCAAAACCCTCAGGCTGTGTTGAAGGGCTCAAGTGAGGTCTGCATGCATTTTACAGGTAATTAGTTTTTCAGAAGGATGGAGAAAGGCTCGTGAGACAGATATACACAGGTAAGGACCACATGTTTTAAACAGGTTTTAGAAAACTCATTTGTGGTTTGGATTATATTAGTTTCAATACCATAAGAGAAACCATATAGTGGAGGTGTTTAGGCATTTATAGGTATGTGAAAGCCTTGATTTTTACTACCCTGTCCTGACTTCCAAGATAAATATGAGTAATGAAAGAGCAGGAGGCAAACTGAAGGCATGAACTTGCCCAGCTGTTTAGTGAATATTGAAATTTCATCAGCTGTGAAAATTTTATGTGCATGGCATATACATTACTCATAGGCTCCCCACCATGCCCAGAATTACAGATTTAAGCCTGGGTTTGCACTGTCATTTGCACACCTACACCACAGCAGCCCATATGTGCAAGTGTGAAGGATGCACCACAGAGACTTCCAAATAGTATTTTAGGGCAGGATTCTCAGCACAGGACGATGGGAACCATGGGATGCTGAAAGAGCTGGTGACAGAATTAATGAGTTTAAGACTTTCTAAGTGGAGATTAGCTAGCATTCCTAGTCACCCTGGGGGAGGAGGTAGGGGGGAAAACAGCAAGAAGGACGTTTCCCTTGCTTCAGTTTGCAAAACTAATTTCCCAACAAGACGGCCACAGAGTCATTAAGGTTGGAAAAGACCTCTAAGATCATCAAGACCAGCCATTAACCCAGCATCACTGTGTTTACCACTAAACCATGCCCTCAGGTGGCACAGCCACATGTCTTTTGAACAGTTCAGTGACTCCATCACTTCCCTAGGTAGCCCGTTCCAAAGCCTGAACACCCTAGAAGTGAAGAAATTTTACCCGATACCCAATCTTAACCTCCATTGGTGCAACTTGAGGACATTACCTCTCGTTACTTGGGAGGAGAGACCGACCCCCACTTTGCTGCAACCTTCTTTCAGGGAGCTGTAGAGAATGTCCAGAGCCTCCTTTTCTCCAGGCTGAACAACCTCAGCTTCCTCAGCCGCTCCTCATAAAACCTGTGCTCCAGACCTTCACCAGCTTCATTGCCCTCCTCTGGACATGCTCCAGCAACTTTAGGGAGATTCAGATTTTACGCTCTTGTGGATCAGCTCTGATGGTGAAGATTTGTCAGTTTATTGGTCCAAATAAACAAGATGGGAAGAAGAGGAAACAAATCCCTGGCCTTGAGTCCCTTCATTTCAGATCCCAAAGAAACAGATGAACATCCCTGTCACAACAAACAGATGCATGTTGTGCTTCTGTCCCTCAGAGTCTGCAGTTCACTGGTTTTTATTATCCCACTTGTTTGTTCTTACCCAAAAGAAGCCCAAAACAAACTATCTGATGTTGCCTCCCATTTTTTTTGGCAGGGGGAAAGCACAAAGGTTTTTAAAGGAACTGCTCTTACTTTTATTTTCCCCATAAACCTTGCCTTGACTTCAGACATGAGACTAAGACCAGAAAAGTTTCAGCCTGCTTCACCAAGAGTCCCAAAGGGGAAATAAAAGCACTGCCTCCAGCCCTCCCAAAGATGAGGGTGCAGAGGAACCCAAACAACCCAGGGAGAGAAAATATCGGCCCCTTGGATCCAAAGCAGTTTTGCAAGATGTGGATATGGAGCTACTCTGCAGCTAATTTTTGAAATATTGGTCAAGAGAAACCTTCCTGCACACAAAGGAGACTGAGCTCTTGAGCAAACCCTGTTACATTTAAACCACAACTACAAAACCAGAGAAGCATCCTAAGAATGACACCCATCTTTGTGCTCACCTCCTGAACCCTGCCCTGCTGATTGGTTCCTGCAGATGAACCCCACAAAGAAAACAGGGATTAGGGAAGCCTACAGCAAACACAACAGCTCCAGGCAGCCCAAAGGCAGCCCAGGCCGCTGGGTTATTTTAGTGCTTGAAGCTGCTGTTGTGCAAGACCAGAGGTGAACATAATTCCTTAGGGCAAGGCACACGGGAAGCAGCTCTGGCCATGGGAACCCACTGGGATGAGTATCAGCCACACGCAGGTATTTCCAAATCACTAAACACAAATTTATTTCCCAAAGAGAACACAAGAAGACACTTACCAGCTGACTGATGTGTGTTGGGAGCCAGCCCCTCCCTGGATACTCCCCAATGGAGCAGCAAAGCAGAAATCCCGAAGGCATCTGGGGGCCAGGTTTGGGTGGCTGCCACATCCTCCCCAGTTCCAAGCACTCCCTTGCTCAGCTCCACGGGGATTTGCACCTCCTGTGAAGGTGGCAAATGTCTGCAAAGAAATTCGGGAGCCCTTCCAGTTTTCGTTTCCAGTTTTTTCTGCCCAGCACCAGAGCGGTCAAAAGGAAAACAGTACAACAGAAAGAACCACCCTCAAATCCCACGGTGCCAACCCCAGCTTCTCCCACTGAGCCAGGGCAGACAGCATCCCATGGGACCCATTGTGGCTTCCCGTGGGTAACCCAGCACCACGGTAAAGGCATTGGCCTCGAACCTAGTCAGGTGTTTGGGCCCTGCATCACTGCTGTTCTAGTCTGAGCAACAGCCACGTTGATTGCAGTATAAAGCAATAAGAAACTAAAAGAATAGTTTGTATGTATAAATAAAGCCATTCTTTTTAGAATAGAACAATATTCAGATGCCAAACAAACACTTTAGGTCTTAAACAACATTTACAAAACATTTACAAAACTAAAACTAAAGAGTTCAGTCGGTTCAGAAAAGCAGATTTTATTTTAAACAGCAGCACATACATACAACATTTTCAAAATATACATATATAATAGATTTCCTGTGGTTTCTGAATTGGTACAATTATATCTGCAGCCAAGAGTTTCTGCATCACAGCCTTCCTATGAACTGGATGCTCACATGATTCAGTGGCAGTCATCAATGTACATGACTGCTGGGAGCTCATGGGAAAAGACCCACACAGCTTGTCTATTTAATATCTCCCACAGCTTTCAGGAACCTAAGCATTTTAAATACAGAAATGTTATTTTTAACCAGTGTGGCAAATCATGAACTTCACTTTATGCACGTAATATACAAATTTGAGTGATTGTATACATCTCTGCAGCATTTTGGTAAGGAAAAAAGACAACTTTTCCTAAAACTTTTCCCTTTTATTAAGACACAGAACAAAGATTAAAATCATCAAAAGTTGCTTACATTTCTATATGTTCAAAAATACCATCACGTTATCATTTTTCTTGTGTTTCACCACAGCTTAACGAGTGCAATAATTTTACATATAAATATCCTAACCCGTCCACCATTTATTCACGATAGAAATATTTTCTACATAAATCTATCTGCTTAAAATATTACTTCAATATAACACTTTAATAGAAAAAAAACAACACATGATCAGAAGATTCAGCTTGCAGATAATTTTCAATGCACTAGAACACTTAATGAAACTGCTCAAATTATGGCAAATAACTTTGTTTTCTCAGGGGGAGGGTGTTGTGTTTGAAGAACATGTGCAAAGAGATTAAGAATAAATGGTGATCACTTCACGTCCACTGCCTCGAACTAAGAGAACTCTATCCAGGCCTTCTGTTAGAACTTCCAGAAACTCCATGTCTGAAATATCATGAGGTCAAGGAATTTATTCAGAAGAGAAACAAAATAGCCAGTAATATCTCAAAAAGTCTGACATATGATGTAAAACTTGAGCTCAATGATTTAATCAGAGTTTTCCTCTGTCACCCTTTCCTGTCGCATTACCTGGGTGTTCAAATGAAATTGAGGACTAACTTCAGGGAAATTCATAGTTCTGCTCGCCCACAGAAAAGATGAAAATGAGACATTTTAAAATGAGTTCAAAATTGAGAATTGTTCTGTATCAATAAAAACCCTCTCACCGCTATCAATACTTTTTGCAACTTTCTCTGTGGAATCAAAGCCCATTTTCTAAAAGGCAAACATACTTACCATGGTTACTAATGGCTACCCCAAAAGGCAGACAGACAGTGGTACAACCACAAAAATCAAATTCCCAGTTTAAAGAAATATGGAATCAATACAGTAGAGGATACAGTTTTCATCTCCTTTCCTGTTTTTAGGAGGACCAGGCATATTCAGGAGAACTAGCTGAGCATTCTGTGATTTATTAAGCACTACTCCATTGAGCTTCACAGCAGTGTGCATTCTTCTCACATTTGACTGATTTCTAGCATGCAAAGAAACGTTTTTAAACATTGTCATAATACTTACATATTTGAATTATACATTATTTACTTGAATGTATAAGTTTAATCTATAAGCATGTAAAATAAGCTATTTTCATGGACATCACTTGTACACATTCAAAATAAATGAGAAATGCAATACCTTTGAAAAGAACACAACTCTGAAATTCAAAGACTTCTAAGCGGATTGCCAAAATGCACAAACTTTCCAGTTGTCAGTTATCTTTTAACAAGATGAGTCAAACCCTTGGTTTCAACAGAAGTTCAGTCAGAAAACACTGAGAATCCAGTTTATTGACTTACATAAACAAGGAACTGGATTTATACAAGAATTTCCAAACAAGGAAATTACAGGCATGCAGTGGAAAGATTACAGTATTTATGCTGCACAGTACAAGATTTTACCCATGGGCCTTTGGAAACAGCACAGAATTACTATAAGGTGGTGAAGAAAACTCAGAAACACCATAGAATTTTGAAAAAATTACTAGTTTCTCAGATTGTAAGAGTAAGACAGTAAGCACTGAAATTGAGCCTCTCACTAACTCATGTCTTTCTTGTTGCATCTACAAATATAATTGTTGGAAATTTGGGCACATAAAGAAAAAACTGCTGGGATTTCAAAGATGTCCTTATTTTAGTATCTGTTTTGTATGATTTAGTTATTTTTTGGAACAAAATAAAAGAAGTGTCCTTAACAGTTCCTGAGAAACTGCTATCTGTGTAAAATCAGTCAAGGCTGGAAATGAATCATATGACCTCTACCTTAGCCCATTTATGCAAAAGATCTGCTGTCCAAATGTAGACGCTTTACCAAAAAAGAAATTAAAAGGCATTTGGCCTGAAGTTTAATGAGCAGTTGAAACCAGCCCTATCAATTTAATTGATTCTCTCCCCTCTGCTACCTCCAGTCTTCCCCCAGTAAGAGAATAACATTTCTAAAACTGAGTTTGTCAGTCCCTCTTGAGGGATTTTCTATCACAGCAGCCATCTATCCTAAGAACCAACTGTACAAAAACCTTATATGGCACAGAAGAATATTTGAAGCTCAATTTTTCAGAAGCAGAACTGCATCTTGAGAAGACCAAAGAACAACTGTGAAGAGAGGCACGAATATGTAACTGAGATGTATAAATACTGAAGCTGAAACATTGTTAAACTAAAACTAAAATGCAGGATGTAAATTTGTGGCAGAGGAGGCAAAAATTCAGCGCCAAAATAAAGGCTCCCATTGTATGCAATGTAAACTGAGGCTAACTAGTATCACACAGCTTTCAAGTACTGGCAGAACTGAACCCATACGTGGTAGACTAAGTAAGCTTCCTAAATTTTCCTAAGAAGTTCAACTTGTTAAACAGGCAAAATTAAGAGAATGCTGAACTCTGAAAAACAGCAGAGCAGTCAAGTGAGTTCCACTCAAGAGATGTACTATCCCACTTTTGTCATACCCAACATATGTCTGAACTTCTGTTATTTCTACACGTGCATGGGTTGGTAGAAAGCAGGCAAGAACTGACTTTGGATGAAACATGAAAGTTCCCTTTGTGAACATATAATCCTTACTGTCCAAGCAGTTATATCACAAGGAGGGGCTATTTTTCCAGAATAAAAATATATTCACTTTTTAAGGTAGTTAATTAGAAAACAAAATATTACACTGGTGCAGAGGAGTACTGTCAAGTTTTACATTCTTACAGAAATTAAAACAGGTTTTGTGACTTACCTTGAATAGAATGTTGATAATATTCATGAGAACATTAAAAAGTCACAATGATAAATATTTTTTCAGTGATAAATGCTAACTCACAGCATATTAAACCAGGCACAAAAGAACACATGCACTGAAAATTATGATTTAGAAACATGCATACAATGTACAGGACCACAAGAAGCAGAGAACACAGCCTATGTTGCTTAAGTGAAATGAAATTTAGACTTACAGATTTCCCCATTCTCTATGTGAAAGGGAAGCAAATGTGTAGGGAAAAAAAATTGCCATCAGCTACATTTTAAAGTCAAGAATACTAAAATAGTCTACAGGCACACCAATTTTGAACTGTAATTTCTACCCCAACTGCACACAACAGTTTTAAAATAATAATATCTGAAATCTGCATCTTGCACAATTCTGAAGTAGTAATAGGAAATATTTCTAAAACATTAATGAAAAAAACACCAAGGATTAGAGTATAATGCAGCCCACAACAATGCTTTAGAGCATGAGCAAAATGATTTTTGGAATTTGCAGAAGACATGCTGTTTCTAAAGAGGTCAAAGCAAATCCATAAAACAACTTAGGATTTTAAGGTGTTGATTTTAACTAAGTTTTCTAACTCTATTGTCTCCAAGTCCTAGATTTAAGACCTGTTTTCTTTAGATATTAAGATTCCTCTTGACATCCACAATTTTGGTTTGGTCATGTTCAGAAAATAATTTAGGCTCTGGTTCTAAGAGCATTCTTCCAGAACTCAGAAAAACACATGTGCATGCTTAAAATCACAGAATGAGGAAGAAAACAAGCTGATTTCTTTCTGTCATTGCTTTTGTGTCTACTACATTGGTTTGACACAGGCTCCTATCTATTTAAAAAAAAATTAAGGAATATTTAGACAGGAAATATTTAATATATCAAGACACATAGTCTTTCAATACATTCAGCCCTCATCCTGTAAATTAAAGCAATATAAAACTATTTGCTTCTTTGGTACTCCTTCTAGTTCAACAAAACACAATAAATAAGACAGGGATATATCTACAGTAATTTGTCACCAACAGGAAGAGAGAAAAACATAAGGTATCATTAAGTTATATTTAATACAGGTGCTTTCTGATACAATCCATAAGCTGAGTTTACAGCTTGAAGCCTGTCATTTAAACTCCATTCACCACATTCTTATGAATGACTCTTTATAGTCATTATTATTCAACCTAAGTCCATGCATTTTTGTAAGGATGGCATTTAAGTGAAGTGCGTAAAAAGATTATTTTTGTATTCAGTTTTAAATAAACCAGAATACCTGAAAAAACAAACCCCAGAAAACAACAAAAACAACCAACTCAAAAATCCCCCACATTAAAACACACACAAACACAAAAGTCCAAATGCCACATGTATACTTACGGCTTCATGTTGAAAACATCTTTAAAGCCAGACACATTTGAGTCTTTGGTTTTATGCTTTTCAGCTGCAAACTTTTCTTTAGTCCAGGTCATATGCACTTTTTCTGGCACAGCAGCAGCCACACTTGGTTCCACTGCTGGAGCAGAGTGCGAGGCAGTGTTTCTATCATGGATCAGCTGGGCCTGGTCACAAAACAAATAATCACCCCAAGACTCAGCCAAAAAGAGCATTTGTAAATGACACGTTATTAACATTCAGAAAAGGAATTTCATGGCAGTGGAACAAAAGAAGCTACAGAAAAATGCACCTTACTCTGTGAAACAAATGCCAGAGTGTTGTGACTTCAGCAGGAAGTGAAACAGCTTGTAAAAATGTACTTAGTATTTTATATCTGCAGGATTACACCTGACCTGGACCATCAGTTTGTAATGAACTAAAGTGAGGTTGAATCCCACCAGATGGTACTTTACTTACACAAAAGTGTTTTGCCAGTGAAAAACTTGAAAGCCAGTGCTCTCACTGTTCCCCAGTGATGTTATTTCCTCAGACACTGTTGAACTTTATGAACTCAGTATGGGACTGGCTGAATTGAAGGCTAGCTATAGATTTAGATTATTAGGTTAGATTATTTATGCATGCAAGAGCACACTGCGTAACAAAATCCAACCAATATAACCATGAAGGGACCTTCTCTTCCCTTTTAATAGGAGAAACTCAAATCAACTTCAAGAACTTATTATTCTTCCCACATGCGTAAGTACTCCTGTGTTCTCCATTTTACATTCCCCTTGCTCCTTTTGAGGAAAAAAGAATGAAATATTTAACACATTATTTACTTACCTACTTTCCCTCATAATATTTTCTCCATAGGCTTCTTTATGCCCATCAAATGCAACAAAAACACATGACCTTGGACTCTTAAAATTAGAAGTGAATTCGTTTCGGATGGGAGGATTCTTTTTGTGGTCTGGGGCTTTTTGTTTTGGAGGCATTTCTTTTTTCTGTGTTTTTGTTTGTTTTAAAAGATATTTAACAGTCCTGAAAGCCATTCAGAGACTTGATAAATGATGAGTAGAAGCTTCTGTTGCATTTGGGAACCTCAATTATTCACACTAGACATAGTTGTGTCCCTCCACATATGTGATGATTCAGAAGAATCCGTTTTATTCACGTCAATCAAAAGCATGAATAAAAACCAAGCAGATGAGAACATCTACTTTTGATCCCTGAACAGCAATTCTTCTAGTGGGTCACAAAGTGTAAATGCAGCTGGTTTTCAATGTCTTTGAGCTTCTATATTCTCTAAATTATTTTCCTAGTCCCTATCCTTGAGGATTCCCAAATCCTAAAGTTCAGTTCTGAAGTTTGCATAAATATCTATTTGCTTGATGGTCTTCTTTTCTCTACAAGTGATTAAATCATGAGTTGACCACAAAATAGAACCTATTGGGGATACAGTTCTATCATGAGAATGAGAAAAGCTAACAAATATATGTCTATACTGTAAATACCACGCAGCAGTATCCAATGAACTAGAATTTCAAGGTAACAACTGTAAGATGAGTTCAGTACAACTCTGCTTTTGTGGAAGGCAATTCACGATTTTTAGAAAGATAGTGAGGGTCAAGAGAAATTCTTGATCTATAGCATATGTTTCTAAGAAATCCAAAGACAACAAAAGCACATTTTTGTTACTGCTATTTTGATACCAAATTAAACACATAGAACACACGTTGTTCTCATACTCCATGAAGAAAGGGAAACACAAAGCTATTCAGCACTTCTACAAACTAGGCTACACATCTTCAGATATGAGCAACACTTCAAGTGCACACTAGAACCACTGATTACATCAGTCTACTTCCTTTCAATGCCACGATGCAAAATGCACTCATAACATTTATGAGTTAATGATGGCTTGCAAATAAGCACAGAAAGCTCCTTAAATGACCTAGGATACCAATATGGTCTCCTAGAAGCTTCAGTACTTCAGTATAGGAACTATAAAGGAAGTCAGTGGCTTGTGAAAGCATGAAATATGCTCATTAATGAAACACCCTGCTTCCAGCTCTTAAGAAAAATAAGCATTCTCAGAAACATGCTTCTTTTATGGAAAATAAGTGTGAGAAAGAGAATGTAGATCATGTTGCAGAAGCATCATCTAGAGACAAAAAATATAGTGTAAGATAATGACTTTAGAAAAATAGTAAAATTAAAATTTATGAAGAACTGCTCCATAACAATGAGTGATTAAGTTGTTCATGTGCAGTTCAGTTTGCAATAGTGGCACTTCAAGTGTTGCAATGGGAAAGTCTGTCTAGCCAGCTCTATGTCCAGCTACCTCCTCCTCTTGATAATCATTAGTCAGCAGGGCCTGAGCATCCTGGCCAATGGACAGTGGACTGGAGTAGCTTTTCCTTCTGATTGAGCCTCGAGACTCATCAGTGATGCTCTGAATCTGGGACAAAAAGGTTACCAATGACAGAAAAAAAAAAGGTCTATAGAAAAAGAGCAAATGATATTATTTTTCTTTTAAATAGATGAGTTGTGGTACCACAGCTTATGATGTTCTTTTTTAAATGTTTAGCAGTTACTTATTAAGCCTCTTTACAGACCTTTGTGAAAACATGAAGCTAATTGAGTATAGTCTATATGGGAATTTCAAATATTCACTTGTTTGTGAGGGTCACATCCCTTCATATATGTACATATTGAGATTAATTTGTGTTATTCAATTACAAACAAAAGTATGAAAAAAATTTAAGCATATGAGAAAACTACCTTCCAACTCTAAAAACCAGTGATTCATGGACTATAACCCTGTTCCTCACCTGCATGCACACAAATTTTTGCCAAGCTTACCTAACAGCACAACCCAACACAACATGGTGGTGGGATGGATCATTACCTTCTCAAAGGTCCCACCACCACTGCCTGGCCCAAGAGTCCTTAGACAGGATTAGCCAGAGAAAGAAGCCAACAACCACCAGAAAGGGAAGCAAGGAAGTCAGTGAGGCTCTACAGTTTTCTTTCATTTTTGTAGTGCTATTGTCAAGTCAAATAAGTAAGTGTTTAGCATTTGCACCTAAGTTTGCTTATCTCGAGCTTTGAAGGCACGTGTTATATTTGCACTTGAACAGAAGCAAATCAACCGAGTTTCTCAAAAAAGGAAAGAAAAATCTGATGAGTTCCCGATCCCCAATTCTACAGGAAAACTCAGAGGCAAGATCAAATTGGTTCTATTTTTAAACACTGACAGAAGAAGGGAGGGTGAGGGTGATTGCTCAGGGATAAAACCATGCCTATGAGGGAAACAGCAAAAGAACACTGTACAAAAAACAAATTCTCCTCTTTCAGAAGGTTTGAGCCTTGTCTGCAGTGAGGTTAAAGTGCTAATCTTGGTGGTAACAGAAAACCAAATTACACTCACTATACAAAGCTGAAATCTCAGGTTATATTTGAATGTCTGGAAACAGATGATGGTAAAACAAAAACAGTGGCCTTTGAACTAGTGATACCAATGAAATAAATGTTTTGGACATCATCAAAAAAATGGAGTGGATGGCTCAGCTCATTTAAGAGAAGATGACCAGATTAAGACAGGGCCTGGCACACTGAGTGAAGTCACTCAATTCATAGCTCCAGAGGAAGTGATGGCATAACTAAACCACATTTTCTGATGAAAATACAAAAGAACAAAGTGGATTTAGATACCCTAATCAGAAAAAAACAAATGGCTGTGACTTTTATTCTTGGACAAGGCAGCATGTACTCAAGATTCTTGGAATTATCAAGGATTTTACTTCAGACTGTGAAATAAATTCAATGGCATTTTGAACATCTCAGATTTTACCCTGTCTGATATGAAGGAACAAACCAAACCTATGATGGCAATGGTTACATTCAGATAAAATGAGTAATAAAGAAAGAAACATATGAGGGGAATAGAAAGAAATAAAAACTCTCAAGCAAACAACACTCTGAAGTATAGTCAAGACTCTAACCCGCTCAGAGCTGGGAAGTTCTTTTGTCTGCTCTGTATGCTGTAGACTACAGAGCATTGGCTCCTTGGGCTACTTGATGAGCATTCACATGGAAGTTAAATACTTTGAAATATACAGTAAATTGATTAATTACTCAAACTCCACTGGAAAAATACTAATGTTCACTAAAGAAACAGTAACACTGAATAAGCTGTACAGAAAAGTTTGGGGTTTTACTGAAAAGATCTTAGGCAGGCTCAAATCAAAAGAAAACTACCATGACATGGAAAAGAAAGAACTTACAGCAGCCCATTGCTGTAGGAATAACAGGCATCTTGAGCAACCTTAAAAAATAGCCTTTTAAGTGGAAAAAAGAATAAAGTGAGAGAAGAGGAAAAATAAAATCAAAAAACCCTAAAAAACCAAACTGCTTGGACTTGTAGGATTAAAATCAAAAGGAAAAGTCACAAGAAAAAAAAAATCTAGCTGGTTTACAAAAGAACAGTTAAACACAGTAGAGCTCTCTTATTTGGCATGGAAGGGAAATAGTTTTAAATGACAGCAAAGCCAGAGCATTTACTACCTTTTACATCACTAAAAAGTGTTGATAATAATGAAATAGTTATCAGAATTGATGAGGGGGTAGAAGCACAAGCCAAAAGAAAAGGACTTAAAAGTTACAAATATTTATGAAAATACAGTTGCATGAAGCTTATCCCTACATGCAAAATAGTAAGGATAGGTGGGCAACAAACACGGAATTCCTATCTTCATATTATAGGTTTGTTGGCCTAACTCTGCCTCCAGAAAGAAATTAGTTGATTCATAAAACATTCAAAATAATGCAGAAACTAAAAAAAAAGATACCAGTGAGATTTGAACAAATGTGTATTGTATTGTATGAATTATATAATATTGTGTGTTTGTAACTCGTATGAGGAGTGGCTGAGGAAGCTGAGGTTGTTTAGCCTGAAGAAAAGGAGGCTATGAGAGACCTTCCCACCCTATTCAGCTCCCTGGAAGAGGTTGTAGTGAGGTGAGGGGTGGTCTCATTTCCTGAGTAACAAGTGACAGAACAAGAGGAAATGGCTTAAGTTGCACCAGAGGATGTTTAGATGGGGCATTAGGAAAAATTTCTTTGTGGAAAGGGTTATCAGGCATTGGAACAGGCTGTCCAGGGAGGTGGTTGAGCCACCACCACTGAAGGTATTTAAATGACATGTACAAATGGCACTTAGGGACATGGTTTAATGGTGGACTTGGCAGGTTAGTGGCTGGACCCAATTTAAACATTTTTTTCAACCTGAATGGTTCTATGACTCTAAGACCAAACCTCAATCAAAGCTAATCAGTCCAGCTGCATAATCATGAACCTTAGCTACCAATGTCAAGCTTGGAAATGCTCTGAATATATTCCACATTGCTCAAATATTTTCCTAATTAATACTTGCACTCAACAAGAAAAGGGAAACTCTTAACATCTGTTCAAATAAAAAACTATTTCATTCCCCATATTACTTTAACCTTGCAAGTGAAACCAGTTGTAGAGAAACACAGAATGCAATTATGAAAGATTTTTACTAGAAACTGATTAGAAGCCACACCCAAGAAATACTACTTTCACATTTTTCATGGAACACTTTGTCAAGCCAAAGTCCCTACCTCCCTTTCCCTTTCGTTCTTTGATAGCTGCATCTGTTTTAGCATCTGAGATCGCTGTTCCATCATAAGTGTCTTCTCATAAGTGAATGCAGAAATATCATTTTCAAACTGCAAAAGAAAATGGCATTAGAAACACCAGAAGAAAAGTACTACTTAGAAAAAAACACCATTTAGGACAGTGTCTCACATTCATTCCTGCCTTAGTTCAGTTCTGGATGTATTTAAGGCATCTGAGTAATCCCAAGGATATAACTGATCAACTGATTCTGTCCTCATTCTTAAAAGCTGAATCTTCAAATAGCAATTTCACACAGTGAACTATCCTACTATAACAATATTATTGTAGTTTTATCTAAATTTTAGGTACTTGGAACGGACTTTCCACTATTTTATTCTAAGTAGGCTGTGAAGTGAAAAAGAGTTGAAAGCACTTATTTGAACTGAGTCTGTGTTGCTGCCTCCTGAGCATGTGTGTATACTTGTTTCCTTAAAAACCGTCCAGAGGCACAACATAATACATTCTTCCTTTCAGCAGTGAGAAATGCTCACAAACAGAAGCAATTAGGAAGAAATTCTGGTAAATATTCTCACATTGGCTCAAAACTAAAATACAGTGTAAAAATTTCTAGCAGTCACCTGTGTTGTCACTGATTTGTAATGTGTCTCTTATCCCTTGGGAGATTCTCAGGATTAAATATTACCCAGATAAGAATAAATCGTACTTCCTATACTGTTTTGCTCAAAATCCAGCCAAGGCTGAGTATTTTTACGGCATTCAGTTTGTGTTCTTTCAACTGCACATGCCACAGCATTTTAGGTTTTATAGTTAGTAGTCTAAGCAAAGAGCAATAAAATAAATAAAAGGATTTATCTAGTTTAAAATACTAACCAAATTTTTCGTAAGTAATTTAAACAATTCTTAAAATTTGATTTATGGTAGATAACCTCTTTTTGATAGGTTTTGGTCATTCTAGGAACTAGTGGTGGTAGAAGTTTTGAACCAGTTGACTCATCTTCATCCCACTTCAGAATAAATAAAAGTTTAGGTGGTGTTTTTTATAGTGTGTCTTACACTTGGGCATTATGCTGGCCACCTTTGAGTGTTGGAAATGAAGTCTTTGGTTGCCAAAAAAGTGGGTCTAGACAGACTACAGCTTTAGTCTGTTCTCTTTAACAGTTTACAACCCATATTTAAAAAAGGAAAAAAAATTACAGAATTCACTTTGTCACTGCCTGAGTTGTGAATCTGTAGGTATACGGTCTTGCTGTTCCGTCCTGGCTGAGGCTGGCAATGCCAAAAGTGACAGACTTCCCACTGAGCCTAGGGACTCCTTATTCCACAGAGGTAGTCATGGAGTGAAAGACATGGACTCCTTCACCCTCTCTCATGACAAATGTCATGGCTTATTAGATTAGGCACATTCAGCCTTCCATTTCACTGCCTGCTAAAAATTCAAGTTTTTTCCCTCCTGAATGAACTATCTCTATGGGCTAGGCCTCATAAAGAAAGAAAGAATTAACAAAAATCAAAACAGCTCCAACTCCACTTGACAAACGCATTAAACTCACCACCACATACACCATCATTGTGACATGGTAAGATAATGATGCTTAACTTCTTGTTCTTGGTGGGACTGCAATCTTTCCATTTCTATACTTGGGCTAACATCTCTTCATTTGAAAAAAGCTAAACCTGTTTTCCCAAGTTTAGTCCCAGCTGCACCTTAAAAAATATGTAGTAACATACCATTTCAACAACTTCCACTTGAGCATTCAGTCTAAGATGATACAAGAACATCTGAAGATCCTTCTTCATTTGAATGCTATTGTCATCCATTTGAGCGACAGTGAAGATACGCATTTTACACTTTCTCCAAACCTACAAAAGAGATGTGCTATAACAATTTGTAACACTGTGATTGCTACCCATGCATAATTCTAACAAAGTGAAGGGGTACTGAACTAGAAATGCTTAGAACCATTCATCTCTAGAAAATTAAATCCAGCCATTTTCTGCTGTCCTTGCCTTGTGCTGTCGAAGGAGAAAAGGCAGTAACATCAGCATACCACCATCGTGAACAATCCACCACACATCTATGTTTCCTTCAGTAAAACGTTCTTGATTTGTTGGAAATAAGTCAATGTTTTTGGCCACCAAAAGTGCTTGCTGAGCTGCTGTTGTTTCTCGTACAGTATCTGCATGGGAAAACAAGACATTTAATTAAGAACTTCTAGTTTTCTTTCACAGTTTTGGTTTTAAATTCAAAAGCTTAAACACTCCCAGATTCTGCTGAGGCAAAAAAGGAATATACTGGGTGTCTTGGTTCTGGCCAGAAGAAGGTTCATTTCTGCAGTAGTCAGGAGAGGGTGTGGTAGGACCCAGAGGTTATTCTATACCACCTCAGTTTATTGCCAAGGGCAGGAGGGGCTCTCTGTCAAGGCGAAGGGGTTCCTTCCAGTCAAGTCTGAATGGTGCTGGTTCTGAGCCAGAAGGAGGGGTTCAGTGGTGCCAGTTCCAAGCTGGAGAGGATGGGGTGGGGTGGCTGTGATTGGGTTGAGCTCTCCACAGTGATCATTTCTGCATGTGAATCACTCTTCTGTACATTTTCTGCTATTAATATTTGTTGCTGTTACCCTTCGTTTTCCTACCTCATTGCCATTTCCAGTAAATTGTTCTTACCTGAACCCATGATCTGCACCTTTTGTGCCACCAATTCTCCCCTCCAGCCTGGTACAGGGGAGAGGGGGCAAGTGACAGAGAAAGCAGCAGCACAGCCTGGAGAGCCTCACTGGGAACACTAAATTGGGCAGTACCATTCCTAAACCACAACTGTCTTTATTGGTGCCAAACATCGGGCACAGAGGGTTGAGATAACAACAGATCTACCCAGAGTGGGTTTGAAACAAATTTGATCTAAGAATTTGTTGTGTTAGGTACAGAACCACTGGTCACAATGTTGCTTGATCTGTTCACGTGGGTGTGGTACCTACCCTGTATATATTTCTGTATGTGTTCCTTGTGATGATATTTTTCAGAGTAGAGAGAGGGATCAGGATTGCTTTGTTGCTGTACTGTGTGATATCAGTTTATGACATGAGAGCATCAAGGGCAATGAGGGTCATTTGGGATGTGTATTCAGTGTTACTCTCCTACCCTTATCTCAGACACAACCTTTGAACACTTTTTATTAGTAATTGTTATTAATATTGTTGCTGCTACTGTTCATTTTCTTATCTTATTGCTGTTTCCAGCAAATTGTTCTTCTCTTAATCCATTATCTTTACCTTTTGTGTTCTTCTCTGCAGCCTGCAGCAGGAGGGAGGAGCTGGGGGGAATGAGTGAGCAGTAGCACAGTTTGGAGAGTGTCAGTGGGAACACTAAACTGGGGAGTACTATTCCTAAACCACAACACTGGGTTTAGTGACCGACTTGCTTAGGAGAACAAGCAAAGCCATGGTTGAAGAGGGCCAAAAAAACCCTCTCTAAATAAAATTAGATATGGGGAAATAGTCTATTGTCTGACAGATGTTCATAACACATTTGCCTCCACAGCAAATATATTAGTTACACGGTTGTATTATAAATGCAAAGGAGAAGAAGAAAGTCAATAAATACATACCAACAAAATTCTTCCATGAGAAACGATTTTCTGTCTGCTTCCATGACTGTGGCCATGCCATCAGGACTGTGTTGTGCTTCATGCCTCCTAAACCAGCTGACTGAATCAAATAGGATATTCCATCTCTGCAGTTAGGAGACACCACAATCTGGCAAAATCCTTTAGTCTTTTCTACTCCCATTAAGGCCTTAACATTCTGCAAAGGAAGATTACACATGGGAAAATACAGTCATCGACACTGATAATAAACACCAGAAGGAGCAACAGACTAAATAATAGTAAAACTTTATCAACAATGTATAATCAACATCAAGAAATCACTAATTCCAAAAGAGTGAACATGATTCTATGAAAACTAGAGTTCCAAACACTATCTCCCCAAAAGACACCACACAGAGTTTTTTCATTACTTTAACTATTCAGCCTTATATTTCCAAAGAAGAATGAATAAGACATGAGTAAAAATAGATTGATAAAGATAAATGACGTAACGCTGCTTGAGGTAAAACCAAAATGACTGACTGACAAAGCAACATATGGTTGGAATGACAAGTCCTTTCTTTTGGAATTGGAAGGGTTTGGAAAAGTGTGATGCCAAGTACTTTAGAAGAAGAGGCTGATAAACTTCCTTAGACACCTTTGACATTAAGAGGCTGATTATTTATCAGCTCCCAAGATGGAAAAATAGATGGCCAGGAGACAATTGGAATTGTCTAAATAATGACAAGATAAACAGACCAGATTAAGTATCCCACACCTCTTTAATTCTAAAGTGTCTCTCCTTTATTTGAACACTGACAAACATGCAGACACACAACCAAGTACTTTAAAAGAGGCATTCAAAATGGTATCAAAGTTGACTACGGAACTTCAGCTTTGGCATCCACTATTTTCTACTTAAATAATCTCAAAATCCTATCATTATCAATGACATGTGGGAGGAGATCAGCATGGTTTCAGAAGCAAGACAGTACATTTGGAGTTTTAAGAAGCACCAAAATTTTTGTCAAAAATCATCAGAAACAGATTTGATTACAGAATGCCTGGCACTGCTGTAGTGTGGCTTCACATCAGAAACTGTTTCATAGAGAAAAAAGTCTTTAGAGAATCTGCTAGCAAAACTAACAAGTCTCTTTGTGCAAACAGTATCTGGAGGGCATACCAGTTCAAATAGATGCTTTTTTCTTTTTAAGAGACAGCCAGGAGAATCTTGATTTTCTACAGGTCTCCTAGAAACACTTTTGAGCTTCAATTTTCCAGAACCAATGAGGCCTTCAAATGCTCAAACTTTTACAATTCATCTTCATTTCCATTTTAAAAGCAATAGTTTCCTGAATCTGAACACCAGGTCTGACTTCCTAGAGAACTCATGGATTAGGCCCCCCTTAAATTCATTCCTTTTCCATCTCTCAAGAACACAGTTAAGCCAACTATATACATTTCAAACCCTCATGGGTAAACAGTTTCTGTTTAAAGGGTTTTATTGGATTTCATAGGCCTGATTTTCTATTCTGTGGCTTGTTTTCTACTCACGCATGTAGATGGTAACACCTTAACAATTACTTTCACAATGTATCCTTGCTAGACCTTTCTCACCATGTTTTCAAGTTAATTGCTCTCATAGAGCCTTTTCATATGATATCGGATAGATCACCTGGCTTTATACTTTGTTATTTTAAAACCCACTATTGGCAAGAGGGAAAAAAAAAAGAAAACTGGGAGCAAATGGGCAGTTAGCTATGTTAAATCCATTCAACATCTCAAATGCTCATCTGTTTTAGAGATACGAGGTCTGAATAAATCACAGGTGTTTTTACACAGCTTTGCAGGCTACTTGGATTAAAACAATAGACATATCAGTCAATGCTCTTCTGAACAACACTGAAGAAGTTAACCTGATTCGGAAGATATAATGGCAATCAAAACCTACTTTTGGATGTTTTATTCAATAAAATACAGGAAACACGGTATTTTCTGCAAATGTTTCCCCATTCTATAAACACAGGAGTGGGAGAGTTTGCATAGGTAAGCATATACAATGACTATTATTAAAGAAACATTCAAATTAAATTCACTTGTGTTTGTAAGCATAGTCAGATGTCATCTTAAATTACATGACAACTTATTTTTTCCTACCTCATCCTACCTTCTTTGGAGACATGAGATAAATAGGAAGGAAAAAAAAAAGAGAGAGAATGAAAGTAAAGGATCTCAAGAAGGATGCTTTCTCAGAAAAGACTGGTCCTAATCTTAATTCTGCTATGTATTTCTAGAACAATGTAGAAAATCACATCATGAATATACATTATGCCAAACACCTGCATTTGTAAGTTAAATGCTCAATTTTTTGTTAAATATATGCCATCTGTTTCCTGTATAAGGTAATTTGTTAAAACTACATCCCTTGCAGTTTTTCAAGAATGTAACATGACTGTAAGACCAGGGTTCTCAATATTAAAATAAAAAGCTAAGAAGTACCAGCATTGTCTCATCCTACCGGAAAATTTTATAAAACATTTTGCTATGTACACCAACCTATTCTTCTTACACAATCATTGATTGTGCTGATAGCAAAAATAGATGCTTTATTCAGTATTTTACAACAGTCTGTTTTAATTCAAGATACGACTTAGCCAAATCCAGATTCAACATTTAAATACTAATGTAAATTACAAGCTGTCTTTTACATACCTCTTCAGCTCTCTGAGTTTCTGTGCATTTATCTAAGTAGATTCCCTGAAGAACAGAGCCCACAATAGTCAGTCCTTTACCAGCCTTCAACTGAGAGGTGAAAGAAAGCAATCTAGGGTGTTTCACTAACTGCCCATTATCCAAGTTTAACAGGACCAAAAGTTGAGGTCTGCCAAACCAAAAAAAAACCAAAAAATAAACAAAAAAGAAGTTAAGCACACACACATATTCATAAGCAAGGAAGAATTGGAAAATTAAAATTAACAATAAAATGCAGATTAAGGGTTGAATTCAATGGAAAACAGCCAAATATTAAGAGGGAAGCCATAATTTGCAATAGCAACACTTCAGGTACAGAATACCTACATAAACTACAATACCATCATTCTGGGAAACTCCCTTAAAGAACAGTTTTACCAAGAAAATTATTGAATCACAGTTATCACCCTTCCAATGAGATTTTGAATTGATCTAGTGCAACCTCCTGCTTGAATGACTACACACTGAATACACACCACATTGTTTACAGCTTCACCCAGTTGGATTTTGAAAACCTCCAGAAACAGAGATGTTATCACCTCTGGGTAACCTCTTCAACACTTAGTTATTTTATCATGTTCTCTGATTCTCCTACCATACACTGCTGTAAGGAATCTGACTTCATCCTCTCATTAACCTTCTTTTAGGTTCTGCATATTTCCCAATTAGTTCTAGGAGCATTTAGCCTCCTCTTCAGCCTCCTCCAAGCTGAATAAGCACAGCTCCCCACAGGAGATACGCTCCAGTGCTCCAGCCACCATCTCTGTGGTCCTATCCACTCCAGTTTATTGATGTCATTCCTATTTTATAGCACATAAACCTGGATTAAATATTCTAGATGTATTCTAATGAGTGCTGAACAAGAAGGAGTATTATCTCCCAACTTATTTACTTCCCAGTGTACTACCTCTATGCTCCTGTCGATCTCATTCAGCATGTCACTGCCAAGACACAGTGCTGGGATTACTGTCTACTGGCAATCATAAATCCTTGTCACCAGAGCAGGTTCCCAGTCTTGTATCACTGCTCTGGACATGCCTGTGCCAGGTACACCCCTCTGGATATTCACTACCTTATGAACTCATTCCTCTACCTGCACAGGTCTGTCCAAAAGGACAGGCAAATCCTTAACCATACTGACAGTACCCCAAATTCAGTTGCAGCTGCATACTAGCTTGAGGAGGAATTCTATTTCCTTTAATCAATATCCTATCTGCTTATTTTACCCAAAACAACATTTTGTACATTTCCTGTCATTGCTACAAATTCAAAAGACTGATGAAGAGTTGGAGCATAATTCCCACCTCAAAACTAGAGCACAGTTTGAGATGTAACAAGACGACCCAGTCCTAGCAATTATATTGACACAACAGAAGGATAACCAAAGCAGTCAGATATTTAAGGGAATGTCAACACCACATTATATTGCTGCCTCTGAGATGTCAAGTTCATCAGTTCCAGGGCAAATAGTAAAATAATGCCATTACACTGAAGGGCAACAGAATACTGCAAGTGCATGCACCCTGGGATACTGTCACTGAGCAGTGACTGTAATTAAAGTATCACATTACATTCATGCAAATGTCCTTCTGTTTTCAAATGTTAATTTTTTACATTGGTTTTGAAGAAAATTCATAGTATAGTAAGTAAAAAATAAATAATGCAAAAATAGTGGACATCAAACTTCATTACATACAAATAGACAGTAAATGTGAGATTTTGTTTTCATGATATCTAAGCAATTCAGAAAGTGCTACTATTGAATGAAGCCATATAAAAAAAGAATGTCACAAAAATGGATTTAAACAAATAAAAGATTCCTCTGTATATTTATACAAGTATTTCAGATGGAACATAAACAGAAGCAAAAAAACCCACACTTATGGAATTGCAGCATTTCTTTCACAGAAACAGTCAAATTCTTTTGATTCTGAAAAATCTATAAATAATCAACCATTAAAATTCTTCTGCACTTTTGAAAACCATGTCAACACTCCCATGGATTTAAATTTGAGTTAGTTTGCCCATATTTCCAGCAAAGCTGACTACATGCTGACCATAAGCTGCATTCTACTGCAGTAAAATAATACTATTGCAATGACATCGTCCCCATGCCCGAGTTAAAACATTATTTTAACAGTGAATTTCACTTTGGCCTGTAGCTCTACCAGCAGTATTCCCAATGTATTTACGTATTTCAGGAATTATGTGGCCTTGGAAAGCACAGGACTCTACCTCCAGTTCTTGGTGTGAGGAGGACCATCTTCCACACGGAGCAAAGCATAGCGAGCTGCGTTCAGGGACAGACCCCGGATTCCATCGCCCCATTCTTTTTCCGCTCTTCAGGATACAGAAAGAGATTCAATTAACAGGGTCCCGTTTGTTTATACAAATTAAGTACTTTTTCTCATGTGGGGGGATAATGGGCATTAACAAATGGTCACTTCTTTTGCATAAATGCATGAAAAGACCTTGTTTTGCAAATTTAAATCAAGATTGAAGACTAACCAAGGTGAAGTAGTTCCAGGTCCCTTCAAGTTAATTTTTTCTTAAGTATTTATTTACTATGGTCTGTTTTATTCATATTTCAAAAAGATTTTTGTAATTATGACAACTACTTAAGTTGCTTTTTAGCACTAAAATCCGTAAGTGAAGGCTACTTAAAAGGAATTGTTTTAAAGCAGCAAAATTAATACATGAAGCTTGACTTTGTATAGATTAGTGTAATCTATCTTCCCCTCAACATCACCACTACAGCTTTCTCCACTTCCTTTCCCTCTCAGCTTCTCTCTGAGACAAGCCTAAAGGTGCATCCACCCTCCATTTTAATCCACTTCTAATCCCCCCACATTTTCCAGTCCTTTTAATTCCAGTATTAGAATGTTGAAGATTGAAAGAGGGCAGGAGGGTGGATTCTACTGTGGCAGGGGGTCCATCTCCCTTGTACACTCTGCCTCCCATTTGCAAATTCATGAATTCTTACTGAACTTGGCTACCTCTAGCAAAGCATCTCTTTCTACAAGGTAAATGTGCCAACACTGGTAGAGCCTGTACACAAATTTGGAAGTATGCATAATTTTATGTATGTGCATGCCTAGGCACACACACAAGCAGAACTGTTACCATTTCATCTGACTTCCTTGCTAAAATAGGGGAATTAATTTCCTTATCATTAACCCGTTAAATAAGAGCAATCTCGGAAAGCATCTAATCTGGAAATGGAGATACTCGAAGATGGACAATCCACCAGGTGGAGCCATTTACACCAGAGGATCCACTTAAGACCTGTGCTTAATCAAGCATCAAAACAAGTGGCCTTGCTTCAGTTTCCTGCTCCAAGATCTTACTATTTTCTTTCCAACATAAGGTGTATTTCCTTCAGAAAGGATAACATACACATCACTGATCACAATCACCTCTAGTATTTGTATATGTTGTTTAGGTGAGGGATTTTTGTGCTGCTTACTGTTTTAGCTTTGGTTTTGTTATGATCCTCAGCATGCTTTTCAAGTCTCCTACTTGCTCACCATTCCCTACAGACATGAGTCTGTCTCAAATGCATACAATGCAAAGAATGTTGCAATTTAAAGATTATCTAAGCCTTCAGAAAACAGGTAATTTTCAGTGGGTCCTCTGTATGGTTCAGTATGATAAAATCTAAAAAGTGCTAAAGCCCACACACAAAAAAGTAGGGTTTGAGCTTCAGCACAAAATAATAACGTAACAGTTCTGTAATAGTTGTTACTTGATACTGAGAGGTGAGGTTCCTTAAGTTCCAAAAATTTACACCATCATCTCTGCTCCAGTGAAAGTTTCCCAACCTCATTGGTTCTTATTTCAATTAATTCTGGCTGTTGAGAAGTTTGGAACAGAGCTCCCAGAGAAATCAGAATCTGAAAGCTTACAACACTTTAACACAGACAGGATCTTACCTTCTTTCAAGGTCTATTACTTCAGTTGTATCTACTTTATACAAAAGTGCTTTTTGCTGAATGTTAAAGATATTAAATATAGAATAAATAAGATATATGGTCTTACCCTCTATATTCTATGTATTTGTATATACATCCTGCGATTAGCATGGCAATCAAAGCATAGTACCAAGAGCAAATGAACATCAAGGCAAGACATAAACTCATCCCCAGGAATGAGAGAGTCCTAAAAGAAACCATTTTTTTCCATTTTTTTAAATAGGCATGCAAACATTCTACAAAATTAATTTCTTATTTAAGTTAACTTCCAGAAAGGCCTTTCTTCTTCAGAGGCCATTTTATAGCTACTATAAAAGCAAAAATACATTGTCCCAATTTCACATTATTAAAAAAATACATTCTGAACCTTTGTGTGACACAAATAATACAACTGAATTAGATATAACAATAGATTTACTACATTTGTCAGTGCTGAAACTCTATCAGCACCAGGTAAGGTCAGTTTCAAGACATAATACTATCACTTACTTGCTGTTGATTTGAATTCAAGCTAAAAAAAATTTCAAACAGTAATAAACAACATTGTTTCTTCCAGCAAAAATAGGTAATTACTTTAAATTCAATTTGACTAATCAGTTCTATTCTTCACTTCTGCTGTGGCCTGTCTGTTAGGCAGTAAAACAAGTAGAAGATAATACACAAAACAATCTTTCAAAGGCTATAAAGAAACAATGGCTGTATGCTGAAAAAATTACAGAAGCATTTTCAGACTAAAATCCGTATGCCTGGTTTGCCCACAAAAGACAGACATAAATCATCTCAGAATGGACAGTTTTGTATCTACTTTTAGTCACATACAACACCCCAAATTTCTATTCACCCAAATTCCAAATTAGAGCTAGCTTTCACTATATTGTCAAAGAGTGTCAGCAGACCCAACTTTTGCTTCGTACCTTTAGTTTGCTTCTTTAGTACCATGCAAGCATTGAGTCTAGTTACAAACTAAGGGAATGCTTTCTACCTGTTCTTGAGGACATCAGTCTTGTAGTTTGTCAGCTGCTCTATCATGCCTGAATTAATCTAAGACTCTACTTTCACTCAAAAAAATAAAATCCCATCCCAATTAAAGCCAAACATTCCAACACCTGCTTTGGCTATAAGTAGTCACTCAGTGAATCAGCTGGATCACTGACCTCTGAGAAAAATAAAAAGGAATTATTGCCAAATCTGTGTATTTGGAGGGTTAGGTGCCAAGCTAGTGTGTGACTACTGAGCATATTCAACAAGTTTTTTCAAAGCTAAAACCATGATATTTCATTTTCACTCAAAGTTTTGAAAGGAAAAATAATAAGCAACTCTTACATCCTAGAATCATGGCAGCTTAACTCCTATATGTTCTGGTCTTTAAGGTATTTCAGCACTAAAACTTCTCAACAGAATTACTATTAAATTATATACTTTTAACATATAATTTAAAAAAAATTCAAGAAGTCTTCCAATCTTAGTTTGAAATGTTTAAAATCTTAAGCTGTTAAAAAAAAAAAAGTTTAAACAAAAAACATACCCTCACCCATTCTATTATTGACCTTTATTGACTTTGTTAAGTGTCTACTCATCTGCTTCAGTTATCAAATACAAGGTCCAAAGCACATTTCAAAACCAGTGATCATATCATGAATGAGCCAATTGAGGCATACTGAATGAGGGGGTTTTTTGTACAAGTTTTGGGTTTGCATATTTTTTGCATAACCAAAATGAAAACAGTTTCAACCTTCCTGAACATTTTTATCAGTTCTCCTTATTTATATATAAAAGACAGATTATATCCTTGTCATCCTCATTTTCACACAGATCTATTGCCATATAAGCAATATAAAATGTCATTCTGTAACCCCTTCCCTAACCATCTACGTTAGCCACATTTTCATGATCACTGTTATTACCAGCACTATTCCAAACACATGAAAATAAATGTTGCTCTGAAAGTATTCAGTGCATGAATCATAACTCATTTAAGTCAGGAGATTTTATTATGGAAATACAATGAACAATTTAGGCCTGTATAGTTATTTTTAACTCTTCTGAATGAAGAAATATTCCCTACCAGTGGTAATACTTGAAACGAGGTCTCCAGTTGGGAGTTCGTAAAAGTGTCTGAACTGCACAAGCCAGATTTACAAACATATAGCACATAAGGAAAAACCTGTTAAGGAAAAAAAAGAGCATTTTCTAGTAAAAATTAACTAGACAGATGCACATTAAAATAGTGAACACAATCCAAAAAAGGGTAGGAACATGTCTATTTTCCTGTACACTGTGTTCACAGTGACCAACAACACAAGATGTAGATTAAGATTACTTATAGAATACTATGCCTCAAAATACATTATTAACATAATATATAGAGCCTCAAGCAAATATTTCACAGACAACATAGCAAATAACTGACAATCCTGGTGTATGATCTTTGGCTGGGACAGAGTTAATTTTCTTCATAGCTTTTGTTCTGGACAAAGTCAGTAAAATAAAATTCAGTTCATAACCTATAATATTAGTTTTGTCTGTCTCCGTTAGATGCACTTGATGTAAAATAGCAAGACTTTGAATTCTTTTTTTTTTTAAAGTTGAATGTATTTTTATTAGCATTCAAGAATTCTGTCATTTAAGAAGTTTTTTGTGCCTAGAAAATTAGTTCCAGCCAGAACATTTTCTTATTGTTTCACATTAACTCCATGATCAAATAGGAATATAACTTGCTAGAAAACAAAGTCTTGTGTGTATTACTTAAACAAGAAAAATAATTACCTAGTTAATTTAAAAACAAAATACGATTTAACTTAAGAACACAAACCACCACATTCATACTTACATTGAAAGAATTGGTGCCACACTGTCCAATGAGGCTATCAAAATTCCTATTTCACAAATACCAGCAGTGAGGAGCAGAGCCCAAGTTGGTTCTCCATTTGCTTTTCCATGACCAAATATCTAATTCAATTCAAGTAAACAGTAAGATTAGGGAAAGCTGTTATTATTATACAGTTATGAACTATGGTGCAGAATGTGAACTAACTTAATTCTAACTGGAACTAAAAGTAGTCATTAGTTACAAAGGAAAATAATGCAACCTACACTGTGAAAAGCCAAAACTAGAATTGCAAAACACCGATTTTCAATATGAAAAAATTTTACTAAAGTAAGCAATGACTACCTAACACTAAAGTCCTATTACAGCTGCTCTTGAAGTATTCTTAAGTAAATTAAAATTCATATGCATGAGAAATTTATGCTCAGTAAAAAGCTATTATAGTTGAGGGCAGTATTTTTCGTAACACAGAAATTAGGTGCCAATTCAGCACTTATGAACATAATATTGACCTTTAATGAGGACTTGGATAAGCCTATGATCCTGCTTAGAACCCTACCAAAAATCATTTTGCATGTGGTAATTTCCTCTGTGGAGAATTTCCATCCAGCTATACTGGTGACAGATGGCAAAATGCTTTGCCTGCAGTTCCAGCTGTATTTATTCTCCTCCATAATCCTCCACTCAATTACAGAGATTAAGCCCTTATTCATTCTCCATACCATCTTCTTCCCTTAGCTTCCTGTCATCCATCAATTTCCCTACTCCAATATTAAAATCCTCTTTTTTTTTGCTCATGTTTCAAGTCTTTTGGTTTTGGGTTTTTTGGGTTTTTTTAAATATGACATACTCTTGCTCCTGTATTAATCGCCTTGAATTCATTTCCCTGATTGTCCATGCAGCAGCCATATCACTCCAAAACTGCAAGCACACCTCAAGTCTCAAATCCTCTTTAAATACCCTGTTTCTCTTCAATTCCCATTCTCTCCCTTCCCAAACCACATATTCTTTTCTCTCAGTTCTTCACTCCTTTCAAATCTAACCCTGACAAGGTGCAATCATACTGTCATCTGCTCACTCAATGCCAAATTTTTACTTCAGGCAAAAGTGATTTTTTTTGCTTGCCTCTTTAAACACTACCCAGCGTTTACAACTTACTGCATTACACAATCCCTTGTCGTTGACAAGTCAAACTCCACCACCACTCAGTCCTCCCACCCAAGCAAATTTACTGTATTTACTTCCTCTTACAGATAGTCTTGCAAGTCTCAAGATAAGCTTTCAAACTCCAAATTTCACCACGGAGATCACAGTTTTGCTTTCTAGACATTATTATCATTTGGAGTTTTATTTATTTATTTTTAACTCAAGTCTAGTTGTTCAGGTTTTAAGAAGCAGCCCAGGAAGAATTCTCTCCTTCTCTTTTGGTTGTCAGCTCTCTTGCTTCAAGAAAAATCTGATTTATTTCTTTTTCAAACGTTCACAGAGATGTTGGAACAATCTTGATGTCTGGAGTCATGGATAGAATTCTGTTGTTATATCTTTGTTCACTTAATTTAGCTTATAAAAATTAGAATTGTATCTCTACGATACGAGAAGGATTATGCAGTTCCATAGTGAGATCAGATCAGCTGTTCACAAAAACAAGCTGTAAAAACAGCCAGGAGTCAAGAAGTTCAGTTGTTAGTTGCTTCTTAATTAATTTATTTCCATTTATGGAAGGCTTATATTCTCAGTTTGCAACCACTAACTTTTATGTTAGAACAAATATAATTAAATTGCACTGCACAAAAATATCAAAGCTCAAGCTTTGCCCTGCGATAGCCTGACCTATTATTGCACACAAACAGAACCGAGCTCAAGTCTTTTCCTCACAGTTCTACAGAAGCAGCAGAAAAGATGCCTCTTTTTTTTTGGTCAAAATAGAAGCCACATCTGAAGAAGTGTAAAGAAAAAAAATCTCACTTGAATAAAAGGTACAATGCCATCTCTTGCAATGGCCTGCAACAGACGGGGTGCACCAGTGAGACTCTGCAGACCAGCACCACATGTTGAAAAGAACGAACCAATCACAATAACCCATGGAGATGGCCAGGCCAGTGTACCAACCACCAGATTTCCATTAACTGCTTCTCCAAACCTTAGGAAAGAACAGGGGAAACAAAAATAAATTTAAAAAAAAAAAAAAAAAGGAAGTAAGCATTAAAATAACTTTTACTACCATTTCAATGCCCATATTTCAATGTTTTCGGACAAGAGCAATCTTAACAATAAACACCAGGTTACAGTATGAACTACAGGATTTCCCAACCAAGCAGTCTCTCTTTAGTCTGCTTTTTCAAAGAAAACATTTATAATTGCTTCAGATTAAGTGCTGCCTCTAAGCAGACATGCAGCAATTATCAGGTACCTCGGCAAACTTCACAGAATTAACAGCAATAGCAACAGTATGTACATATGTATCTTATAGATTCTTATGAGAGCTCAGGACTAGATTGTTCTACAAGTAACACAGGTATACTCTGAGGCATAAGCAGGAGATTCACAAAACAAAGTATTAGCCTCTCCTTTTAACAGTGTGTAACTGGCATAAAGATGAATAACTAGAGAAATTGCTAGACACAACCATCACATCTTCTGACTGTTGTGCTACCTGATGCAATTTTCAAATTTCTATGGCAAATGAGTGGGTAGAAGCCAGGAGGAGGTGCTTTCATTGGTCTTGAGTATCCCATCTGATACTACTCCCCCTTTTTTTTTTTGCATACCTAACTTTATGCTATTTATGGATGTCTTGAGTAAACTAAAAAAAGGTAATTCCTTACTCACTTCCCATTGAAAATGACATTTTTGTTTTGAAGCAAGTAAGCTTCTTGTGGTTCATCTTACTTTTGTTAGTAAGCAACCAAAATCACTTTTAAGACTATCTACATTGTGATAGTATCATTTTTCCCCAATGGTTTCAGATTTTTCAAAATAAAACCCCAGATGAAAGGAAAACTCTACAGATTAAGGAAAATTAAATGCTTTCTCTCTTTTCACACCTGCATTTAAAGCACGGTCAAGAAACAACAACAAAATTAACGTAATAAGCCAGCGTTCAAATTCTTGCATATGCCCAAGCCTGCATGCATGACTACACACTATTTTCACCACATGGAAAAAGGGGAAATCACATCTTTGTAGGAAAAAAACTTATGCTTCTATGATAACATTTATACAACTGCACATTTATTCTTAGAATTTGAATTAATGCCTGTGTTTTAATTAGACACAAGGTAGGAATAACTTGAAGAGATGAAAGAAACACTGAAAGATGTACAACCTAATTACTCCTATTGCAGATATGACCATTATAATAGAAAAACATAAACAAAAAGCAAAAAATAGTCTTTAAACCAAACTAAAAATCCATTCACTTGCTGGATTTCAGCCAAACAAGAACTGGCATCACTGTAAATGAAAGTTCATGGATTCAAAGCTCCTGCTACAATAGAACCTGGTCTAGTGATAGATCCCAGCTTGCAAAATTCCACATTCTCCTGCCCCAATAAATTTCAAATGTGTTACTTTCAAAAATGTGAGTTTACAGATACTAGCTCTGCTTTAATTTCAAATTTCAGAATTAACTGACTATTTTTTTAGGCAGTCTGATTCAGTTCTGATACTTATTTTGAAGAAAAACATCTCAGGTATTTTCACTGATGCAGCAATACCATTTTAAAGTAAAAACCACAGAGTCACAGAACGGGTCAGGTTGGAAGGGACCACAGTGGGTCACCTGGTCCAACCTCCCTGCTCAAGAAGGGCTGTTCTAGAGCACATGGTACAGGATTGTGTCCAGACAGTTCTTGAATATCTCCAGTGAGACTCCACAACCTCTCTGATCAGTCTGGTCCAGGGCTCAGTCACCCGCACATTAAAGAAATTCTTCCTCACATTCATATGGAACTTCCTGTGCATCAGTTTCTGCCCATTGCCCCTCATCCTATTGTTTGGCACCACCAAGAGCCTGACTCCATTTTCCTGGCACCTCTCCTTTAGATACTTATCGACATTGATGAGGTCCCTTCTCAGTTGTTTCTTTCAAGGCTGAACAGGCCTAGCTCACTCAGCCTTTTCATATGAGATGCTCCAGTCCCTTGGTCAGCTCTGTAGCCCTCTGCTGAACTTGCTCCAGGAGCTCCATGTCTCTCTTGTATAGAGGAGCCCAGAATTAGCCAGAGAATTCCAGATGTGGCCTCACCAGGGCAGGATCACCTTCCTCGACCTGCTGGCAATGCTCTTCCAAATTCATCCCAGGATTCCATTGGCCAAAGGCACACTACTGGCTCCTGGGCAGGTTGTTGACCACCAGGACCCCCAGGTCCTTCTCTGCAGAGGTTCCTTCCAGAAGTCACCCCCCAGCCTGTACCTGTGCTTGGGGTTATTCCTCCCCAGCTGCAGGACCCTGCATTTGGCTTTGTTGAATTTCAGAAGGCTCTTCTCTGCCCATCTCTCCAACCTGCCAAGGTCCCTCTGAAAGGCAGTACAGCCTTCTGAGACATCAGCCACTCCTCCCAGTTTTGTACCAGCAGTGACCTTGCTGAGGAGGCTCTCTACTCCTTCATCCACATTACTGATGAACAAGTTAAACACTACTGGGCCCAGTATAGAACCCTGGGGGACACTGCTAGTGACAGGCCTGCAACTAGGCTTTGTGCCATTAATCATGACCCTCTGGGATCTGCCATTCAACCAATTCTCAATCCACCACACTGTCCATGCATCAGACCCACACTTCTTGAGTTTGTCAATAAGTATGCTGTGAGAATGTTGAAAGCCTGTCACGATCCCTTGCTACTTCTTGTATTAGTTTTGAACAGAATCCAGCTTTTAACTTATGGTTTTCTTTCTAGAGTAGTAAAATAAGCTGTCTCAGCACCAGCTCCATCACCTTTCAAACAATATACCAATGCCACTTCTTCAGCACCAAAAGCAAACCTAGGCCTCAACAGCAAAGAGAACCAGACACCAACAAAAAAACAAACGTGAAACCCAACAACAGTTTCATCTTAGTCAACTCAGTTTCTTCTAATGGAAAAAGTTATCAAAATCTGGAGATTTTGTTCATGCTCATCTTCATTATGTTTATTCTCTTTGTGCTTCATATTGTACCTTAAATGTCATTAGGCAATTCCATGGTTGAAAATTGACACAACTCTTGATCTACAACTGTATTTTAAAACAAAAAATAGTCATACATCCAATGGGAGTTATAGGTCTGTTGGTGCACTGCAGTCTCATAAACTCTTCTTGTCATTTAATTCACATTTTTTTGCTTTTTTTCCCTCAGGACAATATTACTTCTCCCAAAGTAATATCAGTCCTCTTATGCCCACCCATCAGCTCTGCAAATACTAATTACTATTTTATTTATCAGGAACATTTTCTTTATCAGGCTGGTTCCACTTCAAACATTTATCTTAGATTCTGTTTCTGCTTTTCGAGAGGATACAACCTGATAACCTGACTGGTTTTTGCAGCCATCTCAGTTTAATACCTTTAACAGTTTTAACCTTAGCAAAACAAATATATACCACATAGATATTGCACAGATGAGTCATTAATAAGTGCTATTAATATAACCCATGATCATATATACTCCCTGTAAAATCAGAAGTTGAATACCACTTACTTATCTCTTAATATGACACCTTCTATACAGGCACCGAACAGCACTATACAGGAGAGATCTGTAACTCAGACTGAAGGAAGATCACATCATAAATAATTGCAGAGAAAACCCATCATTTTTCACCTAGGTATGAAATGAAAATGTTCATGATAATGAAGTGTGGGGGGGGGGAGGTGTTTCATGGGGGGTTTTTTGTATTTTTTTTTTTTAAGTTCTTCCCTGCTGTTATTTTTATGTTCTCTATGGTTGTATTTGATACACAGTTGATTTAAGTATTGGAAGTAGACAGTTCACACATCATGCAACAGAACAGGTATCTTCTCGTACAAATAAGCAAGCATTTGTGTCATCTAGGTTTTGAAGGACTGCAAACTTCTGTTGCTGGTTGTTTGGTTCAAGATTTGGTTATACTGAATATAACAACCTGCCAACGGAAACATGATGCTTAAAATCCTCTAAAAGAGTTAAATAAAGATGTCATTAATATCTTGGAATTTGAAGCTAGCAGAATATAAGATATCTGTATTTATAAGTAAAATTTGAGATATTTTAATAATATATATAAATATTTGTATTATAAATATACAAATATAAAATATTTCTTTTCAGGTTAGATTTCATTAATTTTATACTCAGGCAACTCTAATGACTTTCCAATGAAAAACCTATACTATTATACTTACAGAATGCAGACTAGAAAAAAGTCACATCATAAAGGATACAAATAAAAGATGTAGTTGAAATAGCCAAAATTGTTCCAGTAGGAATAGATTTCTGAGCATCCTTTAGGTCTCCAGATCTGTTTGAACCTGCCATAATACCTTAAAAAGAGATGAAATTCGTATGTCATAAAAACCATTAGTAGAAATCCATGGACATAACTAATAGAACAAGAATGTTTAACTTGAAGCCTGATACAGCACAGGATTACTAATGAAGCAGGCTGCAGTAAAATAACATAATCCTGCATAAATCCTCAAGTTACATATTTGTTTCATTCAGAAATTTGTTTACTACCCACTGTTGAATAAACAAATCCTACAAAGGTCAGCAAACAGGCGGAAAAAAAAATTAAAAAAAATTTTTCAAGTATAACCTCAGAATCATTACTGAAATGAAGAAATAAAAGTAGCAAAATACTGGGGATGGATATTATAAACCAACAGGGATTTACCAATTTTAGCCAGTGTGACCAAATTCACTTTCTACTAAACAGATCCTAGTAAGATATGTAAGCAAATCAATTAACTAAAGAATAAAAGCATAGAAACAAAAGAGAGAGGAGCAGCAGGAAGAAAAAGAATTGTTAGAAAAATCACATGTACACATCCCTGTTTGAATCTAACAAGAAAACATTAGTATTTTCTGGCACATACTGTGACAGGAGGGGAAAAAAATATACAATAACTGACTAATTCTGTCATCTTTACTAGAATTGATCTGACCACTGGGGGCAAAAACAAGGAAGCTAATGTCAAGATGTTCCAGTGCAAAAACAATTGTCAAATTCCATGGAATGAAACCCTAACCAGAGGGTCAGATGTGATGAATGTTGATAAAGTCTGAAGTAAAGAAATGGGAACAGTGGGGTTCAAACAAGAATACAAAGGGACACTTCCACTTGGTATTACACTAATAAACACTGCTGTGGCAATCAGCCACCAGCTATGCCTCCCTAGCACCAGAAAGTTCCAGGTACATAACCCTGGACACACAGACTGGCAACACCATGTGTCACCAATAAACAGTCACACATGTGAAAAATATTTTTCCCAGCTGTAACTACACATCCCCACTCAAGAAAAATAGCTGTATCTACCTGTCACAGATGGGAAATAAATCCCTACAAGCATTGTGAAGTAGGTCATGATGTCTGTAAAAACATAAGGGAGTCCACTCATTTTTGTCTCTTCTGATCCACCAACTGATGGCTGATCTTTTTTCTCAACTATTGATCCTTTTTCTGAATAGGTACTCCAGAGATTATCTAAAAGGGGGGAAAAAAACAAAAGTCAGTGTCACCTTGCTGTTTCAGGATATCAAGTAGTGACAATACAATAATCTTATTAATCCGATGACTTTTCTTACACAAAAATCGCGGGTTTCCCAATATGATTAATACCAATTTTAGTAAGTGGATATTCCCACAATATGCCAGCAAAAATGCAGTAGTGTACCAGATGCATGTTACAAAATTTTCTCTTCCATTAAAGAAAAATGTAGTTATAGAATTGAATGCTAATGTATTTGTAGAATATCCACTTACATTGCACAGGTATATGAAGGTCTTATCAGGATGTATTGTGAAAAAATAAGGAAATGATCTCCAGGTTCAGGCAATCTTAGCGTACATTAATATTTCTTGTCCTTGTATTTTGAGGAGCAGTGCAAAGAAGAAATGCTACTTAACAGTAACTTGAGTTCTTTGAGACCTGCTGTATAGAATAATCCTGGGTAACACTTCAGGATTCAGCTGTTCATGGTGAAAGATTTCCATTCGGTGACAAAAGCAGACTCCAGAAGATCACTGATCAGCAAAAAACCTCCAGTAGAATGTTGCTCAAATTCTCCAGCAAACTAAGAATGCATGTTTGAAGACTGAGGGCCGAAGAACCAGTAACTTTAGAGAGCTTATATTTGTAGAAACACTGGTTGTGCACCTTGACAAGACTGTGAGAACATCCAACACTGATTCTTATTTTAAAATAAGACAAGTTATCCTAACATATGTGAGGAAACGAAGTAGATGCTCTCCCACCTTTGCCAAGAAGGCAAAGGATTTAACAGCACAGAAATAAACAATTCCCATGGACTGTCAGGATGATTAAATAGCCAATTTTCAGCTGTCCTGTACAACTTCAGGGAATTTAAGTATTCTAAGCCTTCACAACAGCAAAAAGTTACCTTGAGCACAATAGGAAATTGACTCTGAACCATAAGAGACCAAAGACTTATAACAGAAATCTTACAATTGGTAAGCACATATGGAAACATGCATGAGAAACTAAAGAAACAGCAGAAAAAAGATTAAAAGTAAGTACTAATTGCTACAGAATGGTATGGGTGCTTGTTGAATCAAATGAAGAGTAATAAATCCATCTAGAAATAAGACCGAAACCATAAGAAGAGTTAAGGGAACAGAACTGTAAATTTCAGGAATTTTCACAAAGATTTGAGGTGTGATGTAAAATAAGTCAACATTTCCAAATTAGTATCTACTCCCTGTAGAGCATAAGAGGGAAGTCCAAAAATCAGTTTGCAATTGCCAATCAAAACCACTTAAATACTTAAGGACTCAGCAGCTTGTGTCTTTTATTTAGTATGACACAGGACTGAAAATGGCCTGAGAACTCCAATGCATACAACTTTTAATTGTGGAACTGTTCATGCCAGCATGAGTGAGTAAAATTAGCTTAGGTATTTTGTTAAATAGAAATCACTTTCTTATTTCATAACACATTACATAGAGCTTTCCTATACTCATCTTCCCACAAGTGATAATCCAAGTGAACTTGAAAGTTAGGGTGAGAAAAAAGAATCACTTTTCAGAGGAGTCCAGACATTTGCCCCTTCTAGGACCTTCATGGATTGCTGAGGCTCCTCTAACAACATTTAGGACACACACACAAGACTGGTACAATGCACCAGATCAACATGCTACCATGAAGCAGAAAACTGTTGATTAAAGCTATCTGCAAATTATAGCATTATTGTTAGGGTTACAGGCACAGTTGCTCAGCCACTTGCAGAATTATTTATTACTGTTAGGACAACATTCATGGGAGATGTATATGTATATGAGTATATATATATATATACACACATATGTGAGTATATATGTATATATAATGTATATGAGTGCCCAGTAAATAGCATGAGGACGTAGCACACACTTCCTGGGACACCCAGTCACGTATCTGAGTATTCCCACTCACAGCTCAAAAAATTATAATGTGCCAAGCCTGCAGCTCCAAAGCCTACATACAATGCAGAACAGACATCAAGGGGAGGAAAACCCTCCTTGAGAAACCTTTGCCAATCAAGCTCAACCTTACACTGCGTATCAGAAACCACACTGAGCAAGCAGGACACCGAATTTTAGCATTACATGACACTAGAACAGTGAAAGGCATTGTTACAGAGTGGGTTTTGTTCAAAGAAATGTTACTCAGTGAACAAAAGCAGAACACGTATTTCCAAAAGTAGAACAATGAGAACTTAGCTTGAAACCTCCAAGAATATTGAATGACCTGAGGGGGATGTAACATAGTATTGCTACCCAAGGACAAATGTAACACATGGTTTTTGAGTTAAAAGTGTTTCAGAGAGACAAATAAACTAAAGACTGAAAAGTAGCATCTGCACATGAACATAGCAACAACAGCAATTGATAAGAGGCAATACACATATGGGTGTTATCTTTGAGTTCTGGCAAAGCCAGCAGCTATTTTCTAGAGTTTTGCGGAACTGGGGAAGTGTCAACTTGGCTTTTGTAAAAGAAAAATTGTCAGAACTATTCAAATTCCTTAAGAGGAACTGAAATGAAGGAGATCCACTTAAATCAGTCACCTGTGTTTCCTATGTTTTTGAAATATTCCTCACCCAAGAATCTATAACAGCCATAGGATAAGAGGAAAACTTTTCACATGGATAACAACTGTTCAAGGACTGAAAACAACAGAAAAAAGTAAATGTAAGCAGTTTTGTAATGCAGAAGAGCCACCAGTAAGCTCCTATAAGGATGAGCAGCAGGATTTAACCAGTGCTACCCACTACCCTCAAACAGTTTGAAAAAATAAGCTCTAGCAAGATGAGAAAGCTTACTGGGAATACTCAGTTAAATCAAAGTTGTAGAAGCAAAACCAACTGCAAAGAACTAGAAAAAAATTATATTAGACTAAGTGAATAAACATGATGCAATTGATGGAATTCACTATAGCTAAGCAACAAGCAACTGGAAAGTGTATCCCTCACACTGAGCTTTCAGCAGACTCCTAATGTTCCTTAAAAATCTCAGCATCACGTGAGAGTAAATCAGCAAAATGTACTTGTATACAGGACTGCTAGTTCAAAGAAATACTAACAATGAAGAAGGAACAGAACAAAACCACATTTCTCCCAAAAGAAGAAAAATTAGTGCTCAGCCTGAAACTTCCAAAAGCAAAAGAGCAGTTTAAATCTTAGAGAGTACCAAAAATAAAAAAATTAGGAAAAATTATAGATATGCATATGGTAAATTATAAAATGCATAGAACAAACTCTAAGTCACATTTCTTGTAAGAAACATTTCAAATGAGAAATAATTTCATTTTTCACTGAGAACATTACTTTTTTTAAACATACAAATTTAGATTCAGAGAAGCCTATATTACATTTAGTAACTTTTTATGTATTTGTACACTTTATATTTGGTATTTTGAACTGAATTACTATGGCAGTAGTGATTGTTCACTGTCCTACTACATATGTAGCATTGTATATTTATATAAATCAAACCTTATTGCAAGGGAAAGCAAGGGAGAGCTATCAGAACATCCATTTCATTCTCAGAAAAATTATTTGTCTGTGTACAATAGAATCCATTACATGTTCAAGATGAATCCCTGTGCAACTGGAATTCCAAGCTGCCACAACTGTACAGAAATGTAAACAGAAGAAAAATCTATACACTTTATAGGCTGTTTTTCTGGAAATCAATCACTAACTTGCTGTACACACTGGGCAAGCCACAGGACTTCACTCACTGCACCAGCTGTAAACTGGAAACAAGTTCTCCCTTGAGGTTTGAAAAATTTGAATAAATGGCTTATTGAAATGCCTTTTTGGCATACAAAGGAGCTAAACGCTGTAAAAAAATAGCACTTTACTACCTTTTCCTTTTTGATTGAAGAGTGGCTTTTGAAAGAGAGTCTATAAATCTCCAATCATACCTGGATTAAAGCACTTGATATTCAGCTTCTAAAACCAGATGAACATTTTATAGGAATAAGCATGTTCAAGGCAGCAATCTTTCACACCAACAGATTAGAGCTAAAGAAGTAGTGAGAGGTTAGACCACAACAATACTAACCAGCTATGGGCCACATTAATAACGTCAAAAATTTTTAAATCACTGTGCTTTCCAACTTACCAATTAAAACTCCACTCATTATTCCTGGAATCCCTTGAATTTCTGTCACATTATTGAGATTAAAGTAGTCATCACAGGTAGCATTAAGCAAAGAGCTATCACAGAACAGGCGCCACAAAGGTGTGGTCTTTGTTTCATTGTTGCTTTCAGTAAATTTGGCACAGACGTCAAAGTTGCGTTTTGACAATGTACGGTTTCCAAGGAGACAGATACTAAAAAGAAGAAAAATAAAATCAGTGTTCCTTCAACATAGGCCTGTCCATTAAGGCATTTTTGTCTACTGGACTTCTTCAGAAACCTGTTATTTACACTACCTATCTTAAGGCTTGTACTACATCTACTAGAACAGTACCTAGTATCTACATCTAAAGCTACCATCAACAGCCTTAAAACATGGATCAAATATTTCTACTTTAAAGGTATTAATAGCTATTTTGCTTTCTGATTTATTCTTTAGAAAATACAGTCAATTTAAGCAGCTTGACTAAATAACAGAGATCATGATTCATTCATACAAAAAAGAAGCACAATTAAGTAACACTTTATATACTTAATATAAAGATGAATCTGATCAACACAGAAGTAAGATTAGGGAAGTACATCACGCTCTTCTCTCTAGCAAATAAAAACTTTAGATGATCATCAAAAATATTACAATCCAAAAGGTAGGAAATAAGCCAGGAAAGTGAAACAGCAAGATTTAAAAACATTGATGGGAGTACAAATTAAAGAATCATGTATCAGGAAGCAAATTATTTCTTTCAGGAATGAAAGAAAATCTGCAAAGTCAGAAGAATTTGTCAAAAACAAATTCCTACCAGCAAAAAATATTAAGGATCATGGAATATTTCTTTGCTAAACTACACAGAAGATGTTTAGGAGATGTCTACTCCAGGTTTGCTTAATAATGGAATGATACATATCTATGAAGGAATATAAAAAAGAAAACCATGCTGGTTAGGCAGATAAGTCAAAAATCACATAGAACACATGTAATATTACTGAAGGAGCTCAGTTAAGAAGCTGATAACAAACAGTAAAAACATACCACTTGGCATTAGAACAGGTATATGAAGTCAAGCAGCATACTGCCCTAGTTCAACATCCTGTTTCTCAGTACAATTAAAAGTAGATGCCATGGGAAGAGCACAGGACACCACTACAGCTTCAAGGTATGGCATCACATGTGAGGTGAGCAGATTTAACAGAAAACTGTTGCTAAAGAGATCATCATCTTGCCACTTGTCTTGCTCATTTTTCTTTTTAATTGCTACTAATTTTGCTGACCCTGAAGGAGCAAGGTCAATTGATGCAACCAGTGTCAACTTTTTTCAGTTTGATTCAACTGAGAGATCATGAGGTAAACTATTTTACCATCTATACAATGGCCAAACCTAATGGAGTTTAGGGTTATCAACCTAACTAACCAGTTAATTGGAAGCTGGGGTTTTTTTGATAACCAGCTCACCACGAGATAAGTCTTACCATAATATCAAACTGCACTTGAGTTTCTAGTTTTGAGCCAGTCTATAAATGTAAACAATTGTATTTATTGGGGAAAAAACTTTTCTTTGTATTTTTCCCCCCATACAATAATACATCACAGTAGCAGCTATATATAAGGTTTACCAGGAACTTGGTAATCAGTCTTACCTATGCTTCATATACAGATAAACTCTCTTTACTTACAGAAATGACTAAAAGATTAAAGTATTTTCCCACTGGCAGTTTGTAAGAAACAAAAATTTCATTCTGAAATATGTCAGAATTTTTTATCACACATTTTTTCAATTGAAGACAACATCATGTTACAGAACAGTCCACAAATTCTGCTTTGATGCTCAATTTGTTATACAATTACCCACACTTCAAAGTACTATGGAATCTGTAACAATCATACAGTAAAGGAGAACTATCAAGTGTCATGCAGAAGTGAAGCTATCAGCCTATTCTATTCATATGTTAAGCAACATAATCTCGTTCTCTCTTTAAGCAGAAAAAGATGCACAAAAATGCAACTCACATACTGATAACTGGCGTAAAGCAATAACTCTCAGTGAATTAAGAGTTGAACAAATTGAGGGTGTTGAGAAGCAATGTCACGTGTGACAACAATAAAATTTTATTCTGTTAACAAGGAAGCCTTCACAAATACAAGTGAATTTAACACTGCAATGTCTCACGTAGAGAGAAATGGAAGTTTTAAAAATTTCCTCATAACATAGAAAGTTTGAAAGTACTTGCATATTCTGGTTCACAGCTACAATGTTTTCCTAAAGCTTTTACTTTATTCTGTAAGTTTTTAGTTTAAAACTTTAGACAAAGGAGCTCCACTTACTGGCAGCAAAACGCAACTTTTTGTTCTTTAGGTGTGGGTGAAAAAACAGCCAATAATTTTAAGCACCAAAGAACATTTTCTAAAGTATCTTGTCTCATGAAAAAGTGAAATATTCAGATATGTAACTCATATAATAACAAATAAGCACATCAGTGCCTAAACCCCATAATCCTACCATTGAAGCCCATGTGGGTGTATTTTGAAGCTCAGCTTAAAACATGAAATGGTTACAGTAGCTATTCCCTCCCCACACCTGTTTTTTCTTTTTAAATAACCCACACAACTTAAATATTGCACTTACGGGAAGTCAGGCGGGTCAAAAGCTGTCTTAATAACTCCAGCATATATGGCAATGATGGAAAGAATCACACAGGCAAGGAAGACCAGAGCAAGTTTGTTGACATACTTGACTCCCACAAAAACTACTATGGCCATAAGAATGATAATACATGTTCCATAAACTCTCATGTTGTTCAGCATAGCCTCTGTTTCCTCACCAACATCTTCTGCTTTAAATATAGCAGCACTTGGAGAAATGTAGGTCTGCAAGAGATATGGCAAATTATCATACATGTAGTAACATATGTTTTATTAAGAAATCATTTACTTGAACTACAAAATCCAACCTTCTGTATCAGTTTTATGCTCTCACAAATGTGATCAACCAGATAACATGGGCATTTAGAAAGTGTAGAGATAAGAGGAAGGGGGAGGAAAGAATCAAGAAAAACAAGCTTGGAGGGTAAGATACAGCTTTTGCTCCAGCTTCTTCTCTCCCCTTAAAAGAGTTTCCACACCTCGAATTCATGTGTCTGCCAGACAGGAAAAACTGCTAAGGAATTTGGGGTGAAAGGAAGGAACACATAACAAAAATTAAAACACCAAAACTATAAACTAGTTCAAACCATATATATGCTTAGTAATTCAATTAACTGAAACAAAATATGAATCATCAAACAACAGCACAATAAAAAAAAACTAAAAATTTTTTCAGTACTACAGTCCATATACTATATTTCATAAAATCTAAATCTGAAATTGCAACAGCACAATTTAAGATTAGTGTGACTAAGTTTAGCCCTGTGCTAAAACAGACAATTTGAATTACTACAATTTCAAATATGCTTTTCTTACAGTTCTTAATTTCATACAATTTTGTTGTGGGTTCTACCTGAAAAGCAGCTGAAAGCATAGCTCATAGACCTTACATTGATAAATCCAAGTGATAAAACTAACTGATCTATAGTTCTGAGATATTTGTGTACCACACTACATGCTACTTCTAGCACCTCTAAAAAAACCCTCTCTGCTCAGCTACCAGGGGACTACTGGGGCTTGAGGCAACTCCAATCCTTCAAAGCAACAGCTAAACTGACTATCCTTAGATAATTTAACTCCTAGATGAAGAATGAAGAATAAAGGAACTTTCAGCAGGAGGTTATTTTGATATGTCCAAAAGCAAAATCCAAAAATAAATGTAGAAGATGCTTCACTAGAATTTTCTTAAATTAAATTTAGCACATTAACATTTACTAGAATGCTAGAAGATACAACAATTGTCATATCAGCATGGAAGGAAAAAAAAACAAACTGAAAAACTGCATACAGGTGGAGCATTTATATATTGTTAGAAAACTCTACATTGTGATGTTGAAGAAGTACCAGGCTCTCTACAGGCTCTAAATGGTGGTACTCCAAGAGATATCTTTGTGTACTTTGTTGCCCTGAGGCTCAAAGGCTTTGCTAGGGAAACACAGGCAGATGACTGATTCCTATCCCTCCAAAACAAAGCAATCCTTGTGCCTTGTGGGTATGACAGGGGTCTGTTCTGAGGTCTTTGTCAGATATCCAGGGCAGCACTTTACTTCAAATTCCATAGCTGAACCCCATACATATTTATTAGCAATACACACCCAACATGACTCTTTAACAGGGATAAGAGTGCACCAAATTCAATCCACACTTTAACACGGTGTTGGTGTTGCTGCTGTAGATCAGACCACACAAGCAAGCAGCAGTGAGTGAGGACTATCTCTAATTTAAATACAAGAAAGTCTGCATTTGATGATGTGGGTCTTGGTGAGTAACAAGGAGGAGCTCTGAAGTTACCTCCTGTGCACATCTGCGATTTCCAATATGATGACCAGTAAGTGTCTGGCCCCTTCTGCATGAAGTGTAGCCACAGTAGCTGGGCCACTGCCATACAGCCAGTCTTCCACAGCATCTTTACAAATACATGAAAATTCAAAACCAGCAGTTGGGAAAGGAGAAATTGGGACAAACTCTTAATTCCTGCCTCACGGGTGATATGCCCTTCATGTTCTTCACAACTTTTGACTGGGCAGCAGCCAGTGCACATGGCAGTGCCAAGCACTGTAGGAGCTGAAAATCTTCTGTGAGTTACCCTGGGAGTGCTTGCCTGATCCAGGCCCTCAGAATTCCATTTGTAAGGAGAGGAGTTCTGTTTGGTTCCTACTTTAAGTAGAACAAACTTACGCCAAACAGCCTTTAATTTATATTTTTATTACTGATAAGAATCTAACCTTTTCCAACAGTCACAAGTAAATAACAAATATCAACATACTGAAAATGTAGTATCAAAATATAAACAACCAAACTAGAATACATTTTAGGCCAACTACATTCATCAGCAATCTCCCAAAACAGTCCAAATACATTTAGTCTTCAGAGAAACTAGTACTTACCAACAAAATCTCGATGGTACCAAGAATGTACATTGCTCCTGCAAAGGTTGTGCCCAAGTAGAAACAAAGTCCCACTGCCCCACCAAACTCTGGCCCTAAAGATCTTGAAATCATGTAGTAGGAGCCTCCAGCTGTGAATGTAATAAAAAACCAACCAAACAAAACACCTCAAGGTCTTCAGATTAAGGATGGCAGTAGAGAACAAACATGTGAATCATTCAATCAACATAATCAACATAACCACTGCATGTGTCTCCATTGACATGCTAATACCAAAACTGCAGTCAATGCCTACACCAACTAGACAGAATGTACATTTCAAGATTAATATCCCCATATGCATTTTCTGGGGAACACAAAGGCCAAGGGAAAATAAGAGAAAAAATTACACAAGTTAAACAAAAGTAAATTAGAAAAGGATTTACAGATATAAATAGATGAGAATCAATTTCCAACCTCAAGCTGTGCCCCAACAAACAAGAGATTTCCAAAATCATTGCTTTATGAGACAGGAAAAAAATGGAATTTTTTCCTCACTGATATATATTCCTTTATTTTCTGTATATGAAACCATTACCACTTTCACTACAGGCATTTTTTTTCAGTACCACTTAAAAGTCTTATCTAGGAATTGCTTTTTCTTGTGTACCCATATACTATTCACTTCAACCATGAATTTTTCAGTTGTTCTCACTCTTACTTCCATATACATATATCATCTTTAAGTCATAATACTACCCCACCACCACCCCATTTGCAATGTACCATTTCCCTTTCAATAAGGCTCTAAGTTTCAAGCACTTCATCTCTCTATCTGGAATTTCACCCAACTTCCTCAAGGCAAACTCTTGTCTCTGTTTCCCTCTCCACCTACTCCTTAATTCATGATATTTGTCCCACTCATAACTGAGGAAGAGAGAGGAGATAGAAAAGGGAAGTGATTAATTTTAAACAAACGTACATCAACATGCAGAGTCTGAAGCTACTTCTCACAGAATCATTGAGGTTGGAAAAGACCTTCAAGATCATCAAAGTCCAACCATTAACCCAAAACTACCAGGTTCATCAATAAACAATGTCCCTCAGCACCACATCTACGTGTTTTTTCCAAGGATGGCGATTCCAACACTTCCTTGGGCAGTCTGTTCCACAGGCTTCAATGTTTTCAATATGAACAAATGAGAAACTAACAAAGAAATTATGACTCATCACCCGTACTTTTACCAAATATAATGCTGTCATATATGATGGCAAAAGAAAAGCTCCTGCTGCTCAGGTCTCCTTCAATCCTAGGTTCTTATCTATGCTTTCTGCCTTCTCCATATATCCAGAACAAACGTAATTTCTCTAAGAAACTGGCACCAACCACAAAAAAATGAAACTGAAGACCTGTCTAGTGTAAGAACTGCCAACTTCAAAGATCTCTGTGACACTCAGATGTTTTAAAAAAAACTTTACAAGGAACTTGGAAAATATGAGGGGGACAAGAGCAGAACATTTTAGTTATCTAGACACTCCTTTGAATAAATTTCATTATAAAATACAAGTATTTAAAATTTCTATTGTATTTATATTTCATACGGTACTGTATCCATGAAGTAACAGTATAATACAATTACTATTCTACATCCTGCATGAATCGTAGCATTTACTTTTGCCCAACAACTTATGTAACAGTTCTGAAATCCCTTACTAAGCTGCAGAAGCTCTGCAAGTGAGGCACTATTTTAAGTTCATTAAATAAACTGTTCAGAGTTCACAACAATGTGTGAACACCAGAACTATCAATGTGTTGAGAAACTGAAAAGGTAAGAGCTTCAAGGGCTAACTGATTTTGCATCTGAAAAAAAAGTCTTCTATAATTATAAAACCAAACAAATTCATCTATTTACCCTGAAAATTTAAGGAGATGAGCAAAATCTCATATAGAGCTTATATGTGCTTACACAGAAAAGTATTTCTGCCAGCAGACTGGTTGCTATTCTTGTAGAGAACAGATAACTAGCTCCAGTGTTTAGATGGTATTTAGACAAATTCAGGATAGAAAAAAGAAGCAGCAGCCTTATTTGTAAATTTGTAAAGAAATTTGCTTTGCATGGAGACCAGTCCCCATTAATTCAAATGATAACATCTTGTCTTTCATTAAAACAGAATGAAATGATTGATGACAAAGATCTGCTCCAGCTCATAATTCCCAGAAGGTCCAGTTAAAAGACTGCATCTCACATTAAAAAGGTGTTTATAAAATCAATTGAAAGAAAATATGCACTTGACACAAAAGCATTATTTCTGATATTCGAGACTATAATAATTTCTTACTCCAGCTTTAAACTTTCATCACTTGACCATTCACCATTTAAGAAAAAATTCATTACCTGGGACTACACCATTTGTTGCTATTGCACTCATTGAAATTGCAGTTAGCATAGTCTGTGGGAAGATGAAAGAGAGGAAATTTAAAATACTAAAGGTTTTTTGGGGTTCTTTTTTTCTGAGAGATAGGGCAAGACAAAGTGATCAAATGAAACTCAAAATTTATTTTTTTAAATAAGATGTGACACTTGCCATATCTCCGAGCTTGGGATATTGATGTAAATTAAGCATTAAATTTTTCAGTAGAAGATTTAGTTAATTTAGATGTTTGAGACAGTCTTTACAATTAATTGGAAGAATACAGACCACTGAATATACTTAAAATAGTATGTTCATTATTCCAATTAAACAGTAGTGACAAACTGATTGTGTCATTGTTATGACAGTATCTACTAGTGGTCTCATATTCTAAAATGTTACTTTATGGACATAATGCTGTGGTTCAACTTGTAGTTTATATTTCCGTTTGTTATGAAGTTGTAAAAAGCAGAACAGTTCAGATCTCAAAGTAAACAGCAAAATATCTGCTGAAAGTTGATTTAATAGAAGCCATACAATACTTCAAATTAAAGTTGACTGTAATCAACTCAAAAGAAACTGCATACAGGTTAGAATGACATGTGTCACTCACTGCTTTAAAATATATAAGCCACCTCTCTCAATTTAACCATACAGCTTAAATACTCATACAATTTAACCAATATGTTTAAATAGGATTATCTTTCTCTGATACTCATATTAGGAGGCATCAGTACTCTTGTAATAGAAGATTTGGCCAAATCCTCTATTAAAGAAACAAAGGTTAACTTACACAAGCACAACACATGAACACGATGATGAAAGACTCCAGAACTCCAGCTGTTCCCACAATCCATGTTAAACGTAGGAAAAGGATGACTCCCAAGATGTTTTGCAAGCAGGGAAGATACACACCAATAAAAGTGCCCATTCGTGGACCCTGGAAACAAAGTGACAACATGAATTCCTTTTCACTAACTCCTAAGCAATGTATTCCACAAACACTAGCAAAATGTCCATGAAGAAATGCCAAGTGACACTGAATGGTAGTTTCGGTGTCCAGTTTTGCAAGTATTCATAGGCTACTTATGCAGCAAAATTCCTGAAAAGACAGAAAACTATTTGTGATAGCAGACTCTGGTTCCATATGAATTAGGATGAAACCTTCATAGGGGTAGGATGCCCCTTTATCTGTTCATTTCAATGCTTTACAAACTTTCTTCTGAAATACCAGTTATAGGCTACTGTTGAAGATAAGTTACTGTCATAATCAAAATACCAAACACATTATGCAAAAAGTTGATCACAAATTGCCATGTAGCTAATGCAAAAAAATCATATTCAATAGTTAAGTATTTTCCATTTCTACAGAAATGGACAAAGTATTAAGACAGAAGAAATGCAGAGCTGATTACAACTTGTTTTTGCAAAAGTAAAACCTGCCACAACACTTTGTGTATTTGTACTTTTTACTTGCTGGTGATCATCAGGGGTCAAGACACACACAAAAGCATTCACACCTCATCATTACAGTTTCAGTCTTCTATGCTTATGAAGAAATCAGGCTTTGGAATACTCTAGTTAGAGGTAACAGTTATATACAGCAGATTTCTAGATAGAGAAGGTGTTCTTAATCCCAACTCAGGCTGTGAAAAAAAGCAATCAATTTAAATAAATAAGCAAGCATTGATATACACACATAAGTCATCAAAATTATTAAGAAAACACTAAATTTCCAAGCACATATAAGGAACTGTGAAATGCCATTCAGACTATAATTTTTATTTTTAGCATCTCAGGCAATATCCATGTGCAACATCAACACTACTGTCTCAGCCTTGTCAATAAAAATGCTACCTTGCCAGGGTACTACTTAACTACCACTTAATTTCAGGAACGAAACTAAGACACGTGCTTGTTTTAATTGTGTTACAGGGCCACCAGATGGTGCTCAAACGAGATTAAGTGCAAGCGAGGACACAGTGTTCAGCTCCAGAGGGATTCACACGGTGCTGCTTTGAGAAAAACCTCTGCACAGCAGACGACAGGGATCACACTAAGGGAAGTGTGAGCTGATCAGTTTTGGTTTTCTCACATCTGAAGCTTTATCTTCAGGTGAGATGAAACCAATATAGATCAAGTGCAACTAGACAAACAAAAAGAAAGCCCACACACAAAAAAAACACAGGATAAGCAAAAAGCTAAAACAAACAGGTGGACTTTATTCCTCACCCTTGCCCGCTGTCCTGGTACCAACTTTGACTCAAAATGTTCCTTCCAGTCAAGTAAGATGCACTTACTTTCAAACACCTTTTCATCTCTGTCTCTTCTGCTATGTGCTCGTTTCTTTACTCATTCTCAGGTGCTTCTTCTCCTTTCTCAATAGCTCAGTATAAAAATTCAGCAGCAGCACACCTTTTCCCACACAAAGGACTTCTAGCACTCTCCCCTTCCTAGTATGTACCCTAATTTTCTTAGTTTCAGTCATCATACTCAACCAGTTCCAGCTGATCATCCTTCCTTGCCTGGAAGCTGTTACACTCTGTCAGGTCATGTTTTTTGATCCAAGCTTTCTCTTTCCAATACAGCTCCCTGCTCACAGAGGGATCAATCCAACATCTCACTGAAGACTCCAACGGTTGCATGTGTTTCATTTCTATAGAGGCCCAGACAGGCACTCTGGGTATCCAGCACACAACCCTTGATGAATTCAGTTGCTGTCTTCTAGCAAGTGTGTTCAAAAACGTGTCAAACAGAGCATATGCCTTCCTTCTCCCCACCAATACAGTATCATTGGTGTAGGCAACAGTGTTCTTGGAATGCATCCATTCAGTCTTAAAAATACTTAGTCTGACACACAAAACCAAGAGAGCTACTAGAAAAACTACTACCATGTTAACAGGTGCAAATATGCTTATAGATTTAAAAACATGACCTGTTTCATGTCATGTTTGCCTTAATTTCAACTAGGTAAAAACCTAGAGAAACAAAACATAATAAGGGCAAGGTGGAGAGAGTGAAAACTGGGTGTTCTCTGGGTTTCAGAGCCTAGCTTTGCACACATTTTACCTCGGGGTTTTACAGCAAGGTCTTGCTAAAATATGCTAACAAGAACACCAAATTAACACAAGTCGTTCTACAAATGTTTCAGTTCTAAACAAGGTATTACTAATCTTGCTACTGTTTTTAGGTATCCATGTATTCTCTTTTCAGGTTGAAAAATGCTCCTCATTGTGGCTAGCTTTGCCTCAGTAACTTAACAGAAGTTTAAATACCTTGACTTCCTTTCGCTTGCTGTCTTCATCTGCTTCATGTTCCACCACACCTTGAGTCAGATTAGTGTAGTTTGCTAGTTTATTCAGAAGAGATGACACCATGGGATTACTATCCATTTCTTCCTGTTGGGTTTTGAAAAATATTGCATTAATTGTTTTTTTTAGTCATGATTTTATAATTCTACTTCAAACACATACTCAACAGGTCAGCCCTGATTCACCCAAACCAAAATATTAGCATGACAAAGTACCAATCAGCTTTCAAACAAGAGTTTTATGCCTTCTACTTGTTTAAGACAACATGGCTATGTTGCAACATTGCTTTCACTTTTTTACACTGTGTGACAACATGCAGCTTGAATATAAGAAAAACCTAAGGAAAGACCACTGTTAATTTAAAAAAATCTATTCCCATCTCAATACAGTTTTTAGGGGATTGTACAGGCAGGCTTGAGTCATTATTGTGTTTTTCCAGCATCTTGCTTGCATATAGAGTGATTTCAAACTATTCTTTCAAGCACCTAGATACTTAAGGACCTCTCTGAACTCTATACCTGCAGGCTTACGCATTTTATCTTAAACCATGCATACCAATCCCAAAGTATTCACTTGTTGAAAATATGGGCACATATGCATGTCACATATAATTGCACATACATAATATTACTTTCTTTAGCCAAGGATCTGCTACGAAACAAAGACATGGTAAAACAAACAATAAAATCCAGAGGAAGTACATACAAAAAAGGATTCCAAGAAAAATTGAACCAGATAATACAATCAAATACACAAAAACTGAGTATTGGAAAGAAGACAAGAGATGAGGATCACAAACAGACAGGCAAGAAATAAAGTACCTCTGTCTGAGACATTAAGTAATGATAATCATGGTCATATTAGTCAAACTTGTTTTTAACAGTTTATATAAAAACTCTAACAGATGAAAACAATGACAAGAACAAGACTGTAGGAATGTTACTATGAAACATATGCAGTATCATAAAAGATTCACTGCTACAACAGCAATGGTGATTAAGTAACTAGAAGGCTTTCAACATGATACTGTAACAGCATGGACTATAATGTGAGATATGTAAAAGTTATGGTTATACTATCAGATGAGGATTTAATGTAAGTCATGATTCAAAATAACTGATTTGGGACAAAAAGCAGCTATAGCAAATTTATCATCACTGAGGAATACAGCAACTAATTCGAACCACAGAAAGTTTTGGACATGGCTTTATGAAACAGAGCCTGAAGGAAAGAAATTCAGAGACAAAACTCTACTACCATGATTCCTGCCAAAAAACAGTACAACACGCACACATGATATAAATACAATTAATTATCAACATTACTTTGATCCTTAGCACAGTTTTCTTTAAGACTCAGTAGAAAAAAGTAAAAAGACATTATTTGGGTCATGCACAGAGCAAACTGAAAGACCAGGTCCTCAGTGCAAATATATGTGAAAGGAAGAAGAGATGAGTGTAAGAGAACAATAAGAAAATATTGAGAAGAATGCAAGAGCAAGATGGCTGAGCAAACAATGTTGAAAGGACCTGGATTATTGTTAACAGCAAGCATCAAAGCAAGACCAGTTGATACTGCTACAGCAGAACAACTTAGGTTGTTTTACTAGAAGTACTATTTCATTGCAACAGTGGTCTTTAAATGTGCAATAGCAATATACTTCTTTTCTGCAAATGATTGCAATCATTCAGTTTATTAAAAAGGTATGGACCTTCCATTATAAAGGTTGATGTTTATGTTAGAAATTGCGATAGTAGGCTCTACACTGTAATTGAACAATACAACTAAGTCATGGCCTGTAATTTTGGTTTATAGCTTTTCTGATTTAAGAGAAGTCTATAATTTGCCTGCTGAACAAATTAATTTGCTAATCCTTTTAAAACTGAATATTGCTCTGTTAAAACCAATAGGTTTAACTTCCAGCAGCTTTTTCTAACAATAGTTTCTAGATTCTAGCCAAAAAAATTTAAATGCAAGAAACCTTATTTCATATCTTCATACTAATGCACTATTAATGCATTATGTCACTCAAATCCATGGAAATCAAATGTTAACAGGAACAAAACTACAAAAAAATTATTAGAATTCATTTTCTCCCACTATATTTCAAGACAGAAAGAAAACAGGTGTTTGCTCATCTCAATTAAATGTGAAATAGGTTTTGAGAGTATTTAACTTACCTCAAAGAGAGCCATATTCTTTCCTTCATACATGTTTCCTCTGTCCAGCTCTGCATTGTTAATAAACGGACTACTTTCCCTGGCAATCCCATCCCCTGGCAGAAAAGTACAACAATTAGAAACAAAAGGAAAAAAAAAGAGGACATGGTGTACCATAAAGGGAATAGTCAGAAGATGGTGATTTAAGAACAACAATAGTACCTACAGAATTAAGGAACGGCTGGGAAAACAAATTGTACTCTTTTCCCTTGTGTCCTCCCTCTGCCCCCTCCAGCACACTTCTCCCCACATGAAATCCAGACGAAAGCTCTTGCAAAACAAACACAATCTCAGCATAACATATAAATTGTAAAACAGACAGAAATAGATCTCAGTTCCTTAAGAAGAGGGACTGCGTCCCTGAGAGATTTCATACCACTCTTCATAGTATCCCTATACTTGTTGGTGTTGTGACAAAGAAACCTTGTTCTATCATAAGAGACCCAGAAGACAGCTACTGTCCATTAAGGCTCTAGAATTAGTTACCCAATCCAGAGAAGAAACATTGATGAATTCATCCACCACTACTGTTCTTTATCCAATATATCTCCTTCTATTCTTATCCTCCAATTTTCATTTTTCTGTTTCTCTACAGTTTATAAGTGGTCCCCCACTGCTTCAAGTCTTACAGGCTGCTTAGGTGTCCCTCCTCCAACAAAGCTGAATGCAAGGCAGCAGGAAAGAATCTCCCTCATGAACAAGCACCTTGAGATGGAACATGCTGCTTTGGCACAAGATTATCAGAGAAATTGGCATTTATCCTTTAATGGACTCTATTATACTTAGAGAAAGGCTCAGTCAGCTTTTCCACAGACAACAAAAAGCAACTCTGTCCTCAAACAAATACATGCTGATTTGCCTTACCATCCTGCTGGAGCATACGAGCACCAGAATTTCTTGCTTAAGATAGTGCATTTTCTTCCAAAGATTTTTGTAACACTGTTTTCCTTTTAGCTCCATTCCTTGAAATGACATTTTTGCTAAAGTTTTTACAAACTATTCATTAAAAGACACATTTCCAAGTAAAAATAAAAATAACACTGCTTGATATTAGTCTTGCTGAGACCACACTTCTACTGACTTTCTCACCTACTGATAGCTGGTAGCTGTAATCATTAGCTAAATATTTGCATTCTTTTCAGGTTACTTCCAATTCCTTCAAAAAGAGAGCTGGGAAATGTCAAGTATTGTTTTGCATTCATACAAAGTGTAATGTCTTTGGAGTTACTGCTCCAGTGGGTATCATTACACTAATCAACACATCAAAAGGGTAGCCAAAACAATAATGTGAATCAGTATTCACAATTCTGAAGTTAAAGAATATAGTTTTGTATTACCAGTTCTGGACATAAAAATCAGTATCTTAGCACTATAAAGTATTTTAAATTGTAGGTAGGAGAAAATGCTTGCATTTCTAAACAGTTACTTAGCTTTGCTTCAGCAGGAAAAAGCTCAGAGCACAGAATCTCTAACAAACAAGTCTTGTCAAATGCACCTAAGAGGCTTCAAATACAAAAATGCAGAACTTAGGTTTCCTTCAACCTTTTTCAGTGTTTCCAACCAATATTCTTTCTATTTCAAAGCTTTCTAATGCTAGCCTTCAAAACAGTGTGTCACTACCAGACTACTATAAAGTCCCGTTTCTCTAGTACAGTTGTCTCTTTGTATTTGTGAATGTTGGTACAGCATATTTACAGTATTGGATATGATCAGCATGACCTATTTTATCTCCATTTGAAAAAGAATGAATGCTGGAAAAGTGACTGCAAAAACAGACTGACAAGTACTCTGTCATCTGCAGTTTGGTGACTGTAATCGTAATTCTACAATTATCACAGAATCATAAAATCATTAGTGTTGGAAAAGAGCTGTGAGATAAAGTCTCCCACCTTTAACTGAACATTACCATGCCAACTAAATCACAGCACTAAATGCCACATCCAGTCATTTCCTGAACACCCCCAGGGATGGTGACTCCACCACCTGCCTGGGCAGCCCATTCTAATGTTTAACAACCCTTTCAGTGAAAAAATTCTTCCTGGTGTCCAACCAGAACCTCCCCAGGTGCAGCCTGAAGCCATTTACTCTGGCCCTATCACTAGTTGCCTGGGAGAAGGGGCCCAACCCCACCTGCTTTCAAGTAGCTGTAGAGAGCAATAAGGTATCCATCCCCCAGAGCCTCCTTTTCTCCAGGCTAAACAACTCCAGCTCCCTCAACCATTCCTCATAAGACTTGTCCTCCAGCCCCTCCACCAGCTTTGTTGCCCTTCTCTGGACACACTCCAACACTTCAATGTCTTTCTTGTCATGCTGGGCCCAAAACTGCACACAGAATTCCAGGTGTAGCCTCACCAGTGCCGAGCACACAGCAACAATCACTTCCCTAGCCCTTCTGGCCACACTATTTTTTTTAACAGGCTGGGATGCCACTGCCCTTCCTGTCCCCCTGGGCACACTGCTGGCTCATGGTTGATGGGCCACTCTCTAGGCACTCTGTCCCCAGCCTGCAGAGCTGCATGGGGTTGTTGCATTCAAGTGCATGACCTGGCACTTTGCCTTACTGAGCCTCATCCACGCAGCCCATGGGCTAACCTCCATGGGCCCATCCTGGTTAATCGGGATCAATGACAGCAATGCAGAGTGGCTTGCTGAGCTCTTCTGCCAGCTCCTACAGCACACTCTGGTGGATCCCATCCAGCCCCCTACACTTGCCACTGTCTAAGCAGCTCAGCAGGTCACTGACTACTTCTTCCTGTTATTACAGGAGGAATCCTGTTATTATATCTGTCCTTCTCCCCATCTCTACCAGCTCAGGGGGCTGGCTGCCTTGAGGATAATGGGTCTTTCTACTGAAGACTGAGGCAAAGAAGGCATTAAGCACCCCAGACTTTTCCTCATCCTTGGTTAACATGTTCCTCTCTTTGTTGCTGATATATTTATAAAACCCCTTATTAACACCCTTGAGCTTTCATCGCTGCTATCAACAAAATCATCTTGACTGCAAATTAAAAAGACACCACCTTTTGGAGTATGCTTATTTAATATGTTTAGATAGCATGGTGAATTAATACAAGCAGGAAATTAAACTCTAAATAACCCACTTCCCTTCCCTCTGCCCCTTCCAGTAAGGGAGGGACAATGGGTTGAGATAACAATTTACTGAAAGCAAAAGCAGTAAAATAAGAACCACACAGTAACAACAGCAGTATTTGTAACAAAAGTATACAAAAAGAGACGGTGTTTTATGCACAAAAGAGGTGTTCACCACCTCGGCTTAGTTCCACATGACCATGGAGCCCAAAAATAAGATGACAGACGTTCCCTGTAGGTTGTGTCTGCGTGGCTTCCCAATACAAAGACAACATGGCCATCATTTCCACACATTCCCATGTGGCTGTCACAAACAAAGGCAGGATAGTGAGGGGGTCCTGTGGCTAGCGTTGCCTTTCCACCCAGCTCGAGACAACAAAAAACAATGACAAACAGACCCCCCGCAAAAGCCAGGTCATCAAAAGTCAGCAGGCTGCACTGCTGCTCTGCTGGGCTCAGTTCCTCACAGGTCCCTGTGCTGCTGCTTCTACCACTCCACCACACTGGGGGCAGTCCTGTGTTCACCGCTGCTTTCCTTGCACTCCCCTGCACTCCTTTTGGCTCAGGTGGACTGGTTTGGGCTCCTGTCAGCAGGGCTCCCCTTGGCTGGACTGGGGGTTGCCCCCACTGGTCTGTTCCTTGCCAGCAGCCCCACTTCTGGCACTGCCATTCAGCACACATCAACTCTGTGTTCTGCTGCTTTCCTTTTGACACCATGTCCTGCAGCTGTGTCTCAGAGAAAATAGGAGATGGACGGTAGCAGCAGAAGACAGAGACCACCACCTCCCTGACAACCCTCCCACAATCGTGAGAGCAAGGCACAATGGCACCCACTTCTGGGGGGTGTGTCTGTTTTATTCCTGAAACCACAAACCCCAGCCATGATGTGGGTGGTACAGAATAACCAAGCTACACCTTCTTGGAGCAAAGCCCTACCCTGCTCTCTGCAGCCAGTGAGTCTTACAAACATGGAACTCAAACTGGTATGTATTATATTATTCGGTAGAAAGAACTAGTTTCAGGGCCTCAACACACGGTCAACATCTATGGCGAAGTTAACTGAACAAGCTGCTTCAATCTTTAGCTCATCCCTTCTTCAAAAGAGGATCCATTAGAAAAGAAGTGATTCATTAGAAACCCAGAACTAAAAAAGGCAGGATTTACACTTTTCACAAATGCTGTAAATATTGCCCTCACTGCATCAAGTGCAATGGAGACAGTAGAAAAAACTATTTCAGTTCCTTCCACTGAGGTAACATGGAACATCAAAGAAAGAGGCACTTCATTCCACTAGTAAGTATCAAGCCATCTACAGCTTTATGACGTAACCCTATTCCCTTGAAATCTATGAGAAAGCTTTAAGATAGTCATATCATAGAATCATTTAGGTAGGAAAAGACCCATTGAGTCCACCCATTAATCTAACACTGCCAAGTCCACCTCTAAATGTTTCTAGGCACCACACCTACATGTATGTCAAACACCACCACGGACGGTGACTCAACTACTTTCTTGGCAACTCTGTTTCAGTGCTTTACCAGCAAATCACCTTTCCCTTAGGTTTCTTTGAAATTTTACCTGTTCAAACTCTTCTCAGGTGTGGAGATGAGTTAAACATACAATAAAAATTTTAACTTCCAATGTAGTTTTAGACACGTCTCTAAGCTGCGCATCTTCTGAAGCCCAGTTTCTGCAATCAAAGCACTCCAAAAATCTACACTTACTGTTGCTTGATTTCTGAAAGTAACAATTTATGAGAGTTTACAGGCAAAAATCTTAAATCTGGACTGGTATTTCATTTTGGACCACTATTAGTGTTAAAAGATCCTTAAGAAAAGACAAAATAAAATAACAAAAAACCTCCTATGGGTTTGGTTACGATACGTTTCATCTGTCTTTTGACACATGAAAAAAATCCAGCTGTTGATGTGACACTCCATTCCAACCAACATAAGTGATCAAAGCCTAAGCTTTAAAACCAATCTGTTTTCACCTCCATACTCACTTTAAAAATTATTACTATTTTTAATCTGCTACAGAATGTTCACATACCCTAGCACAATTCTGTGCTTACTAATGGACCAGTAGACAAACTAAAGCCGTAACTAATGTACCTTTTCTAGAAGCCTGTCTGGTATTTTCTGTGTTGATGGCACATGCAAAAATCCCTAGTCTTGACTTTTACAGATACTCAAGGCTGTGATGTATGTAGTTACACTTACATGGAAATTACTGCAACAAATTACATTTTCTTTTCCATACAAGACATACAGGTAGAAGAGAAGGCAGAAGACATGTCCCAAGTATGGAAGGTAATATTTAGTGTGTTCATGCAGACAATCTCAGTGTGCACTCCTATACACCCCTGCTCCACAACTGCCTATGCAGTGTAACCCATATAAATTATCACAAACTGTCCCAGAGCTGTGCTGGCCTTAAATTTAAAGCTGCCAATGTCATCAGATGATTTCTCATTAACGCTTCCACACACCAAACAAAACTTAGGTCAGAAGTTTTGCATGTCACAAGTCAAAGTGTTGGTCACAGAGACAAAAACTTCACTCTGTCCATATTCATATTCCTCAAAGTTTCAGAGCAGTGATCCTCACAACCAACAACAGGTATGTTAACAGTTAAATTTCTAAGCCAATCCAAACTGGCCCATTTTATACAGTGTAAAACAGAACCCAAAAGTATAGCTTAAACATGCAGAAGAACCTTTGCCAAGGAGGTGGCACTCTCATTTGGGGGTTGGACTAGATGATCTTCACAGGTCCCTTCCAACTCCAATAATTCTGTGATTCCCCTCTCACACTTATTACTCACCTATTTGTATCCCCATTATCATTATCCTCAGAGAAATGGAAATACTTACAGTAAAGTGCCTGTGTTGTCACTAATCAGCGTACAAATGACAATAGTTTGTTTACAGTAAGCAAAATAGCTTCCATAGCATAGATGACAATATTACTAAATCATAGACCTATGAGTTTTTGGTAAGGGTTTTTCTCTTTCCCACCTCTGCTTCCTCCCCTGTCCCTGAATCACAAGTGGTAGAGTACAAGAAAAATGTGTTACAGGTATCTTATAGAGAAAGTGGCAGAACAAGGCTGAGGGTAGAGAAGGAAATGATCATTTAAGTTTTCCTAAATTTGCACCATGATGCCTGTTCAAGGGATTAAGGACAAAAATATTTGACCATCTAATCTGATATCCTATCTTTCCAGAATGGGTTGGAGAATTTCATTTCTGCATTAGGCTCTGTAACTTTGAAAAAACATACTGAAATTGGACCAGTGTATCTCAATGTTTTCAGAACTAAAATAATGAAAAAAACCTTCAATTTACATTTATGAAACTTAAGGGTTTTTTAATTACTGAAAAAAATCTCAAATCATTCCTTACCTATTTCAATTTGGCTCTTTTCAAATTTCTTGCTATAACATCCTAGTACAGCTTTCAAATTTAACTACTCACATTTAGTGTTTTCTCTTTAAGGTAACTATACTTATTCAAATCATCTCAAGATTTCTTCTGAAAAAGTAAGATACAAAAATATTTTAGGAACTTAAGGAACTTTTAATCATGTTTGGGGCAACATTCTCTACAGGTTTTAAGTTACACAAAACCAAAAAAATTAAATACAGCTTTCTAACACCAGTCAGTGCTATTTACAGAAGTATAATCACCTCCTCTCTACTCCAAGGATCAGGCTAGCCCTCTTTACCACAGCATTAAACCAAGCTCATGCTATTCTATTCCAGTCTGATCCCTAAATCCTTTCCAGATTCACTGCTTCCTCACTGTCCCACACTGTCAGAGCTATTCATATTCAAATAATGCTCCTATCTGCCTTTGTGTTCAAACACATTTTTGTCCAATAAAGTAAGCATCTTCATCTCCTGACATGCTGTAAGAGTTTTAACATCTATCTAGAAAATAAAAGCACATGGTTTTTATGTTGCAAAAGAACACAGGTGTTGTCCAGAGGAGTGAGAATTATCTTAAACTTTTGAACCACGTGGCCTCAAATAAGATAGCTCAGCTCTGATAATGTGTAACTCTTCCCCAAACAAGTACATGTGTAAAACAAAACAGCTTTGATTCCCACCAGAAGTTTCTAATTTTATATCCTGTTATCTAAAGCAGAACTGCAGCTGGAGAATAATCCTTCACAGGAAAGTCCTAACTCTTCAGAGTTTCCAAAGGGCAACTCTTAATCACAGTCCATATACCTTGAAGTAGGTTCTGGTTAGTCACATACAGGTGAAAAGTAACAGTTTTTAATAAAAACTATGCTGATATTTTCAGTCAATTTGGTTATATTAAGAACAACTACAAACTGAAAATGTGAAAATGAGATCCTGTTTGCACAAGGATAAACAAACACAATGTAACTAAAGTCTTTAAGGCAAAAAAACATAAAGTTTAAAAGTCATTAAAGTTGACATATAGGAGTGTCACATCGAAGAAAGCTGCCTGTGGCAAAACCTGTACAACTACTTTCTCTATCATGCATATTTACTTCCCATTATGTCCAAGTGTTCGGTGGGAGGCAACTAAAGAGAAGTCACAGAATCTTAGAAATTAGATTTTTTAACATTTCTAACCCAAAAATAGACAGAAGCACTCTTTAGAGCTCTAACATATACTTGAATTACTAAAACCCACTACCTTACTATAATTCATACTATGAAGAGGCATCAAGAACCTTGTTTGAACACATCTTGCTTCTGAATTTTTGTGCCAGATGGGTTTAAGAATTCAGCACAACCTAACTCAAAGTTTACAGTCATTGGGCTTTTTTAATAATGAAATGTCTAAATATATTTACTATATCATTCATTTCTTACATTCTTTTTATAAATGATTAGCATAATTTAAATAAGTTTTCTTGCAGTGCAGGACAAGGTGTATTTAAGCCCCTTGTAAACCCCTTTACATAATGAAGGATTCTAATACTACATCCATCACTTAATCAACGTCACTAAATTTTCACTGAGGCTACTATTATAAAGAAGCACAACTTGCTTCTAATGAAAACACTGCAAAAGCTCTTTATAAACTCTTTATAATATAGCTGGATGTTCAGGAACCTCCTGTTCCAGTAAAAGAGACATTGCAATCATGATATTGTCTTTTAAAGAGACTCACTTGGATTCGGCCCACTTTCTTCATAATCTTGTTCAGTCATAATCAAGGAAAATCAAGTCATTCCCCTCCGCTGATTCTTCAGGTATTAAGAACTGAAACAGGACACTGACAGTTGCTTCCTCCCAGCCTTGTGTAAGACCTCAAATCCTGTTTCTTATTAGCATTGGATTAATCCTGAAACAAGTCACTAAGGCGTCAGGCAGCATGAAGCATGCACATGACACAAACTACACTGACAGTCACAGAACTCTTTAAAGGGAATTAGGCGGGAGGATTTTCGTCAGCAATAAACACCCTGCTTAGTGAAATGGGAAGGATCAAGTCACCAAAACATTCCACATCATCACCTAATAAGTACCTTTAAAGTTTTATTTCTATCAAGTAAATTTACTTTAAAATACTTCCACTAAACAGATCAGTACAGATTAGCCACAGTAAGCATTAACCTATTCCAAAGACCTATTTACTATTAAAAAGCCCATTTTATGCATCCCATATTAACAGACCTTGAGAAAATTATGGTTAACTGTAGTTGCTAAACATTGATTTTATACAGAAATTAATTAAATTTATTTAAGATGTAGTAGATGAAAAACACTTTAAAATATAATTTCAGTAACTTTGTAAGCTGTTTTTAAAAACAAACATCTTTAAATTACAAAGGGTCCTTTTTAAGACTGGCTGCATAATTTGTTAATTCACTTTCAAATTAAATATGTAGCTGTTTTCTAGTTTATATTAACTTATTTTACATTAATCTATTTGTCTTGGATTAAAGACAAATATATTGGGAGGCAGATCCACCATGCACGTGGCCCCCTGGGAACAAAGGGAAGAAAATTATGGATTTTCTCCCCTCCCTCCCCAACCATCTCCCTCAGCACCAGTGTTGCTCCGCTCGTCTCCTCTGGAGTTTAGGGCTCCACACGGCTGGAGTGGGAAGTGAGTGGCAGCAGTTTGGCACAAGGGTCTGGTGTGGGCATCCCAGGGTGGCAGTGCAGGCACCTTTGGCATTTGGGAGGTGGTGGAAGTGCAGGTGGCTTTGGCACTTGGGTGGGGGCACGGGTACTTGATGTGGTGGTGGCAGCAGTGGGGGACAGGTGTCACTGTCCCATGGCAAAGAGAGCAGCTTGTGGCTGGCTCAGCTGTCCCTCGGAGCTGTCCCCTTCAGCACCGCACTACTGCTGAAGGAGGAAAGGGACCAGGTTTCACCGCTGGGTTTTTGGGGGGGCAAGTCCACACCACTGCAGTGACCGAGGCAAGATGGTGCCCTTCTGGTTCCCAGCATGGCTTTTCCTGTTGTCCAGGCCAAGCAGGGACAGCTTCAGGCCACAGCAAAGCTTCCTCCACAACGGGAAGGTGGAAGACCCCCTTCAGAGAATGCAATAGTATGAATATTCATTGCTGTGATTCTCTTCCCTAGTTTGTACCCATCTTTACTCAGTATCATTCACATCACGCCCAGATTTACACCTTCAACTACATACATATGTATATACTCATGTTCTAACTCTATACATACACACAGATATATTACAGAAAAGTTTTACCCAAATATCAGATCCCTTTGAGATATAGACCATGTTTCCCCATCTTTCTGTGTCTACACGGTGACTCTCACAATCAGCTTCTCTACCCAGGCCACAATGTTTTGCCACATCTCAGAAGCCCATACAGGTTTCCCTTTGCACTTCCAGTTGGCCTTATTCCATGTGTCCAGCCACCTCCACAGAGCATTGGCCACCATCCATGAGTCAATGCAGAGATAAAGCCTTGGCCCCTTCTTTGTGAGGCAATGTCCAAGGCCTTTTGGATGACTCTGAACTCTGCAACTTGACCTGATCCACCTCATCCTTTAGTGGCTTCTGCAACTCATGGTGTGGGGCTCCATAGGGCTGCTTTCCATTTTTGGTTTGTCCCTACAATGTGACAGGAACTGTCAGTGAAAAGCACATCCCACTTTCTGTCTTCTGGCAGTTGGTTGTATGGCAGAGCTCCCTCAGCATGTCTTACCTGCCCTTCTTCATCTGCTAAACCAAAATTCTCACCTTCAGGCCAGTTTGTTATTCTCTAAAATCCCTTGGCTATTAGGTTTTCCTATCCAGAAAATGATGTGATGAGGGCAATCCACTCGCTCCATGTAGTGTCAGTGGCATAATGCATGGAGGGAACCTCCCCTTTGAACATTTTTGGGTCTTTGAAATACCTGTTCTTGAGGTAATTGATACCAAGGATACGTGTAGCCTCTGGACCAGCCACAATAGAATGTTGTTGCCACTTCTTCCCAGTCAAACTCACTTCAACTTCCAATTTAAGTCAGCTGTTGGAACACCCCTGTCACCACAGAAACAAATACAGATTCTGCCCCCACACATCCCAATGGCAGAGTGCATTGTGCACCAGTGTCAACTAAGGCCTTATATTCCTGTGGGTCTGATGTGCCAGGCCATAGGATCCACACAGTCCAAGAGACACAGTTATCCTGAGCCTCTACCTGGCTAGAGGCAGGGCCCCCTCTAGTGATGGCTTTAGTAGCTGTGGCTTCCTCCCTGTGCACACATCCTGGACATCTCTTCCAGAGGATCAGACATGTCATCATCCCTTCTGTTTTGCCTAGGAGCTTGCCCATGGGAGACTGAAGCTACATCCATGCTCAGTGAATTTTAGCTTTTTCCTTTAGCTCCTATACCTGTGCTGCTACAGCAAAGGTGGGGTTTCCATCCCATCTTCTCATGTCTTCCCCATGTTCATGCAGGGAGAACCACAGGTTGCTTTGTGTGGTGTACCCCCTCTCCTGAGCCTGGGGACACCCACTCCTTATTAGTGCCCGCTAATGCAGGTACTCCAGTGTGCACCAGCAACATGCAGACAATGCTCTCTTTAAACTCCTCCCTAAGTTTCTGGTGGCCATCTCTAACTTCCTCTGTTAGAGTCCAGATGTCTGCAGCCAGTTTTTTTTCTATAGAAGAGATGTGGGTCTGTAATGGGGCGTGGAGAGACAACCTCATGATATGTCCAGAGTTTATTCAATAATAGTGCCTTCTGTCTCTTGGTGCTCCTTTCAGTGCAATGTTGCGAAGAATACTGGTGGCCCTCAACATTCAAGTTTTAACCACATTTGTGATGTGCACTTGATCTTGTCTGGGTCATTACTGGGCTGCCTGTCATCTGCAAAATCTACCTCTTTTTGGTATACAAGTTCTCTAAGGGCATAGGATTTCTTGCTCCATGGTCTTCCTCAGGCCTTCCATGAGGCACCTGGAGGTCATCCCTGTAAACATATCTATCCCTCACATGTTAAAAGCCACATCTAGAGGTTGATGGGTTCTGATTTCCTCACAAACCCTGGATCAGTGCCCACATCCTGGGACAGGGATCCCAAAAACCTCACTGCAGTACCATCAAGCTGCATATCCTTGCCTGCAAGATCCCAAGTCCTGGTTGACTTGGATCAACCAGGTCAATATGGGCTCACTTGTTCATCAGGTGATGTCTTTCCACAGACCGCCTCTGAGTCCACCAGTGGTGAGGTTCCTGACACCCCACCATCATCCACCAGGTGAACTGATTTGGTCTTATATATCTTCTTTTGGACAGGGGCAACTTCTGCTGGCTTGGGTTGCCCTTCTGGCTTAGCTACAACCTGAATGCTTGTGTTGTCTGTCATTTTGTTCCTTTCCTTTCCATCTGAAGGTGCTGGACCATACTGAGCAGCATTCAGTAAGCAGTGGCCAGGACCCAGCATGTCACAGTAAGCTGCTCCTCTCTGGGGCTGACACCATGTTTTTCCTTCACAGATCTTATCACTTTAACAGGGTCATAAAATTGTTCAGGGGTGAACTTCCAGACTGTTTGAGAAGAAAAGTTCTCCAAAAACTGTCCCATGTCCTCCCATGTTCCAAGACACTAAAGGTTATCGACCTCTGGGGTGGGCCTCTGAACAACCTCCCTAGGGATCTCAGTCCTGTCTCCAAACATGAAGTAGACCACACTGAGGAAACCTTGCAGACACAGCAACAAGATTATGCTACCCCTAGCATCTAGAGGGAATTCAACCTTTTCAAAAGCTGTTGTAGCAGACCTGAAGGTATACAGGGTGAAAGGCTGGAAAAAAAACATCCCTTCATGCTCCCATAGGCTGGGTGCCATTATCAATAAACCCCCAGAGGCAGCAACCCAGTCCAGGGCATGTACACAACTCCACTTACACATTCTGAACGAAACTCATTGTCTTTGAGGTTGCCACATCAGCAGTGCTATCTTGGGTCTTTTCCCCAGTCTGAAAAGGAAAACCATGACCAGCCAATTTATATACAGGCCCAGGTGTCACACCAACATAAGCAGACTGACCAGCACACTGGCTAAGGGTTTTACACCCAACACACAAGTGAGGACACAGCTGGGACAGCTAACCCCCACTGACTAAAGGGATATTCCACACCACAGGGTGTTTTGCTCAGCATATAAAGCTGGGGGAAGGCAGAGGAAGGTAATGAATGATGGCATTTACCTTCCCAAATCACTGTTCTGCACAATGGAGCACTGTTTTCCTGGAGGTGGCTGCCTGCCAATGGGGAAGTGCTGAGTGAATTCCTTGTTTTCCTTTGTTTCCATGTGTGACTTTTGCTTCATGTGTTGAACTGTCTTTATCTCAACCCTCTCTGACTTTTACTCCTCCAGTTCCCTCTCCCATTATACAGAGGGTGAGTGAGAGAGAACGGTTGCTGTCAGTTGTGTTTAAATCACAGCACTGCACATTTGATGCAGTGATGACAAAGAGCCAAGTAAAATACATTCCAAACCTGAAGTACTCTTATTAGCTTGGAGCTGAGAAAGGCAAATAGAAACGTGACAGGATAAGCTACACAATTAGCAGAATTAAAGTTCTGCTAGCTACTACTTGGAAAGTTTGCAAAGCCATGGCATATAAATAATTGCACTTGTACAAATTATAGTGTGTACCAGACAAGCTCCTTGTTCAACTAGTGCATCGAATTAAGCTGGAAAACAAATACTATATGATTATGCAAGAAATACCACGTAAGACGCAAAGAGATTGTGTAGGGAAAATAAACTGGTAGGAGAATCCATTTCGATTAACAGAATTCACTTAAAACCAAGTCACACATTTTGCTGGGGGGAAGCCCTCAAGCTTTAATATTTCCACTGATATTCAAAAAATAAGCCTCCTGTGAAAACATTAGTCAAAAGAAAAAGAAAATAAAAGCACTAATTCTTTCATTCTCCATGCTTTAATATCTATTTTTATATGAAGCAACAACATAGTTCAAAGATGCAGAAAAATTTAATCAGGTCTGTGCTCCCAAAAGGTGATTTTCTGCATTGGGGTGGGGGTGAAACAACACTATTGTTCTGCAATGAGCTAATTCAAGGAAATAAACCCTCTTACAAGAATATTTTAAAAACAATTGCTTTTCTGTCACAGCTATTTTCCGGTCCATTAAGATTATAATTATTTACGGTTAGCTGTTAGGCAATAAGTACAGTGAGAGAATGTTGGTATTTCCCTCACATGATATTAACACAATGGAGTAAAAATAATTTGCTATTCACTTCATGCATTAAGATCCTCTCACTCACAAAAAAGGTCAACTCTGCAATGGCCTAAAAGAAATATTTAAATAGTTACCAAATGTTAAGAGACCACTTGCTCCACAGTGAAGTTATTCAATTATTCTTAATTCTGATTCCTTTAACTGTGCCATTTCCCATAGCAGCATCAATAGCTAACAGAAACAGACGCATTCAAAACTGTATTAACCAGAGAAAAGATCCATTACAGCATCTTAGCAGACCTCAGTATACATCAGGACATTCAACACTCCTCAGAGCAAAGAAAATCCCTGGGATCAAGGTATTCCTCCCATGTCTGTGATCAAATGTCAGATATGCATTTACCTGCAACAGGAATATTATTCTCCATTTCAATGTTGTACTATAACATACAGCATTGGGGTGGTGGGGGAAGGCCATCACTGTGGCTTTTGTAAAGGGAGATTCCATTTCACATGCCTAACAGAGTTCTTTGAAAGAGTCAACTATATAGGTAATGGAAACCTAATTGATACTGTCTGCCAAGTTCTCCAAAAGACTTCTGATGAAGTTCTTCTTTGAACATACTTAAGGAAATAAAGCAGCCACAGAATGAGAGAAAAGAGATAAGCCATCGGTAAATAACTGAGTAAGAAAATAGAAGACAAATATGGTCTACTCTCAGAGGCAGAGATGGTCATTGAAGTTCTGCTAGGACACATGCTACTGTACATATTAATAAAAAATAACAACAAAAAACTCTCACAAAACTACAAAAAACAACAACATCAAAAAAAACCCTAAAAATAATCAAAGAAGCAAGGAAAAAAACCTCCCAGAGATGTGACAGTTTAAAACTATGTCAATTTATTTAGGATAGTCAGGGTGCAGGCTACCTGTGGAGAGCTGCAGATCTGCAAGGCTACATGAATGTTAAAGCAACAGGCAAAATTTGATGTAGAAATTCATACAGATATATATACATATATACATGATGAAAAAAATCCTAATCTAGCTGGGCTCCAACTGATCATGAGATGAATGACATACTTTGGTTATGACTGTTGCATGAAAACACCAGTTCAATACTTGCTTTTCAAACCACAGACTAAACATCAGGAATGAAAACAGGGAAAAAGTCCATGAAGAACAAAAAAAAAAAAAAAAAAGAAAAGAAAAGAAAAACACTGTTTGTTCACAACTTGATAACTTGATTATCACGTGCATTTCTGGAACTTCCCTCATTTCAAAATGAATAGAAGTGGGAAAATTTCAGAGAAAGACAGAGAGTAGAACAGCAAGTATGGAATAGCTTCTGTGTAAAGAATGACTAAATATGGATCTTCGATTTGGAAAAATTATAGGGTTAAGATGGGACAATATTTATCAGGGTTTATGATCTGGAGAGGGTCCAGAATAACTTAGGACTTAATCCAAACTCACCAAAAAATGAGAAACTAATCCAGTTTCATCTAAGGCTTATCCTTTTCTGGCCTACAAATTGCTGGAGCCTGAAAGGGCATGCAGAAAATTGTATCACATTTGCCAACTCATGCTCATCCCTAGACCTGAGCCTTTAGCCAGTATTGGAAACACCATGCACATGACTGGCTAAGCACATGAACAAGGCAGAGAAGGGTAACTAACCTGTGGAGATGAAAAATAATTGGAGACATCAGTCTGCATTTTTTCAGGATACAGAAAACTGGACGAGCTACAATGGGATGAAGGGGGGGGACATGCAATACTACATTCTTCTGTACAATAAGTTCTGAACTGTAGACTAGATCTGTGTTTGAATAGAAGCTGACTGAAAATACACTAGACATCTCAGTGAGATTTACCTATCGTCCCTCCACTGCATATATATATATATATATATCTGTGTTAACTATTCCCTGGTTTTCCAATAAGCAGCATTTTACAGAAATTCACAGCATCCATGCTTTATCAGTTACATGATTACTTCTTGGGAGATGCTCAGGTTTGTCACTGCTATTTCTTGTATGTGAGGGTCTTCAATGTTAAAAGATTTTCTAGGAATTAGTCCTCATATTAGTTGCCAAATAAGACACTGCTGTGGTGATGCAAATAATATTATGGGATGCTAAAAATAAAAGCTATGTCTTGAAACACCTGATAAGCAGATCTGCTAACAAAGTAGGAAGCCAATCAACCTCACAAAGTTTTGACAAGTCTAGTAGTCTCTACAGATATATGTGAAGACAAAGAATCCAACACAAAACCAGATTTTCTCATAAAACTTCATACATTGCTGCCTACAACAAACTTGTTTGTATTTCCTTCTCTCCATCAACCAGTTACTATTTCCTGCCTTTTCTTTGCAGTGTATTTTAAATACACTAAAAGACACAGGCACATTTGAGTCAGCAGGCTACACCCTCAAATAAATTGTTCAATTGAAGCATTTAATTTCCACTCTGGCTCCCTACTCTTCCCAAGTACCACTTTGGCCAGCGCTATAATCCAGCCCCATAGCCACTAACAAGGCTTCACCTTCTTATCAAGTAAGAACACGAGAAAGGGAATAAATTCACAGAATTGTGCACTACACGATAAGTGCCTTGCTAATAAAAATCAAAACTACTCATGAACTAAAAAAAACATTGAGTTTGATGGGGCAGGTTTGTTGGCTTCGGGGGGGGGGGGGGTTTCCTGTGTGTTTGGGGTGCTGGTTTGTTGTTTTTTGGGGTTTTTTTAAGAAAGGTACTAGTGCAGTCAAGGAAAAACGACTTGGTTTTTAAGACAGATAATTTAATTAAAATGGATAAAATTCTAAATTTCTAAACAACTGGAATAAAATTATATGCTGAGCTCTATAGGCTAAGGATGAGCCAAAGGGGAAATTCCCACTCTCCTCTTTTTCACTTTCATCTCTGCTCTTAGCTTTACCCATCTCTCACCTTGACACTACCCTAGCCATTCTCACATTTTTTGCAGCACTCACTCACTTCAGCTCCAAAACAGGGGAAGTATGATTTGTTCTCCTACAGGAGTTTGCTCACAGTTTAGCATGCTGAACCAGGCCAGTGACGTGTCCGATGAGCACCAAGGTCAAGCGCAGGAAAAAGGAAGCGAACCCAGTGATGTAGAGGAAGGCAGTGAAAGAAATATTTTACTCCTTAGCTTTTTTCTCAAGGCTGGAGCAGGGAGAAGGGCAGTCCTTAACTACAACAGCTTTCAGCTGTACTAATATTTTATAATTCTTTGCAGTTTTCAGAAGAATGACTCAAGATTTGATTACACAGCAGTAACAACGATTTCATACAATACCCAAGTATGTTTTTCACTTCCCAAAACTCTCTACCAGAGTATCAGGGTACAGTATTTAATCTTTTAATTGTCAGAGCTCTCCAACTATAACTTGTGTAGAAATCAATGCTTTCTCTTTCTCTTTTCAGTGTCTTCCTCTTTAATTCCTATGTTACCTGCACACAGGAAGAGTCATACATAAACTCATCCACTCATGTGATACAGATCTATAAAAGCATTTAAACATACCTTGCAAATGTAACTATTAGTCCCCACAAATTCTACTTAATCGCATGAAGAACTATTCTTTTTTTTTTTCATTATTTCTATCCTTTAGGCCTACGATAAGCCACTATAAGAGTGGCAGTTCCATTCTTTCTCTTGCCTTCCCAAGATTTCAAGATGTTCCTAGCCTTTCAGATGCTTCATATATACAAAGAGTCTAACAAATCCTGTCCAACTATGCCTGTATGTATGTTCAGTGTTTTGAGATGCCATCTGAGCAAACACTATACTCCATGCCTCTCTGACTAACTCTTGTACCAAAAGGTTTGTCCAAACTGATTAATGATGTACTGCTGCCAACGATGCAGTACAGGAAACAAACTGTTGCCAGAGTTTATACTGTTTTGGTTTTCCTACTTAATTTATTTTGGAAAAAGAAGGGATAGTTATTAGAACACTTGCTCATCGTTTGGATATACTACAGGAAAGGCAACTACACATAGTATATACCTTTTATGGGCAAGCAGGACTTTGAGGGGAGAAAGCTCTGTGAGAAAATAACCCAACTTTGTCAGTTTCGTGTTTTACTAGATTAGTTTCCTAAAATAACATAAATATATTAAGTTTGTCAAATATCTGGTTTAGTCTCTTTACATTCGCCTCCCACATCACACGGTATTAGCTTTATTTATCTATATTTATTATCTATTATCTATTTGTTATTTATTAGCTTTATTTATCTGTCATCTATACCACAGAAAGGAGAAGATGCCGTTAAGAGGAATTACCCTTAAAAGAAGAAACCTATCCCCATCACCTGTGATCATCTAACATAACTTTAAAAAAGAAAACAACAAAACAAACAAACAGTGGGAAAGAAAAGGGCATGTTTACACAAGCCTCGATTGTAACGCGGTGCCCAAAACAACGTGCAGGACCCGCACCCGCTCCGGCAGTGCCCGCCCCACGCTGGGCGCTGCTGCCAGGGCACTGTGCAGAAAACACAGGGCGTGTTCCGAGCCGGCATCCCCGCTGCCCGGGGTGCCCCATGGCCCCTGCTGCACCCACACCTGGCGGTGCTCAGGCAACACCGCGCTCTGCTCCACAGCCCGAACCTCTCCTCCGCCCGGCTCCGGGCACGGCTCGGCGCTCGGACCTGCTGGTGCCGAAGGTGTTTCCCAAGCCAAGCGGTGACCCCGGGATTTCTGGTCCCCGCCCGCGGGGGCGCTGCTGCCCTGCCCTGCCCTGCCCTGCCTTGCCCTGCCTTGCCCTGCCCCGGGGCCGCTCCGCTCCTGCCCGCACTGCCCGCACTTCCTCCTCTCCGCCGGCCCCGGGAAACAAAGAGCGCCGAGCTCGGGGCCAGCGCCGGGACACACACTCTGTGCCCCACCGGGAAAGGGCGGCCCCTGCCCCGAGCCCCCCGCGCCTTCCCGGGGGTGCAGAGCCCCACTCGGGGGTGCAGACCCTTCCAGGGGGCACAGAACCCTTCCCCAGGGGTGCAGAGCCCCCACCCGGGGGTGCAGACCCTTCCTTTCCCCAGGGGTTCAGACCCTTCCCCGGGGCTGCAAACCCTTCCCAGGAGGTGCAGACCCTTCCCTAGGGGGTGCAGATCCCCCACCTAGGGGTTCAGAGACCCCTCACCCGGGGGCTCAGACCCTTCCCAGGGGGTGCAGACCCTTCCCAGGGGTTCAGACCCTTCCAGGGGGTTCAGATCCTCCTTCCCCAGGGGTACAGATCCCCCACCCGGGGGTGCAGATCCCCCTTCCCCGGAAGGTTCAGACCCTTCCAGGGGGTACAGGACCCTGCCCTTCCCCGGGGGTGCAGACCCCCCACCCGGGGGCACAGAGCAGCTCCCCGGGGGCGAACACCCCTCCCTGGGGTTCAGATCCTCCTTCCCCTGGAGTGCACACCCTCCACCCGGGGGTGCAGAGCCCCCTTCCCCGGGGGTGAACACCCTTCCCCGGGGGTGCAGACCCCCCTTCCCCGGGGGTGCAGACCCCCCGCTCTCACCGCCGCGCCGCTCCCTCTCGTCCTCCTCCTCCTCCTCCTCCTCATCCTCCTCCTCCTCCCGCCGCCCATCGCGCTGCTCGCCCTGCGCCTCCACCGGCACCACGGTGAAACTCGTCGGCATGGCGCACCCAGCCCGGCCCGGCCCGGCCCGGCTGGCGCCTCCTCCTCCTCCTCCCGGGCTGGGCCGGGCCGGGCGAGCCCCGCCGCCTCCCTCACGTGAGACACACACACACTCGGACACTTTTGTTCCCCCGGGCCGCCTCCCTCACGTGAGACACACACATCCAGACACTTTTGTTCCCCCGGGCCGCCTCCCTCACGTGAGGCACACACATCCAGACACTTTTGTTCCCCAGGGCCGGCCGGGGGGTTTGTGTGAGCAGCGGGGCTGTGAGGGCGCCCAGCCCCGGGTGTGACCCCACAGCCCCGGAGCATGGCAGGCAGTGCCACATCGGCCTCTGCTCGGACACCCCCAGGGCTGGGGGCTCCTCCAGCTCCATGGGCAGCCCATTCCGGTGTCTGAGCGCTCTCTCTGCAAGGAACTTCTTCCCAATGCCCAGGCGAAACCTCCCCCGTGCCCGCTTGTCTTAGCGCTGTTTGCATGGGAGAAGAGGCCGAGCCCCACCTGGATACCCCTCCTGTGATGAGTGTGTGTGTATGATTCGTGCCAGTACGGAAATGTGTGCACGGAAAAGTAGTGTTAAAATTACGGAGTAGCTCTGTGTGAATATTATGGTCGCACCTTTACAGAGGTGACAGAGGAGTCTGTGGGAACCAGAGGACTATTGCAAGCTTCTTGAGAGCAGCCAGAAAACCACACAACATCTCTGAAAGGATGCCA
>JAWWEE010000074.1:67334272-67345889 GCA_035221455.1 Xenops minutus
TTCTTTTTGCCGGCCCCCCCCCCCCCCGCCACTGATTCACTGATTCAGCAAAAAAGGTAGTTTGATTTTGGTGGTACTTTTTAATTTGCTTCTAAAAAGTAATCTCAGCATTTTTCTAATATTTTCTTATTTCCTCTCCCTTTCTCTGCATCTCTTAGCAATCAATTAATTAACAAAAAAAAATCAGTTTTTTAGAATAAACAGTTAATTTGTGTGAGTTTTAATTTTGTTTGAGAAAATATTCAAACCTAAATTATTTCTGCAATATTTAAGCAGACTGAAACAGGAGTGGATCCTGAAACTGATAAGGAAGGGGCTGAGACCCCAAAACTGGGCAGGGCATGGAGGGGAAACACTCCCAAACCTAGCTGGGGTAGAGCTGGGGACTGTGGTAATGATGGGAAAGTGGTGGGAGAAGGGAGAAAAGGGAGGTTGGATGGCAGGTGGTGGGAGGGTGGAAAGGGGAGTTCATGAAGGTCCCCCCCTCAAAAAGAGCTGTGGCTGCCCTGGGGCAGAGTTGGGTGGGAAAAGGCGGCCCAGGGTACCTACCTTAGCTCCCAATCTGTTGGGGCATGCTGGGGGCTCCTGGAGGAGTGGTGAGCACTCCCTGACCTGTATCCATGTCCACATCCACACAGAGGATTCCAGATTCTGGGAAAAGGCAAGTGTCAGTTCCTGAATGACCCTGAGCAGGAGAGGTTTGTGGACAGGTATAACAGAGAGCAGCGCAGGCACTTCACCAGAGAACTGGGCACTTTGTGGGAAACACTTCATATGGGGAGACCTAGGTCAGCCACTGGAACAGCTAAGTGGAATTAATGCAAAACAAATAGGCTCAGGGGGACATAAACTGCTGGCACAACTGCAAGATCATCATCACTGGGAAGTGAAAGATGCCTGTGGGCCATAGAGGACCAGAAGAATGGAATTACTTAGGTTGGAAAGGACCTTGAAGATCATCCAGTGTTGCTTGTTGCCACCAGAAGTGATTGGATGGAACAGGTAAGATTTCTGAGGGCCTAAAGTCAACAGATCTGCTCTTCCCAATGAATTTCTGACATTGGTCTGCATCCCAATAGGTGTTCCTCCCCCTGCATTCATCTAGGGGCCTACAGGGAACCAGGAGTGTGGATACCACAAGCCAGTGGTGTTCCCAGTGTGGGTCACTAGAAACATGGGTCACCAGGTCTCTTCCCTTCCCAGTGTTGGTCCTATGGTGGGTGATGAAGGTGCAGCAGAGGATGAAGCTCTTTCTGCAGTCAGGGCACCTGTAGGGTTTCCCTTACTGGTGTGTCCATACTCAGGACACTTGTAGGGCCTCTCCCCAGTGTGGATGCACCAGTGTGATGAAGCAGGAGCAGCAGTTGAAAGTATTCTTGCAGTTGGGGCAGCAGAAGGGCTGTCCATGCACGTCCACGTGCGTTTGCTGATGCTCGATGAGATGGGAGCTGCTTCAAAACCTCTTCCCACACTCAGGACAGTTGCAGGGCTTCACCCCTGTGTACAGATGCTGTTGGGTGATGAGGTTGGAGCTATTGCAGAAGCTCTTCCCATGTTACAAGCACCACTTGGGTCTGCTTTATTTTGCTTGTCTAGGCAATTGTTCATCTTTACAATGACTAGCGTTATAGTCATTTTGATGAGCACCCTGCCTGTCAGCAAAACAAATTTGACATCACAGCCCAGGGTACAAAATGAACTGGTGGTGTGGGTTCCTCTGATTAGGTTTTTGATAAGAGGAAGGGTGGCCTCTGATAAAAACTGCTAGAAGTTTTTCCCTATCCTATAGAGCCAATGATAGTTAGCTTCAAGGAAAACTTCCTGTTTTTTAATTTTACGCCCTCTATTTAAGAAAAGGAGTTGTTGTGCAGTTAAGAAATTCCACCCATGGATTTACAACACAGACATCAAGGTCAGTGCAGGAGAAGAAGGAGGAGGAGGGAAAGGACTCAAAGCTATGATGACTGTGGTGAGTGACCACGGTGAGACGAGCTATCCTCTCAAAGCCCACGGGTCCATCGGAGTGCAAAGACCCCTCTGTTCAGAGCAGGAGGATGCATGAAGGAGGCTGTTACTTTGTGGGGGGTCCCAAGATGGAGTGGAGTCCTGCAAGAGATTTGTGGCCAGAGCCTGTGAAGAGAGAAACCTATACTAAGCAGGTACAGCCATCTTATTTATAAGAGATTGCATCCAATGGAATGACCACAGGAGAGCAGATGATCTCTCTCTCGTGGGAGGGACTGCACAGAAAGCAGGGGAAGAGCTAAAGACCCTGCCCTGTAACTGTGGTTTGGACTGTGGTGAAACGGGCTGTCTTCTGGAAGTCCACAGAAACAGCAGATCTGGAAGAACTGCTGCTTAAAAGTATTGGACTTACATCTGCATGCGGCTAAAGCAACAACTGACTCTGTAGGGTGGTTGGAAAAGTGTTTCTAAACTGTTTTTATTTCTTATTTCTAGTTCTTAGCTTGTTAGTAAATGTAAGCGTTATTTTGAGTCTGCCTTGCCCGTGGTAATTAATCATAGTTTCTCTCCTGGCTGTTACCTCTAATTGTACATTCCTAGCTTAGCTGTTTTTTTTCCTTTCCCTCTGGAAGGTGAAGGAGGGGGAGGCCTTGAGCAGTTTGGCTGGACATCAGGTGTTCAGCAAGGCCCAAACCACCACAACTGGCTTTTTTTAAAGTAAAGAAAAATGTTGCTAAGACAGACGCAGAACTGGATATTCACAGCTGGGAACAATTACCTTATCGTATTTGGCCCCTGAGCAGTCATGTTATGACTTATGTGAGAATTTGGACTCCTGTTTAAAGGAGACAGAACCACTTGATGTGGAAAAATGTTTCCAAAAGGTTTCAGTAGACAAAGGAAAGGACATGAATGCTCTAGGGAGACGAGGATGGATTTTGCTGGCTTCATATCAAAAGCAGTATCAAAAGAGAGAACAAATGTGTAAGCATAAGATTATTCTGGAGAAATAAGTATGTGAATTGCAGGGGAAAATACTTATGTTGCAATGCCAAAACCAACTATTAATGGACAAGTTGGACACTTACCAAACAGTAGCAGAAAAAGCAGTTCTCCGGGTAGCCCAATATAAATATTGAAAGCAGAGGGGTCAAGTAAACAGAAAAAAGTGCATACTGTGGTTGCAGAGGCAGGGATACACTGGGATCCTGAAAAATGGGATGGAGATATATGGGACTTAACCGATTTAGACAGTAGTGTCAAGCGTTTGCTGAAGCAAAGCCAATAATATAAAGGAAATTGGAAGCTGATCCTAATGGTTGTCCAATTAGGCATGCTGTTGTGGAAGATTTTACTGAGCATTAAATTAATGATATTATGGGTAGATTTAAACAAAAGCCTGGAGAATCTTTAATTCAATTTGAAATAGGATGATTAAGACTGCTTCACAAGCATATAAAAGTGTTATTCTGACTTTATTAATAAATGAAACAGGAAACCCCATAGGAAAAGTAATTAAAAAAATCTAAGAGCTAGGAGATTTGGGGGAATGGGGACCCAAACAAAGCAGGAAGGGTGATAACAGGATTGGTGAGGTGATAGAGAATTGAATTTCTGGAAAGGAAATGTTTGTTGCCTTGCTGAAAGATGGCATGGGCCAAGATAAGACTGATTGGCTCCCCACTAATGAGATGTGGAGATTAGACAAGCAGCTTGGGTTAAACAAATCTGTTAAAAAAGTAAAGAATTCCAGCTCAGGCCAAAAAGATGACATGATGGATAAAGCAATTTGATTTTCTGCCCCCCTCCATCAACCTCAATGGGACAGCACACTTGCCAGCGAAGGGCCTCCCATTGGTGAGTCAACGGTTCTGGGGGACAAAAAAGGATGGGATCAGTATGCCGATCTCTATCCATGTCCAGATATCAAAATGTTGCATCAACTGAAAGAATTAATAACAGAATGAGATGAAGACCAAGCTTCAGCACAAGGATGGGTGAGAAAAGACTACTGTCTTCACATGGGGCTTGAAATTTATTGGAAGAATAGGTCTTGTCAAACACTCAAGGCCCCTGTTGATATTGGAGTACAGGCCTCTTTAATTTACAGTAGCTCTAAAAAGTTGAAAGAGCAAAAAAATTTTGTTTACGGGATTAGGAGGCAAAAAAATTGAAGCCAAACAGATAAAAGCTGAGATGAAAACTGCAATCTGCCAAAGCAAACTGATTCAGTGATGATTGTTCCTGTCCCTGAATATATAATTGGAATTGGTATTTTAAAAGCACTGACTTTACACTTGCCTAATGTTAAGTATCAATTTGAAACCAGGACATGTATATCAGGCCAGCCAGTTTTAGTTGGGAAAGCTAAAATATCTTTGGTACAAATTCCACCTGTCACCAAAGGAATAACAATGAAACAATACCATATACTAGGAGAACATGAAGAAATCTCACAGACCATTAAAGATTTACTAGATGTTGAAACCAACAGCTACTGCCTTTAATAATCCTACCTGGCTTGTTAAAAAGAGTGATGGAATATGGTGAACAAATGAACTTAACAAATAAACACACCACTGACAGCTGTGGTACCAGATATTGTCACTTTAACTGAAAAGACAGCAACACCCTCAAACTTGGTATGCAGTAACTGACTTGGCTAATGCTTTCTTTACAATACCCATTGCCGAGGAACACTGGAATCAGTTCACTTTTCTTTGGCAAGGCAGACGGTATATGTTATCGCTTAGCTTGACAGTGGCTCCATAGTCACACGTTCTGCCATGGAATCATGGCAGAACACCTGAACAAACTGTCATCACCAGAGACACTACAAGAGATACATTGTAAGGATGATATAATGATTCAGGGAGAAAACGAGCAGGAAGTAAGAGAACAATTAGAATTGGTATGACAGCAGAGTAAGGAGTGGGAAGTTCACCCAAATAAAATTGAAGAACCTACCCAAACACTAAAATTTTTAGGAATTTAGTGGCATTGTAGTCTTCAGTAAGTGTTGCCCAGGGTTGGAGAGATTTTAGATTTTGTCACCCCACAGATCAAGGTGGAAGCCCAGCAGTTTATTGAGTTTTTTGGCTTTTGGCAAAAACATAGTGCTCATTTGGGACAAATATTTGCTCCAAGGTGCCCCCAAAACCATTGTCCCTCCCCATGCCGACGCTTGGCTATTGCCACATGGCTCCAGGCCAACAATGGGTCAGGAGGAACTCACTGTTGGCCAAGGTGGTGTCCATCAGAGATGGCAGTAACGCCTCAAGGATAAGGTATTTAAGAAGGAAAAAGTTCTTACACAGCTGTTATGTCCAGAGAAGAGCAGAGTGAGAATATGCAAGAGGAACAGCTCTGCAGACCCCAAGGGCAGTGCAGAAGGAAGGGCAGCAGGTGCTCCAGGCATGGAGAAGAGATTCCCCTGATATTCTGCAGGAAAGTCCACGATGAGGCGGTTGTGCCCCTGTAGCTCACGGAGGGCTATGACATTGCAGAGATCCACCTGCAGCCCAGGGAGGAGCACATACCAGCACAGGGGGATGTCTGAGACAGGCTGTGACCCCATGGGAAGCCCATGCTAGAGCCAGCTCATGGCAAGGACTTGCAGACCCATGGACACAGCAGCCCACACTGGAGCAGGTTTGCTGGAAAGACTGGGGACCCTTTGGCAGACCCACCTTGGAGCGGGGGAAGGACTCTGACTCCTCTCCCCAAGCACCATCAGAAACAATCTGTGATGAACTGACTGTGACCCGCATTCCCATCTCCCTGTGATGCTAGAGGGGGGTGGGAGGGATGCTGGAAGGAGGCAGGGTTTGTGGGGAGGTGTTTTTAAAGTTTATTTTTCTTATCATTATTCTGCTCTGATTTTGTTAATAATAAATTCAGTTAATATCCCTAATTCCTCAGCTGATCCTGTCAGGGGCAGGGACATGGCCACCACTGTGGCCACCAGCAGCCACCAACCCTATGTCCTCGTTGCTGGGGCCACCTGTGGCAAGCTGGGCATGGTTGCAGGGGAGTAGTTGCAGTGGGCTGCCCTGCAGCCCACACTGCAGTCAGCAGGGACAGCAGCTTGGGTCCTTGTGCACGATGGTCCCATGAGATCCACAGCAGGACTGGCAGACCCAGCATGCAGCCAGTGCAGGACCCAGCACACAGCACAACGGCTTGCAAATATAGGACTGTAGCCTTGCATGTTGCTACCCATGATCAGATTACAACAGATGGAGAAGGCAGTGCCCCACTTAGAAGAGTTAACAGGCCATCTGGGGTCCTGTCTTGCCTCTTAGAGGAAGCAACAGTAAACCAAACATTCTGTAAATAAGGAGGTGCAGGTTTAATGAGGGAAAGAGAAGAGGCCTCTTGGGGCTCTGTCTAAGTCAGTTCTTGTAAAGAGAGACTTTTTGGTCTTTTCTCCACCCTGTGAATGTGGCAAGAGTGCTCTAACTGCATACCCCCTCCTGACAGTGTCCCTTTGTTCCACTCTGATGGGGCAGAGGGTGGGGCGTGTACCTGAGAGACCTGTCTTAAAGGGACCTCACCTGCTGTCTTACAATTTTGCCTGCTTCTTGTAATGCCAAGTTCAGCACAAACAGAACCTTTTCCCATACAGAATATCACTTTAAGCATCCTTAAAGCTGTGCGAGTGAAATTGGATTGGACAAGTGGGACCTTTTGGCCTACACTGCCACACATGAACTGACAGTCCATGAATGGCAAAACCCCATTCAATCTGTAAAGGGTCCTGTGGATGAATGGGCCCAAGAAATTGATATATTCCTGCCTCAAAGACTAACAGCTTTAGGGCTTCCTCACAGACTGAAGTCCAGTGCCAAGAAGCTCTTTTCTTTGTTAAGTCATTTAAAGGCTATGATGGAAAAATCAGGACTATGCCTTCTCCAAAAACACCAATAATTGTAAAGCGTCCTGGCATTCCTTTTCGCTTCCAGGAATTTTCACCTCTGCTGGGATAGATCTTGTGTTGGAGGAATGCATAAAGCTCCTCCTCTCCACCATAATCCCTAACCTTTGCATTTCCTTGCCATGCCTGACCTTACTTTGCCTACCACTCCCTTGCCTTGCCTTTATTTGTCTACCTCTCCCTTGCCTTGAAGACCCACTCCTTGCCTTGTATTGCATTACATACTCATCCCCCACTTACGCTTGCCTATCTCTTTTGTGCTTGGCCTTGCCTGCCCCTCCTTTGACTTCCATTGCCTTGCCTTTCCTTGCATACACCTCCCTTACCTGACCTTGTTTTGCCTGCCCCTCTACCGAGTTCCTTGTGTTGCCTATGACAAACCTGTTTTCTTTGGATGTTTACAGATATCCAGCAAGGTCCCTTCCAGCCTGAATGACACTTTGATTCCTCACCCTTCATGTCCTCAGCATTAAGGAAAGTACTCAGGTTCCCTCTGATTGTGGAAATATTTCACAGAAGGTCCAAGGCAACAGCATCACAGACAGACCAACCAGTCACAGTACATCCCCGGTTTCATCTTTTTTCCACTGTTTCCTTTTTTCCACTCTCATATTCTTCCTTGTGTTCCTTCTCACACTTTCCAAGAACTCCAGCCTACCCTGACTGGCTGAGATGGAGTTACTTGTCTTCATTGCAGCCTATTTGGTTCCATGGTTTGGATTTGTGACCAAACCAGTGCGGAGGCAGTTTTTCCCATTTTTCTGCCAGGGAGAAGAGTGGAGGTGGGAAAAAAGTTATGAGGGGACAGAGCCAAGAGAGCCGGCCCCAAGGGATATATCCCATAGCATATCCTAGAATGGTGTTATAGTTTCAACACTCCGTTGGAATTCCTTCCAAAAAGCCTGGAGCCAATGCCTTAGTGTCTATAAAGGTGGTTAACAAAGGGTGTAATGAATATTCATATCCTGAGGCTAACTACTTCAGCCAGAGCCTTTTGTTCTGATCTCTGCCTAGGCCGGTGAGGGGGAGGGAAGACAGGCTCGGGTGGGGGAAGTGGCCAGGGTTTCTGCACTTTCTGCGCAGATCAGGAGCTCAGCTCTCGGCGGAGTGAGTGAGGATGGGGACACACTGGTTCTGGCATCACTGCATAGCCTGGACTGTGTTTTTTCCCCTCCCTAACTTGACCATTTCATCCGTGGGCGATCGTGGGCACTGCAGAAGCTGCTGTGAGGAAAGAGGAAGAGAGAGTACACCTGTTTCCTGTGGAGACGGGATTTCTGCTGCTTTTTTCGACATCGATTTCATGGGAGCTGACCCGGTGACTGTGCCTGCCACCTAGCCTGAGAGCCCAGCCAATCAGGTGCGACATCGCCACCTGCTGTCTGTAAATACAACTGCATCCCTTGAGAGAGAGAGCAGCGGTGGAGGTGCGACAGCGCCACCTGCTGTCTGTAGATATAATTGCATTCCCCTCCTTTTTTTTTGGGGGGTAGGCAAAAGACCTCTTAACTGTTTGCCTTATCGTTTAGGGTGGGTTCTTACAAACTGCTGGTGTTTCGTCCTTTCTGGATATATATCTGTATTGTGCTTAAGAACTGTTACCCTTTTCAGATATATATATATATATATTTTCTAATTAAAGTTCTGTTTTCCCAAATTGAAAGGAGAGGGATTGTGTTTTCTTTCTGTCTCTTGGCCAACATAGATGTCTTAGTTGTCCCCTGAACTATGACAAATGGATTGGGCAGGAAGGGACCTTAAAGATCATCTCATTGCAACACCTCTGCCACGGGTGGGAACAGTTTTAGTGCTCAGAGCCCCATCCAAGCTGGCCTTGAACCGCTCCAGGAATGGCAGTGGGATGAGGCAAGGTAAAGCAAGGCAAGGCAAGGCAAGGGAAGAAAAATGAGAGAACAGAAAAATCTCTTAACCCACATTAAAGGAAACTACCACAGGTGACCTTGACAATAGGGACCTAGCGCTTGCTTTCAGGAAGATTTGCTGCTTTCACAAGGACAGCTTTGGCCACTTTTAAAGACATAGCAGCTTTTGCTCTCCCTTGCCACCCACTTTTGAGCAGAGTACTTCACTATGTATTCTATGTATTATTCTGTGCAGAGTATGTCACTATATATTCTGTAATTCTAATTATATATTCTGTTTTTCAGGACCAAGGTAAGTACTAACTCCAAGCACACCTGCTGCAACACTTTTTTTCCCCACAAAATACTGTTGTCTCTCTCTCAAGAGGAATTACAATGAAAAAGCGTCTTATTCACAAGTCACCAAGTCACATACTTCTACTACACCAGTCTCCCTTCAAAATTCTGCATTCCAGTTTTCCTCAAAGCATTCAACCGCATACATTCAATTAGCAAAACAATCCCATCTGTTACATGAGCCAATACTGATAAATTTACTGTTAAAATACACATATTTCTCTTCGTGCAGCTGTGCTTAATCTGATGATGGGAGAAGAGCCTGCTATGCTTAGAGCATTGTGTTGAGTGCCCAGGCTCTTGTCACAGGGCTGCAAAAGCCCAGCTGGCACCAGAAGCTCCCAAAGGCCTCCACAGCCCCATACCTGGCCACCGAAGCCCCTTGGATGCCCCTAAGTCACCTAACCTAACACCTAACACCAACCTAACACCAACCTAGTCACCTAACACCAACCTCAAAGGCAATTCCACAGAACCATTGGTAAAAGATCCCTTTTATGTCCATTTCCTAGTTTTAATGAGAGACACAGAAGAACAAGCTCAAAACCAGCAAACAGGCACCAAAGACTGTGATGAGCAGCAGGACAATGGAATTGAGACTTTAATGAGGAACAAGGCAGTAAGAGCCAGCTGAACCTCATCTACCAGCAAGGAATACTTCCCAGCCTTGGGAGTGCATACTTCATCCTCTCCCCACAGCCTGAGGTGCAGGAACCCACACTCTCTGATTGTAAACCAGGGACCTGAATTATCCTACTGCAGAAAGCCTCAGGGGCTCACCTACTCTGGGTCTCCCTACCAGGGAACAGACCAATCCTGTCTGTCCCAGGTCTCTGTCACATTGCAGTTTTTATAGAATAGCTTCCTCCTGGCCATAGCCAGCATTCTCCTGATGAGCTCTTGCAGATTGTCTCCCTTCAGCTTACAATATTAAGAAAACATGAAAAGAGATGAGATAGCATCTGCCTTGTTCAGATCCTGCACCTCAGTCACAACCTAGAGGGCACGCTTAGTTCATGGCAGGAGATAAGAGGTAGGACAAAGTATCCAAGTCAACTGCAGATGAATCCAAAATTGTTAGCCTGAGAAAGGATGATCTAAAGGCTGAACTGTTGACCTCAACAGGAATGGAAATATAAATAAACAAGTCTGGGTAAGAGCAGGGACCAGTCATTTAAACCAGGGACTTGGAGCAAACAAGGAACTTTTTTCACACTGTTGTCCTAGATAAATGGTATACTGATTCTGCCCTGGGGCTCTGTTAATCTTTTAAATATTTAGGAGGTTTCCACTCCCACCTTTTGATTGAAAGGGCTGCAAAGAGTTATTTGTTCTTGGGCAGCAAACAGATTTTAACTTTCATCTTTCCATAGAAGTACCAGTCTTGTTAGGTAGGACATTTGAACAATTATACCATCAGTCTAGGACACAGTGTACCCCTCACCAAAATGCAAGCAATCAAGAGGAACAGATTGGTTCATCCAGCATTCCATGAAATCCTCACTGCAAGTGGTGAAAGCATGCAGGTAAAAATTGAATCTTAAGAAACAAATCAACTAATCCAACAATAGTGCAGTAAGTTGTCCCTGAAGCAAGTCAATCAAATTAAAAAAGCAGGGCAGTAAAGCAGGTTAAAAAAAAATAAATGTAAGCTCATTTAACAGACACCAAGATGTCCTGGTTCCTGCTGAGCCTGAAAGGTATTTTTACCACCTTCTGGACACATAGCTCCCTCTGTAGCCAAACTTTTGAGGGCCCTGACCCTATGGCACTGCTGAGAACTGCTTGGCTTAAGATGTGAGTGCCTTCTCATCTCAGAAAAAAAACATCTCTTTCCTAACAGTAGGCAGCATTCAGGGAGACCAGGCTGATCAGACTACAGTTGCTGTTCTGTTCACTGCTTTGAATCCTACTGTTCTGCTTAAATCAATTCAAGCCCTTCTGCAGCCCGGACCAGTAAGCTCTTCACCAGGTTATCCCAATCAGTGCATTCAAGTGAACATTTGCAAGCCCAGACCTGTACGGCTGCACCCAAAAGACACCATCCATGACTAGTGCAGACATGCAGAAATTATCTCCAAAGCCATGTGTGACATTTCATTAATGTCACAGCCCACATGGACATGCTTCCAAAGTAACAAGGTTGTTTATGATTTGCTAGAAAATTATGTGTATGAGACGCAAACATGAGGGCTAGCGATTAAGCTGAGCTTACTACAAAGAGACTACTGAAAACAAAACATATGGGGCATTGCAGTAGCAGCTGCATGCTCTCTAGCAGGGAAGAAGACAACCTACATGGACACGGCTGGCATGCTTCAAAGGCAGTAAACCAGAAGAAGGTGATGCCACCATGGGACTGGTTATGAAACACAGATAGACCCCAGAAATGGTTAACTGGATCAGTAGAAACTATTCACCACCTGCCTTGCTTGAGTTTTATCAGAGAACATAGAGTTGTGTTCTGTTCAAACCACTGGACCTGATCTTAGAAACT
>JAWWEE010000074.1:67345989-67362408 GCA_035221455.1 Xenops minutus
TGCAAAATTGTATGTTGTAATCGTGTAGTGAAATGTATAAAATGGCTCATTTTGCACTGTTGATTCAAAGCTAGTTTATCCGGCATGAGTCAGCTAGCTTTCCAGCGCTGCTTGAATAATTAGCTTTGCTGCTAAAAGAACAAAACTCTCTTAGCAGTTCTTTTAATACTGAGGTTTTTCCGCATCAGTTACCCATCAAGATGGTGGAGTGTCTCAGTTTAAAAGAAAACTAAGATGTTTACTTGGACTAGGAAAGGGGCCTCTTCTCAAAAACCCACCATAACCTTTGAAATTAAGAGATTTTAATCAGAAAATGTACAGAGAAGGATAACAGATCTTAAATATATATAAGCAAAAAAAACCCAGAACAGAACAAACAGCACCACTGTAACAAAAATTTTCAAACTAATTAAGTCCTCACACTCTCTCCCCTTTTCAGTGCCGTTATATTTAGACAGCGAGGGGCCATGCCACACCTCAGGAGTCACAAAAATCACTCCTGGGCTCCAGCGAGACTAGTTCCAAGAAACTCACGTGGAAAATGGCAGTCACAAGGAACGAGGAACAGGAGGGAACCTTCCCCGTGGGTGATGTAGAGACTCTCCCATGGCATGGGCCCTCGGCAAGTCTGCAGCAAATCCTGGGAGCGACGACTGCTCTCTCTCTCTCATTCTGGAGAACAGCCCAGGGCACGCAGAGTTGGGGCCTGAGCCAAGGGAGCTTCCTCCAAAGGCTTGCACTAGCCCAGCAAATGTGGCTCGCAGCCGGAGGAAAGTGTGACCAGCGTCAGGAAGGAACCTCTCTTTCTTCCCCCTTCACCTCCCCCAGCCATCAAGTTGGAATGCAGAGCTATCAACTGCCCCCTTGTTATCTGTCCTGGCTCTTCAGCTCCCAAAATCTCTACGTTGGTAAGGGAAGGAAAAATTCCCTGAAAGATTTTGAAACTGTAACATGATGCCACATGCTGAAAGCACAAGCAGGATGCCAACAGGTCAATCAGGCACAACAAAATGTGTTATATTAGAGCCCTTTGGGCAGAAATCGGGAAAGTTTTTAGGGCACAACAAAAGGCTCGCATTTACAGGCACAGAATCCACTCAGTTACTTCTTAATACCACCATAGCTTTTTATTTGAACTTATCTTCCAGGAAATAATGCAAATATGTTCATTTCTCTGCAATCAGCCATCCATCTCCTCTTATTCATGCATTTCTACTTGTCTCAGATATGTCAGTAAGTTTGAAAGGACACACAAGGTTGATTATAAAGGTAATGAGGCTCTACATTTTCCCCAGCTGAAAGCCTGTTTTTAGCCTCCAGCCTTTGTCCCTAGTACAGCTGTCAAGCTCTGCAAACAAATCCGATAGCTCAAAGTAGGTCAAAATTGTGCAAAATATGCTGTACACATTATAAAAACATGTACAGTAGTAATGCACATAGATGCAATCCATGACTTTAGCTTCAGCCCCATGAGATAAGAACATACTAACCCTTTTTGTGAAAGAGGACAGCAACGTCCAGAAAAATCATGAATTGCAAAAACTGTACCGTGTTTTCCAAGTCCCAGTTTAAAGCCAGAGCAAAGTACCCTTTGCCCTTGTTTAAAAATAAATGCTAAATTTTCCAAAGATGCTCCAAGCCATGCAACTCACTAATCTCATCCAACATGTTACACAAAGCACAGCAGAGGGATGAAGTCGTCCCTATAAATGCATCAATTCTTCACATTATGACAGGCTATTATGACAGACATCTTCTTCATGGCTGAAGGGGAAAAATTCAGAGGTACAGTTCTTCTTCAAAAATCCCATCACTTTGATGTCACAAAAGCCCTGACTCCAGAATGCCATTCCTAACTTTCCAGAAGACACGAGGCTGAAAGGAGCAAGCTTCAGTGGGTTGTCGAATTTTGACCATCTATATGTCAAGATAAGGGCATAAGGAGGGAAACCACAGTGTTGCCTGTAAAAAGCCAGTGCCACAGGGACTGGCAAATTCTTGGGAGTCTCTCCATCAAATGAAGGGAAAGAAAAGTCTTTATGAAGCCTACATGCATATACTCCTACTCACATGAGAAAAGGGGAATCAGTTGTCAGCACTGAGACAAACTTAAGCTCACATGAAATGGTTTCCCTTCCACCCCTACTCTGACCTCTGCTTCATTCTCTGGAGTACCACATGTACAGCGTACCAGAGGCACCTTATCACGAATACAGACCATAGGCTGAAGCAGCCAGGTTACTCCTCCACTAGCAGTAGGAGAGGAACTGCCTTTTTTTTCCACTTGCCTAGGCCATGGTAGTGTCCTTGCTAGTTACCACCTTCAGCCTCAAGCAGCATATGAACAGAAGAAAAACATTTTCCAGGGACAATTAATCAGTTCGGCAAAATTTGAAATATACAAATGGTTTACCAAAGAACACCTAGGAGTTACTAGCCAATAAACCATAAACTTTTTTTTATTTAAATACATTATTTAATGAGTTTTAAGAAAGATACTTTGAAGCTCAAATTATAATGAAGTACAACCTTCTAGATCTACAGTAGACAATGCTATAAACATTTACCAAACCAGATATTTTAATGTTTGCTCCTCTTGTTGTTATTGTTCTTATTTAAGGAAAAGGAACTAAAAATCTCTCATTAACAGCAATCCTGTTCTAACTTGGCTATTTCACCCTAGAACAGAATAAGGACGACAGCCTGTTACCACTGTCCTCTCCCAAAATACAGACCAAATGTCAAGCAGGAGCAAGACACTATGATGACTGCACCCTAATTCAGCTTTTTAAAGAGTGACAAGTAAAATGGAGCAGGTGGTTACAGGCAATATTGAAAAAGGGTGACTCCTTTCCCACAGGAATCACAAAAAGATGCCCTTTTGCTACCGAAGTCTATTTGCTATCGAAGTCATGTTCATTCAGTATATTCAAGCAAATCTGAGTTTATGTAGGTAGTTTTGAGTTCATTTTTCTGCCTTCTCCATATATTTTCCTTCTCCCTTTTCTTATCCCTTGATCATTTCTATCTTCAGTCACTCAGTCCCAGCAGGAATGAGCCACAGTACCACTTCTCTTCAGTCTTCTGAAATTGTCAATACTGTAGCAAAGGGCAAATCAATAGTCCTGAATTAGTACCAAGAAAAAAAAAAAAGAAACAGATCAATTCCTCAGAGAGTTGTTTCATATCTTTTAAAGGCCACTTTGTGTGGCCTTTAAATTCTGAAAGCACACATGAGCTTCTGCAGTTAGGGTAAAAATGTGATCAAGCTGAAAAAGTTTAAACACTTCTTGGTTTAACTGAGCAGCATGCTGATGAACCACAGCAAGCTGCTGTTTGAGAGCTGCTGCTCAGCTATTCAGACATAAAAGCAGACATCAGGTGTAAATGTTATATTTATTATAACAAAAATTATGACATGTCCATTTGTGCATTCGGCTTTAATATAACTCTTGGTAGGTAAATGTTCTACAGCAAATGAGCTCTATACAATCATGCTGGTTGTGGTGGCAGTAAGGAACACAAAATGTGTCTGTAAAAGTAAGGAATAAAGAGAACGGAGGAAAAAGTGGGTTTCTTTAAAGGGTCTATACCACCTTGGCTCTATCTAGCTTGTACGCAGCCACGCAGTCCTTCAGGCTCAATGACCATGGCCCAAAGAGTCAAGAAAAAAGGTCAGTTTTTCAGATTGTGTTCTTAATGCCAAAGCTACAAAACATGTAAGCATCACTATACAACACTGCGCTATTTACAGGAATTTCCCAATCAACTGTTCTCGCAGAGAAAATTAGTGAATCTCAGTGACTTAGGTCACTGGAAAGAGTAAAGCAACTCCTAGGAGTTAGTCTCCATATTCTACAAACGTCTATAATTTTCAAGACCAAAAAAAGCCTTTTCTCTCAAAGAAATACAGTATTACAATATTACTTAAATCATTTAGCACTGGCTACTGCTCTGCTTTTCAAACAAAACAAACAAGCCATTTTAAAAAATATTACATCATCATTGTTTCTCAGCAATATATTAAACCTTTTTAGTTTTTGTTTGTTTGTTTTGGTGGTTTTTTTGTTTTTCTGTTTTTACCCTTGATATGTTAAGGTTAACTATTTTAAATTTTACCAGTCAAGCATCTCTAGAAGAAAGTCAATGAATATTAAATCTAACAAACTGAAAAGCTGCAGTTATCTGTAGTGGCAGGATAAGGAAAAGTATATAAAGGAAAAGGAAAACCCCTGCTGTAATGCAAGCCCACTGGGTCTCACACTCTAGTGTCCTTATTTGTTAGTTTATTTCTGAGCAGTAAATAGAGTGGGTCATAGTGGTGTATCGTAATAATCTGCCAGGTGGTCCATTGGATACTGCCTCTGCTGCTGCTGTTGCTGTTGTTGTTCCTGGTGCTGCTTCATAATCTCCTTAACTTCTTCCTCAAGCTCTGGTGGGATGATGAACTGGTCATCAGGATCAGGCTGTGCTGGAGCAGCAAAGTAGCCCCCAGTTTTTCTGAGTGGTGCATCTGTTGCAACTTCAATTAAGTTATGGCTCCTCTCATGTGGTGCCACAGAACCATTGCCCCGTCGGCGCCCTATTGTGCCTGTGGAAGAATATTCAGCTTTCCTGGGAAGGCCAGGCTCATCTTCACTGGCACTGATGACGATACCTTCATCGCTGGCTTCCACTGGCACTTGGAGCAGTTGCTTCTCCTTTGCTCGGCTGCAGTGGATGTCCACCTCCACCTCCACACGGCTGCCGTTGGTGAACACCCCCTTGATTGGCTCTTCATCATCGCTGTCAAGGCCGTTGTCAGAGAAGGCGCTGGAGAAGGTGGCACTGGAGAGCTGGCGCTGGAAAGAACTGGACAGGCAGACGGGGTGCAGCATGCAGCGCTGCTCTCCTGGGTAGGCCTGGGTGTTCTCATTCATGGCTACCTGGGAAGGCTCATCAGAGGCTGTGGACCCCACCTCACTGCTCATTTCGGAGGTGGAGATCTCACTGCTGATTTCTGAAGCCATACCACTGCTTGAAGACTGCATCCCAAGTGCATCTGTTGGCCTGTCCTTGATGACCACATTGACAGACTGGGGGAAAATGCCTGGGCTGGGAGGTGGGACCCCATTAAGTTCGCAGCAGCAGAAGCTGTCCTCTGTCACATTGAGCTGAACCACAACAGCACTGATACTGTCATTGCAGCCATAACTCTGGGCCAAAGTGCACAGCTTCTTCGCGGCAGCCAGCGCATCAGGCACATTTCTGACTGCCTCCACTGCTTCATCCATTGAGAGGCTGTCCCACAGCCCCTTGCTGCCCAGAATGAAGAACTCATCTTGTGGAGTTAAGGTAATGGACTGGACATGAGGACGTGGGACAACACTTGGGTGAAGGAAGGTGTACCCCAAGATTCTTGTTGAATCTGTCACACCATTCACTTTGCCATCCTGAAATTAGAAAGAATAAGAAATCGGAAACAAGACAGGCAAGGATACACAGTACCTGCATCTCATTGCATTTTATTGATGGCTGCTTTTGCAGTACCCCCAACACTGCCATTTACAGACAAGGAGATGGAAAAGCAAAGTGACTGGCAAGGAGGGACAGAGCTGGGATTAGAGCACAGCAAAGGCTGGTTTGCAATCCTGCACTATACCTCCTACACCTGATTGATTTGCCATCAGCATCACCTACGAACAGACTAACAAAGCAGAAGGCTGCAACAAAGAGCCATCTATTCTGCTCCTGAAGATGCAAGAGTCAACTGGACAAATAATTTACTAGTGAATCAGACTTATCCCTCCTCTATGCACAATATCTGGCTTTATACAGGACAAAGCAACACACAGCTCCACTTGATATAGGGGCAGATCATTCAGTTATGAGTTTCTCTTGCAGCTGTAACAACTGTAGATTTCATCTTGGCTCATCACTTCTGGAACAAAAGTTCATTAAAAAAATACCTTAAATGAAGCATGCAAGTCAAATGTAGCAGAGAGCAAGTCTGCATTTTTAAGTCAGCTGAGCTGTAGTGAAATGTTTTACATGCCCCAACTACTTACTACACTTCCACTTAGATATGACATTTCCAAAGGGAGGAGGAGTAGTATCTGAAGGGAAAATACCAGTAAAAATGGACACAATTGAGAAGAAAATCCCAAATCCTGTCCCGGTTAGAATCCAAGCCGAGCTGCCAGAATAAGAAGAGCAACTGTCTGAAACAGCAAGCCCAGCTATCTGTCAGCCTGCTGGGGATAGCTGCACCCTGCTAACTGTGTATTCAGGAAGCACAACAAAGGTAAGGATCTACACTCTTTAGGTCCAGCAAATAACTGTAAGTATTATTATAAAGCAAATAACCACAGAAAAGTGAGCCAAGACTAAAAAAGCTTCCTCTTTAAAACCACTCAGAAGGAAATAAACGTGTATGCTTGTTAACTTTCCCATTAGAAGGCTGATGGCAGTGATAAGACATCAATGTGCATGAAATCAGTGAGTCATCTTAAGATACAGCAGAGAAATCTCCCTTTTCCTCTACAGAACAACATAAGGAGCATGTCTTGGTGATGTACACTAAGTTGGAGTAACTCCCTTTCAACTTGTCATGTTTGAGATCCAAGTTGTCACCCCTCCCTGGCAAGATCAATAGCCACATGACTTATTCCACACACACATCCCTTCACACATACATACCCTGCTCTCTGGCACACAGCAGTGAGTTTTCTACCTTTTCCTCCACCATTAGGAGGATTCAATATTTATCTATTCCTCTGCATGTGTCACACAAGGCAAAGGAAAACTAACAGCAGTGACTTCATGTTTCTAAGAAGGGAACAAATAGTTCTATACTCTCTCATGGTTCAGCTGAGCACAGGGTGAGTTTTCCTTTTAGGCAAGTGCCCTCTTCAAGAGCAGCCTGTCAAAGGGCAGTTCTGGGAACAAAGGAGCTCAGACAGCAAAGTCAACCTGCCAGGAGCAAAGCTGACTAAGAGAAGGCCAGCTCTGCCTTCTCAACCTTTTCAGTTGGAGAGGCTTTTCATGACAGATCCAACACAGCCATTCCTCTCCCATTAGGAGGAGGGTGTCTGCTTTTCTGTTCCAACGCAACATTCTCACAAGTGCTCACTCTTGGAAGCTAATCAAAATCCTGCATGGTAATGGGATGAAAAAGCAACTTGATTGCATGGTACAAATCACGTTGAAAAGAAAAGTGCAACTCTGGAACCCATACCATGAACAGTACCTCCTAGAGATTACTAATACCAACATATAATTTCATGCACTACTATGCAAATACTCTTCAAGGAAGCTGCAAGTTGCAATAGTCCCCAGCTGTTCTCTAACCTCTGTGATAATGGCCTTATGCTGCTTAATCCTCTTCAGCTCTTCTTCACAACTCATCACATAACACCTGGACAAAGGCAGAGGTTTCCCATTCCGGCAGAGAACAGTTTGGCACTTCCCCACGTTTGCTGACGTTAGTGTGAAGCATCCACCGGGGTCCATGGGATCATGTTTTATATGGCAAAGGACAGCAGAGCCTCCAAGTTTCTGTCCAGCTGTTCCAAGTTTCCTGGAATTAAACAAAACAATGATTGTTCTTTAACTGGAAAACAAGTGTTAGGGGTACTATGGATAAACAGCCACTGCTCCACAAGCATTTGGGGCACTGACTTTGTTGGATCACTGGGACAGAAACAGAAGTCTCCACTGAAGACTGTGACACTAAGGCAGAAGCACTACACAGAGAACTCACATGCAACTTTTCAGGCAGTGTGTAATTTTCACATATGCAGATACTCAAATCTGCTCAATTTTAGAAAAAAAAATTACGAGTTTCTCAGTTGTCTCTTTTCCTTTACATTTTATAGATATTTGTTTTAAAGGTCAGATGGAGCTTTGGCTTCTGAAGCTACAAATTTTGTTATCAAAATAATAATTCTGACTGTAAAAAACTCTACTTTTGAGCAAAAACATAAGGCACAGGTTCACTGTTTTGTGATGTCATCAGACTAGTGCTCTTAAAGTATCAAATGATGAGTAAAAAAATCACAGCAGCTGTGAACTCCACTATAAGAAGGCACAATTTTCATTTATGCTATTAGGTACTAATCTGTTAAACATATTCTTAGAAATGTTTAAGCTTGCTTTCTGAGCAGGACTCATAATGAGGAAAAAAATCTATGGATAAAATTCTGAAGTTTTCAGAATCCTGCTATTAAAATGTAAATTGATTGTAATACTAGACTGTGAGAAAACATTCAACCATCCCAGTAACTTGTTTACTGGGGTCTTCTCCTGCAGTAATTAGAAAGCTAATTGCTAATATTTATATTAAGGCTAGGTATAGCTAGCAAGAGCTTTTGATTCAAAATCCGGGGGAGAATGCACAACTAAATTTGCAACCAAGCTTCAATGTGCTTTTTTATTTTTTACAAATATACCTTATGAGTGCTGCAAGTCATCTGTAAGCATCAGTGAATACTTAAATGCAACTGGAATGAATACTATTTCTGGTTTTCCAAAAAAGTGGTTAGCTTATTTTGATTTGAGATCAAAAAAGCCCAGCTTTTTGTAGGAATGCCACATTCCTGTGAAATTGCATTAGTAACAAATAAAACCACTTAATAAGTACTTTCAATACTCAAATTTGTTATTGGTTTTGAATATTTTAAGTATTTGGCAACCACCTTCTCAGCTAGCAGTCTGAGGCACTCTTACAAGCCATTATGGGAAGGAAGTGTTTTCTCTCTTGTAAGTTTCAGTACCACCTACTGCTTCCCTATACTTTCCTTTTCAAAGGTGCAAAAATTCAATAAGTAAGCAATATTGCTTTTAATTTGATCCATTTCCTCAGTCTCTAAGCTGTTTATTTGCTTTTTCCTTTGTTTCCTTGACCTCTTCATTCTCCTTTCTTCAATTCCCTTTGTACTACTCTCTCACTCTGTCTCCTTGGGCACAATTTCTTCTGTCAAGAATAGCATGCACAGTTTCCAAACCCCTACACAGAGCTACTATTACACTCAGACCTATTGTATCACAGTCTCTCTGGATGGATCCTACTCAAATAATATTCTAAGGCCAAAGGGATTTCTAAGGAGTCAGACTATGTGTTTTAAATATCTGTGTAGGCTTTAATAACCTGAACTGGCACAGAGAAACAGAAATAACAAGTCCAGGCTTTGCAGGCAGCACTAGTAAGGAAGTTTAAAAAGATGATCAAGACATTCATGCTACTGACTTGGTTATGGCCAATTGTGAACCGTGAGACTTAGAGAAGATACAAAAAAAGAATAAACCTCCACCCACCACTTAGTCATGGGCATTTAGTAATTTTGCAGGTGCGTTGGAGTTTTTCTTGTTTGGCTGGGGAGGCATTGGGTTTTTCTCCCCACACCTGAAAGGAACAGAGGCAGTATTCACAAAACCAGCAATAAAAGAAAACACAGTAGACAGATACCAAGGCTTTTTTCTCCCCTCTCACACTTTTTTGAACAGGTATCTGACCTGAAAGCAAACAAACTGTTCAGTGAAGACAGACAAGTTAAATATGCTTCAGATCCAAGACTCACCTCTGCATAACAATGAAAGTGTTGATCATGTATTCCTCCTCATTCTTTGTTTTCTGTAGCTCTTCTGCTAAGATGTCACTCATGGTGCACTGCAGCAAATATGGCACTTCCACATTGCGGTCACCATCAAAAACACCATAAAGTGCCTCCCGGTTGTCACAGAAGTTGTTGGCTGAAAGTGCTGCCACACACAGCCTAGTGAAAAAACGTAGCAGGAGAACATCAAGGGTGTTATCCCACTATTAGTTTCCCCGCTTTGTAATTTTGACCTGGTCTGAGAGCTAGCTTTAACCACCTCTGTTCACAGGCATTTCAGGACTGCTTTCTGAGCTTTCAAGATGAATCCGGCCCATCAACAGTGCTAAGATGGGGAGAAAACTACACTGGAAGTTCAAGCCAAGCCCTAGGGATTCTTACTCGTTTCAGCATGTGAACAAGTGCCTTATTTGTAGAAAAGAGGGGAAAGTGTCCCTGAAACAACACCAATTTAAACTGTACTTGCTCCTCCAAAAGCCATGTCTGGGATCTTACATGCTGATGACTACATTCTTTGTTAACTCAACTGGTAAAGGCTTGCTGGCACTTTCTACAGCAAACGAGGTAACAAAAGATTTCTAAAAAGGTATTTGAGGAACAAAGAAAGATTCATCGCATTGCCAGCAACACAGAGACTATCAGACTCTTGGTACATTATTTGTCAAGTGCTGCCTTAGTCCTAGGAGTGCCACACAGTATGAATATTCAGAGTTTTCGCCATTCTGTCTCTTTGTTTACTATCTCTGATTTGCTTGGTAAACATCCTTTGGTTGAAGATAAAGGAGTTTGGCAAAGAGTAAGATGCTTTTAAACACTCATATCTTTTGCAAGTACCAGAGTCTTGCATAGACAGAATGTGTCGACCACGCTTGTATCTTAGCAACTTCCCTGTCAAAGACCACAGTGAAAAACCAAGCAGGGGCTCAGCATACAAATGTAATCTCTTGGCATGGCCACTGTCTCTCTGAACCCCAAAACTTTCACTGAAAAAGGGATTTCTTTGTATTGGCATAGAGGTGACTCTGCTGTTAGAGTGCCCATGTAACAAAAACCCACGTCAGATCATACTTGTTCTTAACACCAGATGCTTCCGTGTACCCGTGACTCCACACCGCTGGTGCTCCTGAAGCATCACCAGCTGAGGGCTGGTCGATCTTGAAGCAGCGGATATTGCTGCAAGGAGAAAGGAAAGGGAAAAGATACAATGAAGTGCTGACATAATCCAAATTAAAATGAGATTACCTTTTTTAGTCTCCCAGTTCTTAGTTACACATTTTTTATAAGAAAATGAAGCAGGACATCTAAAATGGTTACTTTTATGTGCCTGTATAAAATTAACAATAACTGAGCCTCTATGAGGGTGTCAGCTGCGCTGTTTTGCTTAGTTGGCTTTTCTTTCCTGCCCTCACCGCTGAGCTATTTGTTTCAAACCTAGCCATGGAGGAATACAAAGCAAATTTGTCACTAGTTTGATGAAAGCCAGTACAGGGGATTGATCATTTTGATTTACACATCTCTCCCACCCATTTTAACAAGTCCCTGCACTCTTTTCATTGTACTCAAATGAAATATCCTGTATGACCCACAGCATCCTCTAAAGGAAAAGAAAAAAAAGAGTAAAAAAATTATTTAGAAACAACAGCGTGTAGTTACAGCCTTTCATTAAAATGCCCATAAAACATCAGCTTCATGCTGGTCCTGCACCAACCTGCAAAGCCAGTCTGTGGTCCTGACAGCAGGCACAGCCCCTTCTGCCTTCCCCAGTTGTGCAGTATAATTTTTACTTAGGTCCTTGATCCTCTGCCCTCCAATTTACTACCAACACGGCCTTTAGCCTGAATTTCAAGTATCTTATGGACCATAGTAAAGACTTAAAAAGGGTCCAGCCCTCTCTGTTTATACCCTTCTCTACACAGCCCTGCTTTGCTGGGGAGCTACCCCCTGCTCCTTACTTCTCTCTGCCAAAGGCAGGAAAAGCGAGCTCCCTACACTCTGCAGACACTTCAAAGGCATCCAAACCTTTCATGAACCAAAAGAAACATAAAAGGACACAAGCAGAAAGGTCTAACTGTTTACTCTGAGCATTCATTTTTCCTCTTTCTATATCCCTATCTGGCCTGAACACACAGCATTTCAGCATTGCACAGCCTTCCTCAAATAACCTGAAGTACTGTCACATCTAGTTCAGTTTCTTCTATGTTAATAGCCAGAGTGTAATATCAGTGAGGGCAGATTAAAAGCAAACAAATTACATAATGTTAGAACCATTTGTGTTTTAAGTTTTTGGCTCTGCAGCCCTACGTGTGACAAACAGGAGGCAAACATCTCCTCATGAGGATTAGAAGAGATTATCTAACCCCAAATCACACTGGAAGTCTGGTTCTCTTCTAAAGCAGCAGAGATTTTAATTCTGCCTGCACCTGCAAAGCAGTACACACATGAATGAGCAAACACACTTTCTTTGCAGACTTCTCATACAAGGCACTTATCTCCAGGGCAGAGAAACTTGGGAGAAAAAGGTTTCTGTTTCTTTTTTAACTGGGTTGACTGACTACTGGCTCCTGGGCAGGTCAACGACCCAGAGTTGTCTCAAGGTTTCCCAGCAGTGGTGAAAAAAAAAGCTACTTCAACACACTCCTTTTGGCCTCCTTAGTAACACCACTACAAATAGACCATGTGCCCAGAAAGGAATGATACCCAGCAGCACATCCTATACAGGCTACGTGGGCTAAGGCTTCTGGACAGTATAGTTTATTTCCCCCTTAATTTAAAAAGACTGTTACAATTGAACTAGATGCTCTTTCCCAGAAATCAGAGCAGCAGAATCTTTTTTGTTCTGGTTTGGTTTTTATTTTAATTTCTTACATCCAATAAATCCCGTGGCAACATCCTCCTAAGCATGCAAGCCTCCTTTAAGATCTCCATACATATTAAAAAAGCAATCACGCATGACAGGACTCTTCTCACCAGCACTGAGAATACGTATTAAACTACTACCTGCTTGAATCCTGCCAGGGCACAGATGGAAAGCTGCCTTTCACGTGCAGAAAGAAGATATAAAAAGTATCAAGTGCACATATATTTTTGTGCCTGCCAGGAAAATCAAGTGAAACAAGCACCTCCTCCTTCACAATCAGTTACAGCAGTATACCACAGAGGTCAGGGCAGTATATCTGAACAGACATTAAGAAACCTCTCAGGAGGCCTGAAACATCTGACTGGCCAAGACATATCAGTGAACAGAATAGACCTGAGGTCTTAAGAATGCTTTATTTAAAAAAAAAAAAAAAAAAAAAACACCACCCTAAAAAAGAAAAGAAACCCACCGCACCCCCCTCCCCGAACAAATAATCAAGCAAAATGCACAAAAAAGGGAAAAAAGTTTTCTGTGAATTAAGAACCACACACATGACAATGAAAATACGGCATGTAACTGGACCACACTTCGCTTCAACTGCTTAAGATTTAAATTTGTACAATAATACTACAATGTATGATGCCTAAACACTAATGTGGCAAGAAACTGGGTGCCCATCTTGTCTGCTGGGTTATACACAAGAAAAGCTGATCTTTCACTTTAAGTTTTGACACAATTCATTAACTGTGTAAAATATATATAATTTTTTTTCCCTATGAACCAGAGCAACATTAAGATTTCCTGTATGCAATTCCCCTTTTCTCCTGCTTGCTGCAGAACACATTCTTGGGGTTTTTTTCTGTGAAAACTCATCATTACTCAGATTTCCACTTATATTTTGTAAAATCTGCTGTTTCAAGCTAAAAGCAAACTTACATCATAAGTTTCCCTTGCTTGCACAAGAAGAAATTTCCTTCCTACTCCAGTGTCTGATTTTAACCATTAAAAAGCAAAGAGCATGAAGCAACTGATCGGCCCCTAAAAAGTAAATCAATCCTCCTTGAAACCATTTCATATTTAAGAATCAAAGATGCTTAGAAAAAAACTTGGAGCTGGTGCAGTTTCCTAAAGGATGTAAGAAAAGTTCTAGGCAGGATCACTGACCACAGATGATCTGGTTTAGCGCAACAGCTTCCCAACACACTAAAGAAGGTGGCACAAGGCACTTTGTGAATTTCAGTTATGGATGACATTTAAGTCCCAGGGCAGGAAACAAACAGGTACACAGGAAGGAAACTCAAGGTCCCAAAGCAAAGGAAATAATTTTGCTGCAAACAGAGTGGGAAATGCAAGTTTTCAGGAGATGTTTAAATATGAAAAATGTACCTTTTGTAGGACAAAAGCAGAGACATTAAGGGTAAGAAGAAACAATACACGAAGAGCTAAAAAGCAGGACAACAGCAAAGAATGAATGAAAAAGGCAGATGAATAAAAAACGAAAAAATATAGTAAGCAGGCACTGGCATCTCCACAGTGGTATAAAATATGTCTTTTGATTTAATCTAATGTGAGAAGTAAAATGGAGACCAAACTGGTTAACCCAGACTAGCAGACCCCTCCAGGAGTTACAGCTGAAAGCATCGAGTAAGTAAAGTCATCCTCTTCAAGGAATCATCAGTTTCTGACCCATTCACATAATGGTCCATTACTTTCTGATCCACTGACAACAGGGAGCCATTCTCCTTAGAGAGATATACACTTCCCTGTATTGTGCTTTTCTCACATCCTAGGGACAGAGTTGTTCTGCCCTTTCCCCACTCTGTAATGTAACTTACTTCAGCAGCTCTAGGGTTTTGTGATCCAGGGCTAATCTAGGATTTCCAGTCAGGTCCAGCTCTTGCAGTTTTGGAGGTAAGTTTTCAGGCAATGTGACTTCACTCAGTTCATTGCAGCTTAGATCCACACACTGCAAAGTGAAAGCAGCCAAAAAAGCAAGACAATTCAGCCATCATTAAGATCATACAAATTCTGATTAAATGTGGTAATGTATATTTCATGAACAATAAAGGCTGCAACCAAGACCTAAGATCATTCATTTAAGTGGTTCTCACAAAAGAAATTTGTATGGTATTTAGCCATCTTGCCAGATGTCTGGAACACCTAGAAACACCTCCATTTCTATCTCTAGTCAGGTAGTCATCTTGTTACAAAATCAACTCTTCAAACTCTATTCCAGGATGACCAATGGAGTATGTACCAAAAATGGCAAAAAACCAAAAGTTCTCAGAGGACAGAACAGGTTGGTATTTAACAGAGGACAGACAAACTATCCACATCTTTCAGAAAGACCATTTTCTACTTTCAAGCTGTAAAAAGTTAAAGACTTCAGAAACTTTAATATAAGAGTTGAAAGGGACAGAGGTTTTCCTAGCTGCACATTCTGACCATTATGTAAGTTCCATTGATACAAGAGAGGCACTTTGATTTTTGCCAGTATATACAAAGACACTGGATCCTGAGCTGGAAGAAGGCATAAGATTAACATAGTAAATTCTGGAAAAGAAAAATCTCTGAACACTTTACTAAGTAAGTGCAAAGGAAATAACAAGTTTCTGACCCAAATCTTGCATCCCAAGACTATCTAATATGGAGGCTTTATTACCTGTGAAGAACAAACTGCTGATGTTATCTAAGCCTGAATAGGAAATCAAAGTCTAAATCTGTCACGCAAACAAAATAGTAGACTGCTTAACAGCAGTTATTCCAACAAGCTTTTTGACTCTATGCAACTTCTTGCTGCTTCCAGAAAGCTGGGAATTACTTTGCAGATTAAGTAAGCTGCCAGCAGGCGTTGCTGTATTCAATACCTCAATGCTATTACAAATTTAACAGAAGAGCATGCTGGAATGAGAAATACAAATACTAGTAATTTCACTGTACTCCTTGAGTGTCCAGTGTGCCAAAGACAGCAACACTCTCCAGCAGATCCCTTGGTCCCTAGGCACTAGTGAAGAAAGCCTATTTATCAGGCTGGGATTTCTTAGATGTTACTTGTACTGTTTGAAGAAGAGAGTAAGAGTAACTTGCTACAGACCTGTGCTAAATTTAACCATTATGTTACTCTCCAGGAAAGCGGGAAAGTCTATATCCCAACCGAGCCCAATTTCCTTAGGAGTGAAACGCAAGCTAGTTTCACCTATCCGTGCAGCACCACAAGAACAACTCCTGCAATTACACACAAGATTTTCCACTGGATGGGCCAGCTGGAAGACAGGGTTTAACACTCAACATTTGCTTATGCTGCATCCACAAAGCTGGAAGGGACTTCAGGTACTTCCACTTGTGACTAAAGATGGCCACACCCATATTAACCTGTTTGGCTAGGAGAAAAACTACCAAAGATCAAGAGTTTTGTTTTCAAGATGTTAATGCTACTAAATCTTCACTTCTGTCAGATCTCAAGGTAATGGTCTTGTAAACTTCTCCATGGACACTCCCTTATTGTGAGGGAGAAGCTTGCATGCCCTTATGAGGTTGGGAGCTGGGCCGGCAGTGGTACATGCCTCCGTCAGGGTCTCCCATTCTAGTCAGGTCTCAGCTGAAGGGTCAGGCAAAGTGTGTCCATGGGCAGGATGGGCTCACTAGCCAGCCGGCAACCATCCTACAAGAAGGACAACTCTAACTCCAAACCCAAGCAGATGGAGCTCGCTTAACCCTGTAAGGCCATCCATCTAAGAGAAGGATACTCTAACCAAACCCAACCTACGTCCTGAGGACTTCTCTGTCACTGTCCAAGTTTGGTTGGCCCTGGCAGATGAACCTTAGGAGTAAAGGGTGGGGCCAGTTCTGTGCACGCTGCACCTCACCTAAAAAATCTATTGCGCAGGCTTTAAGGGTTCACCCACACTTGCGAAGCCCTGCAGCGAGAGGTGAGGGGCAAAAAGGCAGGTAATAAGGTGCACTGGGAGC
>JAWWEE010000074.1:67371983-67390834 GCA_035221455.1 Xenops minutus
ACCGCCAGCACAGCTCACAACCTCATAAGGGCACGCAAGCTTCTCCCCCACGACAAGGGGGTGTCCATGGAGAAGTAATACAAATAGACCTTTTAAAAAACACAGACTAAAAGGAACAAAAATACATACACTCATCTATTCACTGGTGGCAACAAGGTCATTATGGCAACTCTTAGTTTCTTTCTCTTTGGGTTATCTTTGGCAACATCAATTTTATGTATTTGTCCTGCATAGCTAAGACTAAGTACCCTTTTTGTTATTTTTCTGTACTTTTAAAGTTGAAATGGTTGCATTACAGTTCAGAGGACGTTGTTTCCAGTTTCTTTAATTGAGACAAAAACATTAGTACAGAATCCTCTACCTCAACTGCTTCAACTCTTTGTCTTCAAGGATTATTTTTCTGTTTCATGAGGTAAACACACAGCAACAACTGTAGTTTGTTTAGATAAGGTGCAGCCTTCACCCTTCAGGAAATGGCTGGTTTCTCAAGGCTTGAACACTTGTGTTTAAGAATCGCAAGTAGCCTCCTAGGACAGCCCTGCTCACTAACTTCACAGGTTTTCAGGGTGCTCTTCTATTTAGAAAGAAAAGCACACAGCAGTACACATGAACGCACTTACTGAGCACTTGTATTTACTTGATACTTAGCCATGTGAACTACTGTTGAGCTATTCGCAATTGAGTCCAGGCCCAAATTTCCCTAAAGTTTAACAGATATTCAAAACTCGTCTTTTGAATGGAACAAGGCCTTAAAACTGAACTGACTTATTAGGAGCTAAGCTATCTGGATACATACTAGAAAGAAGAGCTTTCAAAGAGAAGTTGTTTCCTGGGGTTAATGATAAGATGGCAGGAGAAACAAGTGAGATGTTGACTGTACCTAATTTCAGCCAATCATTAAACGCCAAGAGATACCTTGTAGGCCTCAATAGTCCTGGCTGTTATGAAGTGAAAATGAAAGACAAATGAACTTTTGCACCCCCACCTTCTGAGTAGGCAGTTTCACTTTGTATGAAAAACCAGAGATTAGCAGGCTGCGTGTTAACCTGTTAGCTTGCTTGGTAAATCTCCTCACATCCTCTTCTGCCCCCATTTCTGAACTCTGTTCTCTTCCCATTTCTAACACTAAAATTGCCAAGTTTACACCACATTACACATTCACCTGATCCACAGTAAACTATCCTTAGTTTCTGATGCTCTTCTGTTCTGTACAGTCCTTATGGAAAATATTTAATAGCTCATGATATATACTAGCTGTCTACAATCTTCAGTGGCTCTGCATATCCCTATGCATTTTCACCCATTGTGCCTAGTATGTTCTCCCTCTTTCACAACTTCTCTTTTGAAGTGTATGAAACAGTCAACAATGACAGCTCCCTTCCAGTGAAGGCATGAATTTATACTCACCTGGAACAGGTTTCTCTAGAAAAAAAATTAGTAAGACCCATTCATTATTTAAACTCAACTCCTATTTTGCTTGCTGTTCACTTCTTTTCTATCATTTGTATTTATCAAATTTAAGTTTATACTCCTGGAAAAGAGATCATCTTTGTAGTGAAGGCAATTGCTCTACTCACAGGATTTTACTTGCTTAATGTCACTTTAACTTCTCTACACCCATTTTCACTCAAACACAGCTGTGAACTGGAGTCTCTAGGCATCAGTGAAACTAAATCACAAGTTCTGGATCTCTGAATTGTCATTCAAAGTTATGGCTGTAAATATTTAATATTCAGTACAAAAAATGAAGGGCTTTCCTGCCTGAACAGTGACATGAACAGCTTCAAAATTTCCATTTGTAGTTCAAAGGCAGTTCTTACTCTGCATGAAAGTAGAAGAAGAAAGGCTGGGTGGAAGCTTAAGGCATGACGACACTCCTCAAGGTAAAAATAAAATTAAACAAAAGATAAAACAGCCTTGACAGTCACTGGAACAAGCTAAACACTGAATCAGCAATAATTTCTGAATTGCTTATCCTGTTCCACATTGTGCAACTGGTCTGCAAAACTTACCGGGGAGGTAGCTCACGTATCTGATTGTGGCCAACATCCAACACTTCCAGTTTCCTGCTGTCACACACCCACTCAGGCAGGTTTTCCAGGTGATTTCTATGAATAAAGAACACAAAGAGGTGTGACTAAATGATAGTCAAGATGTAAAGGCTATTAAAAATAGAGCCTCAAGGGAAATACAGATACCTGCAGGAAACCTGCTACATAACATGTCTCCTATGCATGAGATTGTATCATCCCTCCTTCTGCAAGGGTACTACCAGTGCAGTCAAGTCCTGAGTGAGGGGGCAAGAAAGCTAACAGCATTATTACCTCCCTACATGTGCAGTCACTAAGAAAATGGAAAAACCTGCTTCCAAATTATCAAGGAAGTATTAAGAGTATCAGAGTACCAAAAATGAAGTCTCTCCATGGAGAAGAAAATTTCTGAGAAGATATTTACACCCTACACAGTTGAAACACACCTCTTGGATCCCTCATAAATTCAATCCCAAAATCCACTCTACCATTCTTTAGCTATCCCACTGAATAGAAAAAAAATATATTTTTTTGCGTGTATCTTTCAAACCAACTGTTTTGCTTTTCTTACATTTGTCTTCGCAGAAACTAACCCTTCTGAAAATTAAGATCTTGGAGTCAAGTTTTTCAAATATTGCATTGAAAACATGCAGATAGGCAACTCTGGGGCACTCCTGTATCCTGCCTTAAAGACAAAAATTAGTAGCACAAGATACGTGGAGGAGATGGCGTGCATATGCCACTACCTCAATTAGCAGACACAGAAGCAAAACTGGGCATCAAATAAATAGTCAGGCACTCACAGACCTGAACTTCAGAAATAGGAAGCTTACAAAGCATGAACATAAATCAACCATGTACTTGTATCCTTTAGTTCATTTCTGCATTAGTCTTTAAGCAAAATAATAGCAACCCAACCCCTCTTCTAAGACATCTTCTTTCTGATCTCAAATGGATTTCCCAAACTCCAAGACACTTTACCCATTTAGTTATAATGCCACCACTGAAATGAAGCACAAAAAGGGGTTTGTGATCAAAATCGTGCATTTTATACCAATTTTATTTACAAATGTAAATGGAGAACATAGGTTTACAAAGATCACTTTTCAATAAATCACTTATTCAGTCACACCACTGTGTCACATTTAGGTGCACAATGTGGGTAACTCAGGGTTGATGAAACTGTGAAGTTGATGGCCACTAGCTCAGGTTGACTTACTAATTGCTGGGATCACCTGCAATAGCTTGAGTGCTTTAAGGAGGTTTTTTAATGAATGAGATTATCACACTTCTAATGCAGATGAGTAATTAAATAAGACAGCCATTAAGCACATGTATAAATGTTTTCCTGATTTAGTCCTGAAATTGTAAAACAAACTAGAACACCCCCTTTTCCATTCTTCCTTTATCCCACCTCCCTCATTAAGGTGAAATTTGCGTATGCCTTCAAATGGGAACTGCAGAAATCTCCGCAGCAGCCAGGGCTGCAGAGAACAAAGGTGAGCTGCAGGAGCTGCCAAACTGATGAGTAAACTATCAAACCATCACCTAGGCTGGGCTTATGATGAAGATATATCCAGAAACTAACTCTTGCACATCTAAGATTGGTGTACATTTTAATCATCATGTTATAACTCTGTGACACAGGAAATCTTTAAATCATAGAAACTCTTTTCCTCTAACTATAAAGGTACATTTTGCTTATAGCAGTAAAATAGTAATAATTAAAAAAAAAGGAATCTATGAAAAGGAAACAGGGAAGAACTGACCAGTAGAAAAAGAACCCATGCTCTAACTTTGAAAATCAGTCTTTTCATACCCCAGGGTCCAATTTCTGCTCCCACTCTCACCCAGTAAGATATCAGTGAATATCATTGTTATATAAGCCTCTTTGAGGTATAATTTACAGGTCCAAGAAGAAACATAGTCTTACCTAGAAATATCCATATAAGCCAGGCAATTAGGAACTGGATACACATCAAGGTGAACAAGTTCTAGAAGAAAAAATATATATAACAACAAAAATGGTGATAAAGATTTGCACCTAAATTACTATTCCATAAGAATTACTTTAAGAGCTAACACTCAGAGATTTCAGAGCAAGTCAATAACCTAAAAAACTTCAGAAGATCTGGACCTTTGGGAACTCAGTTCGGTTTCTTTATCTTAGTACATTTGCCCATGTACTTGCTATGACAGAAACTGATAGAGATAACTGATCAGAGAGGAGAAACTGGAGGATTTTAAGTTTTATGGCAAATTCTCATTTTCCCATTTTTGTCACAGAACTGTAACTTCACCTCCACTGCCCTCTGCACAGAAAAGTGACAAACATGCTCTATTTTTTTTTCCACTGGTCACTAGTGGTACAACCATAGGAAGGGAAACTCCCCACTCCGGAACAGCAAGTTACAGAATACCAGAATCCTCTAAGTCATGGCAAGATACAGAGTATTTTCAACACATTACATGAGCCTTTGCATGCCTGTGGAGTTCCCAGCTGCAGGCAGCCTTACAGACCTTTCATAGCACCTTGACTACAGCTAGGAATGTTATTATTGAAGCAATCAAAGTATACTTTGTATCCTGATGTTTTTAGGTAACTAATACTTAGTATTAAGGTTAAAAAAACTCCAGACATTTATTTAAGTCTACAGAAAAATCCACTGAAATGAAATTGTAACCAGCATCATGGTTTCTGTGGATGATGAGACAAAACAAGGTAGCTGAGGGCGCATACAGAGGATAGTCAGGAGGAACAGGAAGGCCAAATAGGCAGTTCAAGATATGGGTTGACTTGAATTCTCAGCCCACATTGAGCAGCACATGCTCAGATTATGTTAACTTTTCTCAGTTACAAAGATTGTAGCATGAATATTTAATGAAGGCACAGGCTTGAATATCAGGAAGATGACAGCCTTTTAAAGGCAGTTCAGACTGTTCATCAAATTCACAGCTCTCTGAGTTTGCATTGTCTTTATTCCATATTGAACTACTACAAGTGATAAAAATAGTGGTGCAAACTGAGTATTTTAAGTAACGGCAGTTTCCAGAGACAGATTAAACAGATCCTATAAATGAAACACAGGAGTTATTCACCTGGAGAAGGCTGCATTGTTTTTATTATCAAATACAAATGAAGTTACTCATTATGAATTTTGTAGCTTTCTGCCCAGAGTAGGGAGAAAGAAGTAGTAGCAAAACTACATATTGTTTTGGTTTGTCTCACAAACAGCCCCTTGCTCAAACTTTTTCAATGCAGGGAGGAGCAGTTAATTCCTCACTGGCCTTAGTAAAGCAACACAATATACAGCCAAAACAACTGACAAACTAAGAACCTTCCCTACTGACACAGAGAAGAATTTCAGCCCAAATTCTAAGGTTTTAAGAGCTTTTACACATCCAGATCAGTAGCCCAGTGTTATTAGAAAGTCACTTCTAAAGTTCAGAACTGCCAGTAGCATGACACGCAACACGTGAAACCCTTTTATCCAGGGTAATTTCAAGAGCCTCCTGATGACGTGCACTGCACTCCACAAGCATTCCACAGAGAACCAGATATGAGAACAGAAATCATATGATAATACCACAGCTGCCCTGAAAACACACTCACCATTCGAGGAAGCATACAGTGCTTTGAGAAAATATCCACTGATTTTGAGGGTTACCAGTTGATTCCGTTCACAGTGTAACACTTCAACGTTGTTAAAAACTGTTGCATCCAGCTCCCCAAGTTTGTTGTCTCTCAGATCCAGTTGGGTCACATGATGCAGAAAATCTACTTCATCAGCCTCCAATCTCCTAATGGAATTCAATCTTGCAGACAAAAAAGGAGATTATGTGCCATTATGTGGCAGGCTCCTGCTGACAAACCAATGCCCACTCTACAGTCAGTCAATTGCACTGGATTAAAGTAGCATGCCTTCACGGTTCTGATCATGGCTGATTTTTAATATTTTTCCCTTTGTTATCATATTTGAAAAACAGGATAGATTTGCTCTGTTGCTTTATCCATCATGACAAAGGAACGATGACACCAAGCTTCTTTCTAAACTACTTTGAAAACTACTTATGAAAAGCTCTGCAAGAACCTAAGTATTACTGTTACTGTTTCTGTGAAAATAAAAGATGGTCTGGCTGTTATTTGTGCCCAATAGTTTGGAAAAGAACAAAACCTCTATAGTTCTTGCTGTTCTGTCATGAGCATCTGCTGGAAAAGCCTGGCAGACATGAATAACCTACTGATATGGGAGACTCTATTGAAAGGCCAAATTGAGATTTATGAATTCCCATATATTTGCTTCTTGCCTCACCATGTTTCACAGTGAGCAAATTCAGAGACCTGAAAATGGGTGTTGAATGAAAACAAAGCAAAAATCCAAGATGAGTGGGTCTGTCAGATAAAGAGGACAGATTTTAATCACAACTTCACTGCAGTGCATTGACATTGCCAATACTCAGCAACTTCCCCCGAAGTTACAACTGAATGAAATTACCTACAACCCAGCAATGTTTGAGACTGCGGAGTGTTCCAAAGAGTCAGTTTCAAATTCCCAGCTCTGACCAGAGCACCAAAAGCCATATAGTAACTTCTGTTGGTCCACTAAGCCAGCTGAGCCCTCCATAGTATAAGTATAAATACATATACTAGTATAAGGATAAATATCTACAGTTCTGCTGTTGCTCTTGCTTTTGAAGAGTTGCCATCTGTGTAACAGTCGTGTTTTCAGAGAAGCTATATCTTCCAGTTAAAAGAAAACTCCCCTACCTTTTCTGTTTTCCATTTGCAAGCAGTGCTTCCTTCTGATTTCATTGAAGCAAAGCACTGCACAGCAAGTACAATAGTTACTATTCCAGGCAGCGTCACAAAGAACCACTGCTCAGTGCAGAAAAGATGCAGCAGAAAATGAGAGCTAGAACTGCACTGCTGGAATTCATGGCCAGGTCAGCCACATGATCCCTATTTTAACCCCACCTGAAATGCTTCAGCATTCATCTACCTATTTTAGCTGTTTTCTTAACTTATGCTGGCCCTTCCTTGACTGCAAAATCTGACAGCTATACAACAGAACAGTAAAGAAAGTTTTATCTCACCTTAGCTTAACTAAGTGGTTCCAAAATTCACTGCTGCTTGGATATCATCGTTCAGGCTCTGAACTGAGCCTTGCCCAGCTGAATTGCAGCAATTGGCTTCCCCAAAGACCATAAGAATAAAGAACCATCTCATACCATAGCCACTGGTAATAATGATCTGTTTAGACTCTTCTGAGGACATCATTAAAATAACATTACTCATGGTGGGCAATGCCTTTTAACATACTAAGAAATATTAAGAGATCTGTTTTTGTCCTCTTACCTTCACTGTCCTTTTTTTTCATCTCACACATATGTAACATATCAGATAGAAGCTTTTTGGCTCAGGGCTATGACTATATTGTATTAACACTGCAGCAACAAGAACTGCAGGAATCACCAGAGTCCCAGGCTCTGTTTTATTTGATCTTTTGGTGCAATCATTAATTTCCTCCAAAACTCATCTTCCTACCTGCTGATCCGCCTAAATGATCCCACTTCCTCAAAGAAGAGTGCTAAGACACAGCAAGTGCTGTGAGATACATAACACCACCAGGAACGTGGTTCAATGAACTAACACAAGAGAGTCATACCCAGAGACTATTCTGACAGCCAAAGAGAAGCTATTTCATCATCAATAATTTAGGCTCACTTATTATCCCCTTTTCTTAATACCTACCTTAGATCCACATGTTTAATATGAGGCATCCTTTTTAACACCTGTAGGTTCAGGGTATCCATGCAGTTTCCTGACAGACACAACTTATCCATGGCAGTCAGCTTCTCCAGTACCCCTGGAATGTCAGTGAATGCATTGAAGGACAGACTCATGTAGCTGAGCTGACACATATGCTCCAATTCATCAGGAAGGGACTGGAGAAAGTTGCCATCCAGCAAAAATGTCTGCAAGCTATTAGAAGTGGGAGCAGGGAAGGGAGAGTGAAGAAAGTGAGTGACCTGTTAAATCACATTTCCTTCCTATAAACACATAAATTTGCTGCAGTTATAGTGACATAAAATATATAAAAGAGCAGCAAAAATAAAAATGTTAAGGAATAATGCTTTACCATCTACTACAGAAGATATCCACCAAATAATCAGAAGCTTTGGTAAGTATGAAATGTAGGCTGTGTTAGATAGTTGTTTCTTCAAACATCTCCAGAAGTGCAACTTGCATGACAGCTGAAGCACATAAGCAAGGAAGTTTAAAGATTTTCTTCACCATGAAGGTGACTCCCTCATGTCAAATGCTGGGGACTGGAAAGAGCTTTGAGGCATAAAGCATGCTTTCCCTCCATCCAAAACTCCTTCCATATGGATCTACAAGCCAGTCTGCTCTGAGAAAACCCAGCAAATTTAAACTGTTTCTCATAGCAAGACTATGTAGAGTCATGAAACTGCTTTTTGCTTTTATTATCAGGCTGTGTATGTTAAGTTTTAAGAAAGTACTTGCTTGTGCATCTCGCCTACGGCTGCTGGAATGCTTCTGAGAGCATTGCAGGACACATTGAGTTCAGTCAGAGTTGGGATACTGCATACTGTCAATGGGAAGTCTCCTAAATTATTATTGGAAAGGTTAAGGCTCTTCAACTTGGTGAATCTGAAATCAGATAAGAAAATATAAAGGAAAGAAACAAGTTAAGTAATCCACACCAAGTTGGTTCAAAATAATTAATACAAGGCAAGTTTGGTTATGTAAATGCAAATTGCATGCATTTTTAGTTTATGTGCTCAGAACAACCAGGCAAACTACTAGACACTCAAGTTCAACACCACTTGTAAGAAGTGTTCTTACTAACATTAAGCTGACACAAAGAAACAGGCCCTTCTGAACAACATATTAAATATATTTTCCAGTGAGTGTAACAAAGAACAAAACCCTTGCTGTTGTTATATGTCACTTCTATGGCATCTCATCCTGTAAGCACTGCTATTTTTCTGAACACAAATTTTGCTAGTTAAGTAACATTGTCACACAGATTACAAGGTGCAGGAAATTCTTAGCCTATTGGAACACTATATTTTCATGGTGCTGCTCAGGTCCAGTCATGTTTGCCTTTCAACCAAAAATTCTCATTAGAATAGACTGGTTTAAATACAAGTGGGAAATGTGCTAAATTAAAACAGAATTTAGCAAGGCTTCTGTAGTGACAGAGGCAAATTCTTACGTTCCTGATTAAGTGCACATCAAAGCTTGCATAGGTGTCAAAATTTTGTCCTTGACATGTCACAGAACTCTTCAAAGCCCTTCGTTTATCACACCGGCCATCAAAGCAACTTGCATGTGTTTGCCTTATTAAAAATGACCAAAATCATTAGAACAAAAAATCCAAGAAGGGGACAATCCAATTAGCCAGCCTGCATGTTCAGCAACATTATTATGGTTGCCCGACAACCACTGGAAGGTATGCCTACAGGCAAGTACAAGGATGAATGTAAAGATCTGTCAGATTCCAATAGACAGGAGGAAGTTTCTTTTCTGGCATGGTTTATACCAGGACATTTTACTTGGACTTAATTTTCCCTTCATTAAGGCTCAAGTCCTTTATTTGCTTGAGCAAGTTTTTATATAATTTGGCAATGGAAGCAAAACTGCACCTATGAGTATTGCTATTCCACATGAAAGTAATCTCCAACAGCACAGAAAGAAAATGCATCAAGCAACAAAGACTTAAAAATCCCTAGCAGCTGCGGCAATCAACTTGCACACACCTTTAGTATTGCCTAAATCGAATTCCTGTTATTGACTAAAACTCAGTGTGAAAACATAAGCAGCACCTTCTTAGGGGATTTCAGTGAGGGTTGTTGAGCCCCAAAGACAGGTTGTAAATATACATAACATTCACACATGTTTGCAGCAAGCAAGGGAATGCTGTACTCTCTATTGGTATTTTGGTGCAATGATGGTAGAAGAATTGAAATATCATTGCCAGAGTTATCACAGATTTTGTACACCCTCTGCCATGCTGGAAGCTGAAGAAGTTTGGAATAGAGTTAGATGGAGACTAAAGGAAATCTTACTATCAAATTAGTGCTGCAGGGAAAAAAAGCTACTGTGCAGAAACCATGACTATCTCTAGAGGAGAACTGTAAACTAAAAAGGAGGCTAGGGTAAGCTAGCTGATGTTAGTATGGGCTGCTAGCCAGAAGAAAACAAAAAGTATATTTTAAACATTATACCTTCTTATTCTTCTATTTGGAGAGAAAGGGCCTAAATATCTTGAACCTACAACTGAAACACACAACCCCACATTTATCTTGAAGATAACTGTAGATTTAGTCCACAGATATACTGCCTTGAAATTTGGCATGTTTCCGTGGTGGAACAGCTGTCCCACATCTTTCTCAAAGTTAACCGCAAATACAAATAAGAGTGCTCCAAGTAGTGGACTCTGAATCCACGGAATATTTTTTTTCTCATTATCTAGGTAAGTACAAAAATAGTAGTAAAAAATAAGGGCATATTAAGTCAAAATAACTAAGCTGCTGGAAAAACACCAAAATGTAATCTTTCAAATTTTCAAGTCAACCATGAAAAGAGAATGAACTCATTTAACAATCACACCAATGCTACAGCCTTTACCCTGTGTGACTCTGTAGTTTCAAAAGAATAGTCTCAGGGATTTTGTACAGTAAACAACCTACTAGAAGACTCCAAATACAATTTTGAGATAAAATTACAGAAGATCAAACTAATAGAGGAAAGAGGACTGGGGCAGTGGGTGGTAAAGGAAGCTAAGAAATACAATAACTCCAATGCAGCATTCAGTTTCAAGGTTTTCTGCATACATTCTTGTGTTTAAACTATCCTAAGTCAAAGTAGGGGAGGGTGTGTGTGTGGAATCTCCCCAGCATCTCTGAATTACATCTCTACTACCCTAATCTATGTTATAATGTGTGCTTATTGGTGGTCTTCTGTGAGTAATCTAAATACTAAAGACACAAACTGAACTGGTTAACAGCTCTGTGTAGAATGTAAGAGAGGATGAATAGTACATCCAGTATTGGATAAACTCACACAAAAGCTGAACAATGCACACAGAAGTGTACATCAAAAAATCCACTAATTAAAGTTCATTGTTAAATCACATTTCAGAAACGCTGAAAGACAGACAGTACAAGCTTAGTTCAAGTTAAGAGACTAATGTAAGACATCTGGCCAGAAAGAGATATTTTTTTCCCCCGTTATAAACATGCTCATTTGCAAAATGCTAAAATCACATTTCTTCTCATGAAGCACTGTTAAGTACAGAACATTACTGAGCCAAACTAGCAAGCATTTGCAAAAAGTTCAGATCTAAGTCTACCTCTAATCTTTGGCCACTCACTTCCCAGTATCCACATCACAAACAGGCTGATTTACCTCCCTTATGGAACACTGCAATGCTGCACATTTAAAATGCTGAATTGTTTATAGCATTTATTATATCTACACAGATTTAGAGTTAGCCACACCAGTATCACCTGTAGCATCAATAGAAGTAAAGTAGAAGTATTTTACAAACTCAAGTTTTCTGTTGCTGCTGAGTTTGCTAAGTGTCAGGCTTCAAACAGATTTTACAGAGCAACATCTCTGCTGTTTTCTCACATCCAAATCTTTATCAGAAGCAGGGATGTGCACCAATGCTGCCCACAAAGCATTGCTAGAAAGAAGAAAAAGGCACGGTGTTGCTCATTTGAGGTGTGACAGTGTAATAGTCTCATATTAAGTCCACACGTATGCTTTCCTTCCTCTTTTCCCTTCTTCTCTGCTTCTAGACTTGTTATCCGTTAAAAAAAAGTCAACCTGAAGAACAGCATCTCTCCATAGCTGTGCTCATTTAGCTTAGTAAGCTTTCTATTGTAATGACGAAAATATAAACACTCACTTCTCTGAACAAAAATAGCCCTACTTTAAGAGAGAGCAAAATGTTGACATGTCCAACCTTGCGTTTAAACATGCAATCTGACTGAACACAAATTGCTGTAATTGAGCCCAAAACTGCCCACTTACTTAATCCTGAAGCTGCCACTTCAGGAGTGGCTTTAGTTTGACATACACAAAATAACAAGAGAAGTTTGTATCACGGCAAAGTAATGAACTGACTGACGTGCTATTCAAATTCAGACCTACGCAATGGGAACAGCAGAGGAATCTCCATTACACTGTTCAGCATTTCCTCCTTGAAAATAAAAGGCGCAATTTACTCCCTTTTGCAGTTGCATCAATTTCCCATTCATGCCCTTATTGCCTAAAGGAGCAGCTAGCCTAGTGCCAGAAACACTGTCACAGCACTTCTCTTTGTGGAAGGTGTCATTGTAAAAGCCTTAAATTAGTAAGACAATTAAAATGAACTATTTCAGCCCTCTTGTCGTGCTAAACTTGTCCAGACAGATAAATAGAGGTTGACTCTTTTTTCAACAACTAGGTAGGTTCTCTTGAATGCTGCGGGGGAAGACTTTGCCTAACTTAAGGTCAACAGCAGCCCTCCCCAATTTCGGCACAGAAGTTTTTGATAGATAATACAGAGAAGAGGAAGGAGGAGTTCTGCTGCTGTTTACCACTTCATTTCTCCAGACAGGACTCCTGTTCATTCAGACACTAACTCACTTATGCCACATCACACAAAAACAGATGGAGTAAAGTCCATCTCAGGAAAGAGGGTCACTTAGTTTGAGGATAAAGACTGATTATGGACAAATCAGAAGAAACTTGAACAAATTTAACGATTAATTATCAGTTTCTCCAGTAACTGACTGAATAAATGAAAACAGTTCATCTCATTTTTAAACTCCATGAGGAAAAAAAGAAAAAGAGTGGAAAAAGCAGACAAATAGCTGTAATTCTGGTGTCTTCACTACCCTTTATGCCAACACACCTAATTATATCATACTGATATTCTTCCTGTCTACTTGCATTTGAAACTATTAAGGGTACAGTAATTCTCGCATACAGACTTGAGTCTATATACCAAAATTAATTGGTAGAATATATTTTTTAAAAAATATACTGCACCGCACAAAAAGGAATAACCTTAAATTTAGCTAATTATTTTTCAAAAGATACAAATAATCACAGTAAAATTCGGACTACCTTCAAACTTAAGACAACAACAAAGCTTTTGTTATATTACATAGTTGGTAAGAGTACCATAAAGACAAAACACCAAAATGTATGTTTTGTTAGTGGAAATAACCTAAGCCTATACTACCATACTCTAAAGTCCTCAATTTCTGTGCATACCTAGCACACACTGCTTCATATGGGGGGAAAGACTCAGAGGAAGGACAAAACTCCTAGGAAAAAAAGTGAAAATATAGAAAAGCTTTAGAGAGGGGTGGGCTTCCAAACTGAAACAGGTTTAAATACATGAAAAGAAAACTCTCACTTTGAAAGCTGTATCAGAAAGCAGTAAACAAGTAAACTGAAGACTGATACACAATAACTGGCTTTCATAAATATGTTCACTACTTTTAAAACATTATTTGGAAGAGATACCACTGCACTTAGTCTTACAGTTCCACTACAGTGAAACCAATTAATAAGTGTAATTTCTACTTTTAGACTACTCTATTTTTAAAAATGTTGTTTTATAGCATGTATTTTACTGCCATTTATTTTTCTCTTGCCCTTATTCACTGTTGCAATTTAAAAAATAAAAATTAAAAATTCAGTGTGTTTCAGCATTAAACCAATTTTGCAATCTTCCCCACTTTCTCATTTGTAGACTTAACCTTACAATTTAACTTTTCTTTAATCAAATGTCCTTGATTTTTGCTGGGTGTTCACATGAGGACACTTTTTTTGAGATCAGAAAGATACACAGGAGTTAAGCAGAATGCAGTCATGAAGGTTTGGAAAGAAAGGTTTGCACTAACAAAACCAAATTCTTCCTTTAATGTCTTTACAAGCTGAATAAAACAAAAGCAGTGAAGTTACATAAACGACAAATTCCAAGTGCCATCTTCAGTATTATAAATACTAAAAAAAAATAAAAATTCCAAAGCTACAGAGATGAGAAAATAAATGTAGAATCAGACTACAGAAAACAATGGATGAGGTTTGTTACTAGTAGACCTCTCGTTCTCAATAACATGCTTTCTCCTTCTTGCCCTACTGCTTAGATGACTATGCTTCAGTACTTGACTTCAAGTGGAAGAGGAGAAACTAACATAAAAGTAAGGTTCCCTGGCTCCAAGACCAAGATTGCAAGAGAAAGCTCCAAGCGTGTTCCCACACCATGGAGCACACAATGGCACTCCATTCTCTACATGCTCCACACATTACCTGTTTTCATTTTAATAACTGAATCCTAAAAAACAACCCCACAACCAAAACAAAATCATACATGAGAAACAAGAACAGAAAACAACAAAAGCCCCACAAACCTCAAAACCCAACCAAAACAAAACCAAAAACACATCCAAAAAAAAAAAAAAAAGAGAGCGTGAAAGCTCAAACCTTTTCCAGTGCATCTGGACCTGGCAAGTTTTGTGAGGCCTGACAAGGAGGAGGATGTATATTTGACACGTCATTAATCCATCTGACTTTCTTCATTAACCTCATATTTCAAAATTTCATACAATAAAAGCAATAATCACAAGGAGTACCTTCAATGCACTTTGAGGAGAACCAAGTGGCAGCCTAGAGACTTTCTTCTCAGCTTCTCAATCTCTAGGGACATGCTAAAATCAAGCTACACTGCACCCCAACTTCTAGCAACCTAGCAGCTAGGTTACTAATACTGGCTTCCCCTTGCTGTCAAAGTGTTCTGTGAACAAAGATTACATTTTCAATTACCTACTTACTGCACAATGGGTTTATAAGGAGGGATCAGCTTGAGGATATCTGAAGTCCTGGGTTTTCAGATGAAAATTAGTATCTTACAGTTAGAAGTTGAAAGGCATTTCAGAAATACTTGCATTAGTAATTCAGAATCCTTTGGCCTTCTCATAACCTACAGATGCAACTTCAAACTACTGCCACTAGTACTGAAGAGTTTCAGCTGAGACACCAGAGAAGACAATTCATTTCTAAAGAGGCTCTGGGAGAGAAAAGTTACCAACTGATCTTTGGATAAAAAGCCATATAACCACTGTTAAAATTAACAACCACAATCAGAATAACAACTCATTCTTAGATAAAACTGGCAAGCACAATTTTATTTATTGTTAGAACTTCATGCCTTATTACATCCCCCTTTTCTTCTTTTCCAATTTTTTTCTTTTAAATCTGCAGCAGTCTTATATAAAAAATCCTCATACTGACAACTTATTTTTCAAGTAAGCAAACAAGCAATCAATATTATTGATGCCAACCACTTTTTCTAATAGCACTGACTAAAACAATTATGTGTAAATAAAAAGTGTGCTCAGCCCAGTGAAGCACAGCAGCAGTAAAGACTATGGTTTATTCATCTGCTTCAAACCTAGAGCAACAGTATCCTGCAAAATTAGTAAGCCTGTGAGCCTGAACTCTTGGTAGCATTTCAACTGGGGAATCTCCTCTCTTCTCCAAAAGAAACATATCCTTTCCTGTAATTTTTAAAAAGATTTTGTGAGTGAAAACAAGTACCAACATTTGCTGCCTTTTTCAGCACAGATGAATTTTCAGATGGCTTACTTGGATACATAGTATGAAATTTGTATTCCCTGATAAGCAGGGAAAAAAGAGAAGTAGCTGTATATACCATTCAACATTCAGACAGTTAAGCTATGGAAGTTCACAGCTGCAGAGCATCTACAGCAACAAAATGAGTTTGAATGGACAGTAAAGGAAGGTTTAAGAGCAGCTACTGAGGAAAAAAAATGCAGCTACAACTCTGTACACTCTCACATACTATGCATTGAGCAGGACTAAACATATTACTCAGAAATGCAATGAATTACATTATTTTAACAAGTGAAAGTAGTAACTGCCTAAACAAAAATAGAAATTCTTATTTTCCCTGATACATTCCTGACAGTACCTGCCAAGTCAGTGCATATGTCAGCATGTCATTACTGTGACCCAGCTTCTTGCAAGCCTACTCAGTGGGTTGTTGAAAAGTTGGTATTTCCTTGTGTCTTTGACACTTATTTTTGAAATCCAGCCTTCAAGAGCATTTGTTAAATTACCACGTAAAGTTATTTAGTAAAAGGAACTGCTAGCATCAAGAGCTGCTTATAGCAAGAGAGATTTTCCTAGACTGCCTTGATAACCATATTTTAATCGAACATTGTACCAGGAAGGGTAAGTATATAAACAGCAATCAGAGAATAGGAAGCGCCCCACCAGGATCAGCAAGTCCAACCCTTACCCCTGCAAAGGACCAGTCCAAAGAGTCACACCATGGGCCTGAGAGTATCATCCAAATTCTTCTTGAACTCTGTCAGGCTTGGTGTTGTGACCACTTCTCTGGGGAGCCTGTTTCAGCACCCAACCACCCTCTGAGGGAAGAACATTTTTCTAATATCCAAACTAAACCTCCCCTGACACAACTTCGGGCCATTCCCTCAGGTTTGTCACTGATCATCACAGAGAAGAGACCAGTGCCTGCCCCTCCCCTTCCCCTCACAAGCAAGTTGTAGTCTGCAATGCTTTTTGTTCACAACATCCAAGCACGTGACTGTTTTGGAGTCTTAAATACCTGTAGGCTTGATTCACTGGTGTGGGCCCAGTGTACGCCTGTAATTTAGCAACTAAGAATTTGGTATAAAAACCAACAGTACCAACTCAGAACAGCAGAGATTTTGTACTAGCTTTGCAGTGGTTTGAAAGAACATGGGTGAACAAAAAAAACCTTTTTGGTTTATTCAGTGAAGTTTTACTTTTATGTAACACCTAAAAGATCTGAAAATGTTTTTATGAAATGGATTAAAAAGAAAGAAGTCAGACAAAACTTGCGTTCACTGGAACGACTGAGCTTCTCTTCACTTTGCACATGTTTTGATACTAGGATTCACTAGTGATTTCAAAAAGATACACTGCTCCCCTCTTGCTTGATATTGGTGTGTTTATTCACGACAGAAAAGCACACTTAGAGTAGCAGTCAAGCTGGCTCAAAGATTTTTGGCCAGACAAATAAAAGTCAAGTTTTCTCACCCAAAAGAGAAGCCAGTACTGTATTTCTTAGGGCAGAAAGAAGAATGGCTTGGGAGTACATTCCAGGGTTAGCTTTTGCTGCTGTCGGAAGGCAAAAGACAACTTACGGGGCACTGTTTTTCCTAACCCTCAGCAGGAACTAGCACCTCACAAAGCCCTTTCCACTAGCATAGCAATGGGAAAAATGGCAGCAGCTTCCAGCTACTCATTGTCTGGGTGATGCCACCTGTGCTGGATGAAGATAAGGCTGGAGGACATCAGCAGTGGCAAAGGGAATGTCAGCGCCAAGGGGCAGGAATTCCTGAGGCACTTATTCTGATCTACCAGAACAGTGCTCTGTAACCTCACTAATAAATTTAATTTTTTTTTCCTCCAGAAGTTCACAGACCTTCCTCATGCCTTCTTGACAAGCTCAGAGCAATGGAGGCAGAGAAGACTATTACTGACAGAATAGGACCAGCTCACAGAGTAACAAGAAACAATCAGTTTTGCACAACCCCAGGTATATGTCACTTCTTCAGATTTTCCTCATGCAGAATCTCAGAAAACAGGAGAATTTTATTTAGCCACCTGAACTCCTTCACTCTTGTACATGCAGGCTTATATTAGTATCAGCTGTTCCTACAACTGCAGTACCAAGAGAACATTAAACAGAGAATGAACATTGCTCACCACATTATTTATCAATGCTTTCTAAACCCAAACAAAACTAGCTGTAGGTACATGCACAAAATATAACCCAAACAGAATTAGTTGTAGGTACATGGAGAAAATATAATCAAGTATCTCCTGTACAGTTTCTGACATTTTTAAAGGAAAAACTATAAAAAGTCATTAAAAGAGAAGGCATTCATTATTTGTCCATTATTCATTACATGTTCATCGCCTAACTTATGCTAAAATTGCACTTGCTATTTGGAGACCCATACTGACATTCACGGAACATTTAATCCAGTCATTATTCCTCTCTAGACTGTTCACAAACTCTTGGAATTGCTGCCTGCTTTGTTTGTGAAGCAGACTTGCTGGGTTCATTCATCTTCCATTATGCCAAAGTTTTTGTTTTTCCAGAACACATAATCCATCCTGTATTTTTCAGTTGTTTTTTGAAGAGGAAGGGATTTAGAAATGTGGTTTCATTTTGTTTGAACAGGACCATCCACAAACATAATCCTGAGGTACTCTGTAATTCAGTTACCACTGAAATAAAAATCACACATTTACATTGAAATGAAAGGAATGTATGAAAAACACTCATCTTCCTGAATACAGAAAGCCTGCTGATTCCACAGAACACATACATTAAAATCATTCAGATCAACAATCAGTCTGCAGTCTACACATTTGTTACATTCTTGGATGAGCTGCAGTGGAAAGAACAACTGGAAGGTCATAGCTACCAAGAAAGAATTATGGTTTAGCAAAGTCAAAAGGAGAACAGAACCAGCCTGGATTTAGGAAATCGGGGCTTTCTTTTCTTGGGAGATAACAGAAGACTTCTTCACTTAGTCATACGCAGTACTGTTCCAACCTAGAATGCCTCCCTTTGATGAGCAGCTTACTCACATGAATTAAAGGCTGTAGAACTACAGTCTGGCCTCAGCAGAAAAGACCACATTCTGAAAACTCCATTTTGAACTGAAAACATCCTCCTATTTACAAGAAAAACATTAAGTTTTTTACGA
>JAWWEE010000074.1:67396625-67417005 GCA_035221455.1 Xenops minutus
TCAGAACAAAATCCCTGGCTAGAGCCATTATCACCACATACATATGCAGAGTGTCCTTTGTTAAACCTTTTATCGGTACTAAGGCATTGCCTCCAAGCTTTGGAAGGAATTCCAACTGAGTTTTGAAACTATAACACCCTCTCACCTCTTTTGACTGAAAGCATTAGGGGTTAGCAATTCTTCTGCAGATGGCCCAGGCCCCTTGACAAGTCTGTAGTGAATCCAAGCAGTAGTGGCTTTTCCTCTCAGGAGAATGGCACAGGGCATCCAGATTCATGGGGGTGAGCCAGGACCTGCCTCCCAGTGCTGCCACCAGCCCAACAAGTGGCTGCTGGGCACCCAAGCAGACAGAGGACATAGGTGTAGTGGCAAAGAAAAATGAGCATGGAGAAATCTCTCTCTCACCACCTCCCAAGCAAGGGAAAAAGTGAGGTCTCCCCCCAAAAAATGGAAAACACTTCCCCCAATCCTCTCTCCAGCCATCATGTTGGAATGTAAAGCTATCAGCTATCCCTTTCGTTTAGGCTTTAAACAGTTAGCTGGCTCCAGAAGCAGATAGTGAGAGAGGTGGACTTCAACAAGCCACCTTGTTCTGGCTTCCAACACCAAATCATCTGTGTTGGCAAGGGAAAAAAAAAAATTCCATGAAAGATTTTGAAACTATAACATAAGTATCAACAAGAATTCTAAAAACCAGTAGTACCTTAAATAAAAAAGGTTCACCATCGTGTTTTAATTTTAATTTTTCTAGTTATTGTATCTAAAAAAGAAACAGTATTTCAAGACGTGAAAGCGTGGTATGAGCGGACTGCAAATCTTTAGCAGCTGGCAACAAAAATATACAAAAATACTTGCACCAATGAATATTGTTGCTGTTTCTTGCTAACCAGAGCTAAAAACACACTTTGCTTTGTCCATCAGTATAATAACACCTCTGTCACCAAGATATGCAACAAGACTAATTATTGTCTTTGTTTTAAAGCCTTGGCTATACTACAAAAATGATATGTTGCTGACAATGGATGTCAGCAATGGGCACAGCTGAACCCAGCTGTATGGACGAATACAAGCCTTTTTTACACAAGGCCATCTTTTGGTGTGACCTGTGGTGTGAATTTAAACCAATGTAATTATGTCTTTTCCCTGTTTACCCTCAATCCATTCCCCATAGCTCTATTCAGATAAATTACTGCTTAGGACTTCAACAGAAGATAAAATAACTAAACAGCCCACACTGTACAGGCAGCCAAATTACCAGTCTATTTGAACTGAGCTGACAATGTTAAATTATACCTGCTGTAGACATGCAGTGCAATTTTTCTCCTTTAGGATTTGTTTCTAAACAGTTTGATAATTATCACATCCCACCAATGCCTGCATAAGGCTTAACTAAACAGTGATACATTGGCTTGAAATACCTAAACTAACTCAGAGCAAACAGGTTCTCTTCACCTCGGAACTAACTTTGCTTCAAATCCTAATCCTCCTTTCTATTCGAACATCAAAGCCTCACTCAGCAGAGGTTTCCCTCCGAAGAGCGGAATTCCACAGCCAGGAAACACATTGGTGCCCTCAAACGCAGCCAAGAGCTGAGGAACTGCTCAGACTGGTAAACAAGCTAATGCAAAAAATGAAGGAAGGTGAGTGGAATAAATACATAAAAAAATAAACATTTGCTTTTTATTTAAAGTCATAGTTTCATTTTTAAATCACAACTTTTAAAATGGGTACAACCCAAGTGTGAAAGGTACTGGCTTTTCTGGCCTCTTCCTTTTGTTTTTTTTTCAAATGTGAAATAATTTGCTAGAAAGCACCTCACCCCAATTTGCATACCCAACAGGCAATGACATAGGTAAGAGTAATGAATGCCTATTAAGATGAAGGGCAGGAGTGCATGCTAGTGTGGCAGCATTCACAGGGCACACATCACTCACCCCATCTCTCCTCTGCACGTGATGCAGCCAAAAGCTCCATGCTAAGACCCAGGGGCACAAAGATTATTTACCTTGTCCCTCCTATGGTCTCCTTATCTCTGAACAAAGTTTTACATAGCATGCAGAAATAGCTCGCTTCTACTTTTGGCCCTTGTGCAAACCTCTAACAACTTCACTGAAAATACTATTAGCGAACTAATGTGGGAAAGGGGAAATGTGGAGAGGATTAACCAGAAGTTGCACTCCTTTAGCTTTCAGCAGAGTTCAGAACAAATTACACTGAAATGAAAGTTGGTGTCCCAAGTTTAACATCAAGATCCTGAAAGCAAGAATTTGTCAAAAAAGTGACATTCATCACCTGTCATTTGGAAATGTTGGGTGTTACCTGAAGTCATTACTAGAATATGAGCATTTTTGTTCCCCCAGAGGGAAAAGTGCTCTTCTTTTAGCGATCATGTACTGGTATCAATATTACACAGGGAATGGTATCAACACTGTGCCTTACTGGTAGTCATGCTGGGATGTTCATATTTATAAGATTCCTGCAAGGACAAAGTTTAAGATGCAACTTGGAGTTAAGTGACAGTAATTAGTGGTAGCATTAAGCTACCTATAATTCAGACAAGTGAATCTCCATTTCATGAAGCAAGGAATATTAACATCCTTCAACAGCTTGAAAGAAAACTAATCATCTGTAACTATTGCAAAAGAGGTGACAATCTCACAAAAATTAAAAAAAAAACCAACTTTTTCTTCTTACCCTTTCTGTTAATTTACTTTTTTCACAAAGACAAGCTGCTGTACTGCCAAGCAAGCAGACTTTGCAATGAGCAGCCCTCCAGCAAAGAATTTTTCAGCAATTATTCATTTCAGCATGGGAAAATCATGGAGCAGATCTTCATGGAGCCAGTGCTAAGGCACTTGGAAGACACTAAGGGCAAATCATGACTGACCAATCTGGCGGTCTTCTATGATGGAGTGACGACAATGATGAACAAAGGATGACCAACCAGTGTCATCTACTTGGACTTCCGTAAGGCCTTCCACACAATCCCACATGACATCCTTATCTCCAAACTGGAGACACATGGACTTGAAGGATAGATATTCAATGGATACGGCTGGAAGGATGCTGCCAGAGAGTTGTGGTCAATGGCTCTATGTCGAGGTGGAGGCTGGTGGTGGGTAGTCACATGTCTTGTGACCCGTGCTCTTTTATATCTTTATCAAGGACATAGTGAGATGAATGCATTCTCAGCCAGCTTACAGATGACACAACAAAAGGAAGAGATGCCATGCAGAGGGAGCAGAACAAACTTGAGAAGCAGACTCACAAGAGCCTCATGAAGTTTAAAGACTCCAAGTACAAGGACTTGTACCTGGGTCAGAGGGTAATCCCAGACATTTGTGCAGACCCAAAGAAGTCATTAAGAGCAGCCCTGTGGAGGAGGACTTGGGGGTTCTGGTGGATGAAAAACCAGACATGAGTGTGTAGTTGCAGCCCATAAGGCCAACTGCACCCTGGGCTGCATCAAAAGAGGGGTGGTCAGCAGGTCAAAGGACGTTATTCTCCTCTTCTACTCTGGAGTACTGCATCCAGGTCTGAGGTCCCCAACACAAGAATGACATGGACTTGTTAAAGCAGGTCCAAAGGAGGGCCACAAAGATAAACAGAGGTTGTCCAGAGAAGTTATGGCTGCCTCCTCCCTCAAAGTGTTCAAGGTCACATTAGATGGGGCTCTGAGCAACCTGGTCTAGTGGAAGGTGTCCCTGCCCATGGTAGGGGTTTTGGAACTAGATGAACTTTAAAGTTTCATCCAGGCCAAAGCATTCAATTATTTACTATAGGTTTCAGATTCTTGCCAGTGAGACTTCCACTAAATGTTCACTTTTCTGAGTCTCCCCAGTCCCATGTAGAGAGGGTGGTAGGGTTTTGTTAGTTTGTGTTAAATAAGAGGTTATGGAAGGTCCTCAGTTTCTGATCTAGATTCTCCAACCCAGCTGCATCATATGGATTAATTCTACAATGAGGTGAACTCTTTTTATGTTATTTCACTGTAACTTAGAAAGGCCCCCTGATCCATGTGTTTTATAAAACAAATAAGCACAACTATAGCTCTACTTGCCTGGGGCCTAAAACTGGGCCTAAACTCCAGCACTCATTTCCTCTTCTCCTGAAGACCTTTATCCTTCTCCACTGACTATAGAAGAAGCCTAAGGAGAGTTCCTAAAATTAATTTTTTGCTAATAATTGCTCTCCTTTCTTCCTTCCTGCTACACTTTGCTTGGAAAGGCTCTCAGTGTTACAGCCCTTCAATGTGAAGATGGACTCTGTTACCATCTTATATGTACCAAAGTACAGTGCGATATGTCAGTCCCATCAATCCTCTCCCATCTCATGGGATTTGCTCACTGCAGACACTTGGTTCCCTGGAGCTTCATTACAAGTAACATTCCCCTACTTGTTTCTACTCCTTCACTCCCAGATTACTGAAAACACTTTGGAATCCTTTGTATTGAACACACCATAAAACAGCATCTGCAACACCTCACTGAGTTTCTAGACAATGCTTTCCTGTATTTATGCAAGCGCTGCACAAATTCAGTTATCAATAATAACAGAACCTGATTTAAAGACTTTGAAAGATGTTATTTCAATGCTATTCGAGATATGTGGGCAATACCTAGTCTTCTGCTCTCACCCTTGGCTGCAATACTTCAGTAACTATTATTAACTGAAGGCAGTAAGTCCAAAACAAAACCATAGACTGTCTAAATTCCAGCAAGGAAAGAAAAATAGCAAAGCTATAGTTCTATATTTCTAGAACAGAAATGAAGACAAAATCTTGAACTCACCATGGCACCACTTTGGAATCAGCTTAACTATTCTGACATGCAAAACCAAGCAGCTGAGCCAAAACAACAAGCTTCCCCCCTGAGCCATTAGGAGAGATGACACTGAAACACTCAGAAGTTAATTTCCAAAACATCAGCTAACCTCTAACAACAAAAGGCACAAAAGAACAGGTTTTGCAGGGAAAGAGGAGAAGAAACACTTTCAAGTGTTATGATCAAAAGAGAAACAAAATTAGCTTCAAATTTGCTTTGCCCAATCTTCTGCTTTCACACTTGAGATCACAAACCACCCACAGCAAGAACAACTAGATACAACTGCAGAGCAGAGGTCCCCAAATATTGAAGACTTCACACACATACAGAGAAAAGGAAGTAAAGTTCTGCATGGAAACCAGAAGTTTGTTTATGTTTGAATACTTGTAGTCACTGCCAAAAGGAAGTTGTGGGTTTATTTTTAGGGATCTATTTTTAGAGAAAGTGTTATCTCAATATTGTCATTTTATGGTGTTAAGAGGAAAAAATGTTTTCCTTGCACTAAACTTAGAGTCGCCATGTTTCCTGTAAGAAAGGATCAGCTCAAAAAAAGCCCCCATAAAAAATGAGAAATGCTTTTATGGTTCTCTTTTCTTCATTAGATGTTGAATCTACTTTTGCAATAGGCTAATGGCATTGCTTAGCCTCACATGTGTGAAAAAACCCAAATAGCTATCCTCAAAGAAAACAAGCTGTGGTTAAAGGCTATTTTCAAAAGATGCCACTGATGTTTGTGGTAGCCTAAACTCATTTTTAGGTGATAGTAGACTAGAGACTCATTTTCAAGTCTCCAGGCATAACTGGCATAGGACACAAACTAATTACTGCATGGTCACCTTCTCAGCAACCAGCAACATCCCTGATCTCCAACCTGTCCTCAACACACACAAACATAGTAGCCCTGAATCACAATGGTACATTCAAACACGTGGACTAAGACTATAAAGCTAAAAGATGATGTCAGAAACTCTGAACTGCAACACAAATAGTCTGGTTTGGTTCATACAACCATTTTTCTACAGAATGACCAAAGGCAATAACCAATAGCCAAAGGTAAAAGCAAAAATACTAATCTAGAAATTCAGATTGCATGGAAACTAAGGTAAAGTTCTCTCTTGCTTACAAGGCTAAACAGATACCTAGAGAGGAGACAGTGAATCTAGTGACTCAAAAGTATGAATTGGCAGCACTATAACAAGCGGCATTCCAAATTAACTTAAAATAAACCTCTTTATCCTTGCATATACTTTACAGTCACCAAGGTTTTGGTAAAAAGGTATTCCGAGCTGGTTTAGATAAGCCTTAGAAATGCCTGCCCTTAATGCCTCCAGAGTCAACTGAGGTTTGGTATTATAAATCACTGCAATGATAAACTCTGTAAAGACTTCACAGCTCATTATAGTATCTAGAAACAAATATGAAACATGTCAATCACCTAAAGGACAAGCCAAGGCAAATATAAAGTAGGGCAAATTTAACAATGACAATAGTGGCTTCAGACCTTCCTTACAGAGTGCATGCTGCTGTATTTTGTATTAAAAAACTTTACAAAGTCTGTGTTCCACAATGAAGCTGATGTGGAATTTTCTCACACAACTCTTCCCGGTGACATGAGAAAGTCAGACATTAATATCTGATAGTATGTAAAATAAAGATGAAGCTATATGCACATGTGGATAGGACTTATTATGCATCACTTTAATTAATGAGTAGAATCTTCTGTGCTAAAGAAAAAAAACAGTCCCATGGTTAATTATCTTTCCCTACCTCATAAGCAGCTGAAAAGCAGGTATGTTCTTAGCAGTAATGCTCAATTAATGCTCACTGCATTTCCTCAGCACTTTTCCTGTAAAACACACGCACAAGCTAGCCGTCTTGGTCTCCCATTTTGGAAACATATTTGCAGAACTGCAATCAAGTTCAGAATTAATTTTTTATTTTTATAGAATTTATTTATATGTGTGGTCTGTAACATTAAGCATGTGGTCAGAACTCAAATCTTTTCTCCTTACCAGAAATAAAAATCCTATTACTAGAGGCACAAATCAGCTTTGCACTCTTTACAGAGTTCATACTCACCTTTCACAACAGTCTCTGAACACAACTGTCAAACTTATACCAAAAAATAACTAGAAGACTGAGGCAGATGGTCTAGATAACTTTGGAGTAGAAAAAAAAGTCTGAAATGATAATTCTGTACTGCTGCTTCAAGTAGATCTCTACACAAGTCGAGGAAAGAGAGATTACAGCTGTAGAGGCTCCTCTATTAGTTACTTGTATAGTATAAACTAAATTCAAATCTGTTCTTATTTTCTTCTAGTTCCACAATGCAAATAAATGTATGAAGAGAGCATTCTGCACTGACACAAAAGGAATAAGGCCAATATTGAAGCATGCCCTTCTCCCTTAAATTTGCTATTCTTGCTATTTTTAGCACTTTTTAAGCATAATGTACACTGACATAACAATTTAGTTTTTCTCTTTTCACAGCAGGCTAGGGTTGTCTGGAACACCACACACTTCCACTGCAGACCTGGAGACAAAGGCAACTGAAACAGGGAAAGGAAAATATAAAGGCCTGCAGGAGAAAACTCTTACATTTGATAGGTTTTAAACCAAGGACCTATTTCTGGATATTCCTGGTATCTTAAACAGGAGTGTTCCTTTGTGTAGAGGCACCTAAGCCCTGCACAACTTATTCCCCACTAAACATGCTGTTACTACAGCCACAGCTGTCCAACTCCATCTGGGATGCAGCCAATGGTGTGAAGACACACAGGGCTGTGTGCTTGTATATCTCTACCCACCTACAGTATGGTGCAGCCATGTACAGGCAGCTTACGTGAGGCAGCCATGCATTATTTATAGTTCTTGTCTCTCATCACCTCTCTTCCTCTTCATGCCCTGTCAAACTCAACACTAAAGCAGGAAGCAGGAAGCTGTCAACACACTTCCTGCTTTCCTTCAGTTGAGAGGGGAGAAGTCCTGTGGGGTCAGATAACCCATCTTGGTATACCCAGTGGTGCACACCATTTCCAGGAAGATAAAATTCTGTAATATGTCCCGGCTTAAGCTCTGCAATGCTGAATTTCTGAGGCAGATATTGACATCTCATTTTAACTGTATGCCTTGGAACATGAAGGACTGCTAACCCTTTTTTACTCCAGTCAAAGCACCCATGTCATGAGTTGTGTCATAGTCAACATTTACGACAGTTGTTTCACATATTGAAAAATGATCAGGTTTAGCTGTTAGAAGTGTCAAACAGCAGGAGTTTGCCACCACATCCCAAATACAAGCCTCAAAACAGCAAGTTCCACCACTCCATAACATCTCTCTCTCTCTTCTACTCTAAGGGTGTAGCTTTTTAGCTTTTGGAAAAAGCAAATGAGGAAAGCCCTCATCATGTCTTCCTCACTGTTAAATGCACCTTCTTTGCCCTGCCCTTTTCTGCAATTGACATTCAAGTAGCAAATAGTGGCACATTTGCTCTGCAAATAATTGTGCCAGTTCCAGAACCATCATGACAACTTTGTGCAGACAAAATTCTTTAAAGCCATGAAAATGTTCCTTTCTTTCCCCTCTGCTCCCTCTCCCAGTTGCATAAGCTTATTTTTCAACATTTGGCAACAGAACGAATGCCTATGATCACAAAGGACCAAATCTGCTGTTGTTTTTCTTTCGAGCTTTCCTAATTAGGACTCCAGTTTTTCGAAAGGAAAAGAATTGCACTGTGGTATGGAACTATCAATATTAACAAACAAGACACTTTTCCAGCTTTTAAAAATATTCTGTTTGAGGCTAAATCAGCACATCTAAGTGTGACCTATTTAGAATAAGTATGTGACACCAAGTTCAATATTTAGGTCAGTATTTGTGTAATAATTCCAGTCTGTCCTGAAAACAGGAGTTTTGTTCACTTCAGAACATACAAGAAAACTAATTCTAACACCTATTCACAAATCCCATCCAAAAATTTACTGGGGCAGAGAGCATGAGAGCTGTCTTGGCTATAATAAATTTCACTGTTAGAATGAATCTGATTTCACAGGAGCAATGCTCATTTTTAATTACATTGAACCCAAGTCTCCGCAAACATGAATGCAAATCTTCTTTCACATATATGTATTTATTGCAGGAGTGATGCGTTATGATTTGTTTCATTCTGAAACACCACTAAAAAGTCAACATTGCCAATACTCGGGGCGGGGGGGAACGACTGCAGAGCAAGCATTCTTTGCAAAGGTCTCCTCTCAGGATGGAACTTGTTATTTAAAAGTTAAAATAACATCATCTTCTAGCTCTTTTGGAATATACAGAAAACAGACATGAATATTTTTCATAGATAAAAAACAAATTCAGCAATTTTAATGAAATATTTTAGCATTAACATTTATAATTAAAGCTTTCATTACACTAGTAAGGATCAGAAGCCTCAGTTTTCAGCAGCAAACATCACAAACACGAATGACAGTGGAAAAACAACCACTGAATATAAGCTAATACAAAAGTCACTTTCAAAATAAATGCCATTAAACAACATCTATGATCAAAATACAGTCTTAAATATTATTCATAACAACTCATAAAAGTGCAAGTACTATATACAAAATCCAGGATTGAAGAAGAATCTGTAAGCATCATGTGACCTTAGCCACTAAGAAGTAACCAGAAGCTCAGAGTTTGAGTGTCATGATATTTCACTTCGTAAATTTGTTTACCTTTAGAAATAGAGTGATTTACAGAGTATTTTCTTGGTTAGCAATAATATTTCAAAAACTTTGAACTTGAGTGGTTTCTAAACACCGGAGGCAGAATACCTCATATAAATGTTGGCTTTTTTCCCAGCATGTGAATGTCAGCTTGCCTGAATTATGGAGCTGAAGATTAAACTTTCTCTTATTTATTTGTATATGTAAATCAGATATGTAGCACCTTACAACTAAGCACTAGGACAAAACAGCATCACCTGGAGGAAATTTGAATTACTTTTGTAGCATTACTAGTTTTCTTGTTTCTGTTCTTCAGGAACAGTGTTACTGTGAAGCACTTCCCACAGGACTGTAAACTTCAAACATCAAAAAAGCTACTTGAAGTGGTAAAGCGCTATTTAAAAATTCACAAATGCAGAACTCCAAGACTCAGGTTTGGGGGCTGGAGGGTGAGGTGTTGGGACAAATGCATAATTTTTAATTTCGAGCATGTTTTACGAACTAAAAGAATAGCACAGCAAGTTTCTTCAGCTCTGATAGTACGAAAAGACACTTTAAACTATGTATTTTTTTTCCACTCTTACATAAGTAAAATGGGAGGTTATCATGAGTGTACAGGGATATGTTCTCGTGCTGGCTATCCTCCCAATGCTGTTAGTCATTTGGGTGAACCAGAAAGAGAGAAGCACAGCATGGCACAGAACAAGCTTATGCTGCCAGTAATTCAGAGGGGGTTTCTGGCTATTTATCTCTACTTCTGAAGTTCATTGTTTTCCACTGTTTTCCTCACTCATTAGATTTGCCTTTCATTTATCTGATGTCAAACCCTCTGAAGATGAAAGGGTACTACTGTCCCAGAGAGAACCGAAGAGCAAGAAGAACTCAAAAACCTGACCAACTGTGCTGCACCATCTCATAAAACATGCATTGGGATTTTTACCTTGAGGCTTAACAGACCTAAGCAGATACGTCTGAACAACTTCTTTTAAAAGAATTTTAAAACTTATTAGGCAAAGAAACACCTTAAATGACATGAAAAAGGATGTATGTGTTGGGAGGTCCATTAGTTACTGCTCAAATAAAGTCTGACATACAATCAAACCTCTTAAAGTCCACAACCATGGCTGTATCATTGGCAATACAGGGCTGGATAACCCATTATCACAATCTAAAAAGGCAAAACTGATCTAGTGTGACATAAATATCTCTTATGTACTACTACATAAAACTAAGCTGCTTTAATGTAGTAAAGAGCATGGACAGTCCTATTAAGTATAAAACTAATGAACAGTTTACGCCCAACTAGAAAACCAAAGAGAGAATGCTGGCAGCACAGCAGAACTTCTCACATGGTAAAAAAATATGAAAATATCACGGTTCAAGATACACAAATTACTTTGGAGAGGATTTTTCAAAAAATTAGCATAGATGAAGACATTAAACAGGTAACTATAAAAATAATCTTCCAAGAACACAAAGTGGAAAAGTCAAATTAAATAGTACAGGCCCTTAATTCCATAATTAATTGTGCTCTAAGCACAGTATAATATATGCTTTACAAATATTTTAGTAACTTTTTTCACTGACAAAATGATTGCTTATTGCTTATTAAAAAAAATTCCAAGAAATATAAAACTAAAGAGATTCAGCAATATTTCTAAGTAGGAAAAAATCCTAGCAATTCAATATTTAGGTTCTGTCTAAGGAATAAAAAAAGTAACCTGACACTATTTTAGGTTTTAATAACACTGAAGTTTTACTTTTTAAACTGAAATTTTGACAGTTATATTTGTCATCCTTTTTGTTCAAATGATCTCACTAGATCCAGCCATCTGGGAGAAACGGGAAGACATTTAGCACAGCACTTTGTTTACACAACCATGGTAGAAAGAAGTCTGAGGGTAAATGCAGAAAAATTCACCTCTCTACTGCTGTTACCAAGAGCTCTCAAATTGAGTAATTTTGTGAGACGCTAAGGGCAGCAACAGCAGTTCACAACAGTCAATCCACATTGCATAAAGAAGACTGAGCTGGGGGAAACTCTGAGAACATTCCGTTTAGGCAGGAGTCAGCACTATTCTCACCTTTGATGCTTGTCGCAGCCATCGCAGATATTCAGTGAAGTTATCAAAACAAATGTAGTAGGTCTGGCTTTGAGGCCCAGAGGAGCTAAATGCTAAACAGTGCTGGTGCTTTTTCACTTCTTCCACCTACAGCAGAGACACAAAACTGTTAGTCAACAAGAATCAAAAGCCTCTTTGCAGAACTCCCCAGGGCAAAGTTAAAGTGTGCCCAAGAGGAGCTCATCAAGTAGAGCTGGACTAACAATCTCAAACATTCAAGCTGGATCTTGGCCGTCAAATATTCACAAAATCTACACAGGTAAGGAATGAGAACAGAAGGACAACAGAACTAGAGGAAAAAAACATGAAGAACATCAATATTTTGCTAGAGACTGAACACCATAATAGGTTGGCCAGTGAAACATACAGCCGTTTTTATGCGACATAAAGAACTACAATTCATACTCCTGGTTATTAGAAACAGGTTTAACAAAATGCTTCTCTTACAGTCCAATTAAATTCTTTGGCATTTCTCAACTTACTAAAAAACACATGGAATACGTCATTCTGCTACCATACACAAGAAGTCCCACACAACTTATGGTCTCAATGTCTCAGCACAGCATTCTGGAAAGCCTTTGCAAACCAGGAAGTGCAGAGTATTTATGGGGTTGAGGTAGAATATTTTTTGATCAGTAATTTAAAAAATATTTAGTTCTGTGCCAAGCACCCTCCTTCCAAGCTTTGTCAGCAGAAGCCCTCAGTACATTTTTCTTCACTTAGTTATCCTTTTCAAGATTTGTTGTCAGCTTTCTGCTTAACGCAGTCTGCATGTGTTACATCACATAAGGCGTTTCTGTGCAAAAACAACTTAGAAATTTCATGTTAAGCAATTAAAAAAGGTACACAATCTTTTCCCTTTTTAAATTCAAAAAAAATCTATGTTTTTCATCTCAAAGAAAAGGCCAGTGGGAACCTGAATCCTGTCATCTCCAGCATCCTACAGCCAGGAACACAGTCCACTGTCAAGAGTTCACACTCTGTTGCTAAAAGAGGACAATGTCTCTGCTTCAGTATCTCCAGGGAAGAGTTGAAGAATCATGTGAAGAATCATGAAAGAAGACAGTTCTTAGAAGGCAGCGCTACTTTTCACATTGCTAGTAGAGAATAATAAGAAATCAATTCTAGTCTGCATATATAATATTGTAAAGCTTGTTTCTCTCCCAATAACTCCTTAGAATTCAACTTATCTGTATGTAAAGGAGGATACACTCAGGTGTAAACTCATCCTCAAGCTAATGATTCTTTTCCCATTACCTTGGCTAAACAAGCCAAATAATAGTGTTCTGAAAACACTGTTTAGGTTGAAATGGTAATGTTTCAATCTTACTGTCTTCACTACAGTTTCACAGCATCACAGTGTGGTTAATGTGGGAAGGGAGCTCTAGAGGTCATCTGGCCCAACCCCCTGCTCAAGCAGGGCCACTGACAGTCAGTTGCCCAGGACCAAGTCCGTACAGTTTTTAAATATCTCTAAGGGTAATGAAGACTCCATCACTCCTCTGGGTAACCTCTACCAGTGCTCACATTGATAAAAAAAAAAAAAGAATTTCCTTGTGTTCAGTCTGGAACTCCTGGGTTTCAAATGTAATCAATTAGAAAAAAGTACAGTTTCAGCTTTTCACAACTTAAAATGTTTGTTGCTGTTAGCTTAAAACAGACCAGTACTCATACAATGCTGAACACTCAAAACTTCCCCAATGTTAAAAATAAGCCCATGCCCTTGCCCTTATTGGTTAATTTTCAGTCCTCTAAGCATGGATAAAACCTGGATAAGAAGGCACGGCAAAGATCATACACAAGAGAGCTGCATGTATCCTTTGACCATGTACTACTGCACATATAAAACATGTAACACTGCACACAAGAAAAAGAAACTGATTTGGCATCCATTGCTTTTCTATAATTTTAATTCAAACATCCAAAATGGTTAAATAGGACTGACCATAATCAAAAGTCATTTATATACTATGAAAATGTCACTTACAGATGCAAGTTTCTGAGGGGTCAAAATAATCCTAAATGAATTGCAATCTTCTCTGCATAAAGAGACAGGGGTTACCCAAGCAAATACATAAAATCTTACTTTTCCACCAATTAAAGGGAGGACATGCATCTTTCCAGTCTGGCTTTCTTTTATTGATGAGACAATTAGGCATGTTCCACAAAGGATAGCTTGGCGTCTTGTCCATCTGTTGACTGGCAAATGTATTTTCCCTTTTCGAACATTGTACATTCCTGAGAGCTGAATCCTTTCAGAGCTGCCAGTGCTGTGGGGCTTTCCTGAAACAGAAACAAAAGCATCCATTTAACCACATAAAATCTTTCCCTCTTTCACTTCAAGTTATCTTGAGAGTTTATTAGCAAATTTTCAAACTACAAACTGCAGTGTGACAAATGAAACACAGCTTCAAAACCAAGCAAGCAGGTGATTTAGTATCAGCTTCAGTACAGGCTTTTTTCATAGGCAGAGGTTGGTATCATGAAGCGCAGATCACATTAAATAATCTGCAATAGTCATAGAAGTACCAATTAATGGCACCAGTCTTCTCTACGGAACCTGGAAATTAAATGCTCATCCGCAACAGTAATTGGTTACTGTTGAGTTCACATTGCCTGCTTAGTAACTGCAGAAGGGGGTGATGCACTGTATGCTGAACTGTATCTTTTCACTTCCATGTCTCTTCTGGTTGTCCTTTGAAGAGGTTCAATAGCTTCCCAAAGAATTCAGTTCCTACTTTCCCCAGCCCACTGTGCTCAGGCCAAACCCCACAGCAAAGGTAATACACTCAGCCACAATGTAAACATATGCAACCTAGATGAAAACCCTCAGAGACCCTGTTTCAGTTTGAGCAGAGCATCAGAATGCTCCAGAAGTTCTTTCATCTGTATTACAACGAATTTACTATTTATAATAATTCACATTATGACCGTAACTACCAACTAGACCAAATCTGTTGAATTATTTTAATTGTCTCAGATTCTACTAATCTAATGTATTAGTAAGATTCTATCCTGTAGAAACCATCATGAGCAATGGTAACAAAAAAAAAAAAAGTCTCTCATCTCTGCTCTCACAAGACCATGTTCTTTTAGGAAGTAAAAAGGAAGAAGATCAATTTACATATTCTTATCTGAGGTATTTATCTACATCAAATTACCCTATCAAACCCTGAACACTCCAGCCCAGATCTGAGTCATCCAAATATACTAAGTCTTTTGCAAATAGAGAAAACAGCTAATCATATTCAGGTTAAACCAGTTCAAATTTATATAAGAACACCAATGTTGCTGAAACTTTGGGAGGTAGCTCCCCTGGATAAACGACCCAAAGGCTATGTTAATTCCAAGCAGCTTCTCCATCATGATAAAAGATAAATCACCCATTTTCCTCCACTAATGTTTACCAAAATTCTTAAATACAAGGAATTAATGATTAGTCAGGACTCCAGAAAAGCAGAGAGTTGATCTTGTCTTCTAATTTTGGTATTTCAGACAAGTTCCAACTGAACTTCAGCAGCAACAAATGCTGCACACTATTACTTGCTATTATTCCTGCTTGCATATCAGTTCATTTGTCTCAATGAGTCTGCTCTTGCTTTCAAATTATCTACAAAAAGACAGAAGACATTTACCACATGCCTTACCCACTGCCATTCTCTCACCCTTGCTTACCCTTCACCAATTCTTCTCCTTATCTTTAAAAGCAGCCTTTGTGAATCTTCCTGCCAACCTAATGAGCCAACACTTGGCATAGTTACCCTCAAGCCTTGCTCTGCTCTAATAAACACTAGCATTTAAGCTACCAATATCTGCCAGTTTGGATATGCAGGAACACTGCTGTTGCTTGAAGCTGAAAGACTGAAACTTTAATGCCCACAAGGTATCGGCTCCAAGAAAGCAGTAACTTCACTGCCAAGCAAATTCATTTCCAACCACAGAAGCTGTGGATAAACTCTTTGCCCAACAAAATAGAAGGAAATAGGGGACATCCTTTCTGTGCAAAGCTACAAGATGACTGATAGGGAATACAAGTGAGTACATTAGACCAATTCAGCCTTAACAAACACAAAAGCTGAATCAAACATTACATTTGGAATATGAAGCATTTGGTTCTTAAAGTAACTGACAATTTAACTCGCTTGTGCAGAATGATGGGCTCCATGCCACAGAGCATTGATTAAAGAACTAACCACACACAGAAACAATCAAATCTCTGCAATGAAGTAAAAAGTGCCTGGTACGTATTAATAATATTGTTGTATAAAAAATAGCTGTCAGGGGTCTGGGCAGTTTCACCTCAAGCATTATGTTTTATGATCATCTTCAGAGGTTTATTTCTGACTGAGCTCTCTAACTTCACTGGAAAAGCACAACCCACTGCTTATTGAACGCCTTAAGACTGCAAGGCATAACCTCAATCTCTTAGGAAGACAAGCTCATTTAGCATTTCAATATAGCCGAATGCAACTTTACACATCCAGGAAAAAAGGGCATGATTTGTAATTAATACAGGCAGACTTGTGTTCTGAAAAACACCACACTTCAGAAATTCTTCAGGATTATGTTGGATAGCAAAGGACTGCAGCAGCCAGGAGGCTCGGTAAGAAACACAGCATCGTTCTGGAGCAGTTGAGAAGTAACATTACCTCACCTAGTCTAGTGGTAATATGAATACCACACTGGATACTCACACTTCACAAAGGGCGTTGAAAAATTAGTCTTGGAAAAAAGTTACAGGGGAAAAATTCAAATGCCTGAGAAACCTGCTTTCTAGGACCAGACTCTCTTGAATTAGCTACATGAAGTTACACCCAGCTGGACCTGTAAAACTACTCAGAAGTCTCTAAAAGTAATTTTTAAAATTTCATATAAATTCACAGAGGTTGTAAGTCACAGTAACAATTACTATCATTAGCAAAGATTTACTAGAAAAGCCAGAACAGAGCTATTGCTAGAAATAATAATGCTAGTATTTTCTCTCAAACTTCATATTTGATTGGAAAGTTACTGGGATAAGAACCTTTAGTTATTCCTGCAAATACATTAAAAAATTTACAAAAAAATAATAATTGAACAATCCCTTGAAACTCAAAGGAACCCTTAAAAATATTTAAGGTGCTTTTTCCCAAAAAGTACTACCCTTTGCTAAGTGAAAGCTTAGGTGCTTGATGAGAATATACAGAAATAAAACACTGGGCCTATTTCATCAAAGCAAATATCTTCTTTCTTCCTATTCTTGTCTACTTCACTATGTACTAACCATCTGGTTGGACCAGATGATCTTTCAAGGTCCTTTCTAACCTAGACTCTTCCATGATTCTATAACTTGAAAGGTCCATGTTTAATATTGGATCACATGCTGTTGCCTGAGACGCAATCTGCTCACATACTCAGTTTTCTTCCTGCTAAAGGGTTGTAGTAATTAGTCTTTGACAGTATCACAGTGTTCCAATATCATGCAAGGGCAGGGGGGAGAAGATTTAAAAGATGGCTTATTTTGATTCTCAGCGGAGGTTATTCAAGGACATACCAACTAGTTGTGGAACCAGACTCTTAAATCTGAAGAAGTTCTGCAGGTAATTACAAGCAAAAGCCGTTAGAAAAGCAGCAGCCTTGCCTACTGAAAAATAAGCTTGGACAGAGTGTAGCTTTAAAGAGCTCAGATACTTTCTGCCAAGAGAGCATAAAAGCAGGAAAAGTTTAAAATGACAGTGAGCTCTGCCACAGCAAATAGTGTAAAGCAATCTAAGGCTGGCTGTTCCTCACTTCAGGGAAAAGCAGCAAGTGACAGAATCTCCTGCAAGAGGGCTCATCCCTGACAGGCTGGGGAGTAAAGGACAGGAGAAGGGCTCAGAAATGTACCTGCTTTCTCTATGACCTGGAAAATAATCAAATAAGAAGGCAAATGACCTTTTTCTTCCAAGTGATGGGAGAGATGGGGGGCAATTTGGACTACACCTGAATGCCTTCAGGCTAAGAATCAAACACCACAAATTATGGCATAACTACAGTATCACCAGGTAACCTACCAGTGCCAGTGGAAGCACTATTTCCAATAAAAGCATCAGTAGTTCTGAAATTATGTTCCTCAATCTGCCTTACAGACCTCTCATTCAAGTCTTAGAAGGCCACACGAGATTCACATTCAGATTTTTCTTCAATTTTAACTAACCCTGAAAGGAGCAGATGAGTTTTCACAGGGGCCTGTGATAATCATGCAGATAAAATGGTAATGATGATCCTTTGTGACTTGAAACATAAATTTGAATCCTGCCAAAAACTTCAAATGTAATTACTGTTGCACTGATCACAGTGGAGGCAAATATGCCAGAATAACTAGAAGAGTTGTATACCAGAAAAGATTTTTCAGATGCTAAGCCCAACCAGAGCAGTCTGAGTATTCTATCAGGAAATCATAAAAAAACTAATTTTTATTTCTTGTCAGGTCTCCAAGACTACAGCAACTTCTAAGCAGCCCCATAACAGGACTTTTGTTCTGTAGTAGGCATTAGAGGAGATGCCTCAAGGAATTATGAACAGACCACTCATTTAGCTATCTTGATATTCATGCTTGAATTCCTCTACTTTAGCCTGTCCTGAGTCCTGGAGGGAAATTAGTGGTATTCACAATAAGGACAAAGAAAAGCAAGGAATTTAACTGCAACAGCAGGACTGTCACTAGAACCACAAAACCTACCCTGCTTCATAGAAGCATGGATGGAATACGAGTGATCTTTACAGTAGTGATCTTTCCACAGTGTTAAAGAACTAAGACCTCACCACAACCAGCCTGAGGAAGCTCCCGGTATGGAACATACTAACATCCTGCCTAGTACAAAGACTTAAAACCTTATTAAGTAAATACTCATAGCCACTTGCTTTGGATACTGAAGTAAAGCTCTTTATCCCAGGAATGAAGGCATATGGAATACGTTACCATCAGAAGTTATAAAATACTAGCTCATTATGGGACATAAAAGTACTTGGGGAGGAAAAAAAAAAGCCTCTCTGCAGCTATATGGCTGATTAAGTTCCAAGTACTTATTATTCCCCTCTGTTTGAGAAGCATAGCCAATAAAGTCTGCCTCTAAAGAATGACTTAAGTTATTACCAAAGTAAGAGCAGGGAAAAGCGTTGACATAAGAAACATGTTCACTTCCATGCAGTGGGTCCTGAATTGATGGAATGAAAACTAAAAATTCCTCACAACCTACATGGTACAGGCAGTCTGGTCAGCTTGAGAGACTGCCCACTCTGAGCTGTCTCAGGTATTCATCAGTAGTAAGAAAAGCTTAAGTTAATATTCAGTAGAAATACTGTCTAAGTTTGAGACTTTTCAGAAGTGGCTGAATGACTGTGTGCCTAATTTAGGGATGCAATTTTCCTGCTGCAGCTGTCCCCATCTGCACACTGTTGCAACCTGGCCTGAGGGTAGCATTGCATCAGCCCTACCACATCAGCTGTTCCACACAAGCTGTCTGCAAGCCCTTTCAGACAAAACAGACTGCTTTAGTTTCTTGCTTCTCTTTCTGAATGAAAGGCCTAAGGGACAGCTCAAGCATGGAGAGCAGAGCAATGGCATGTAGGAGACAGAGTTGTGACACAGTGGCTGCTGCTGGAGAGGATGTGCAATCAAACCCACCTATAACTTTCAGCGAGTCATTTCAGAAATAAGATATTTCACATGCTAACATTTTGTAAAAATCAATTCTTGTATGCATTGGAAAAAAAAGAACACCCCCATCCAGTTTTTAAAATTTTAGTCTAAATCCGCTTAGTGAAGTCGGGCTGTTTCCTAGCCAGTCCAGTGAAAACAGCACGGTGGGTGGCAGCCCGTCAGTTCACACGTCACAGACTCAATAATGGTCTTGCCTAAATATAAGTGCAAAGAGGCCTCAATTAGCTCAAAACAGTGAAAACCCTTGAGTGTCTTTGCCCACTTTTTGGGAAACTGCCACAATAGCTGTTGCTGATCATTGTTGCCAGATCATTTTGCAGATTTCTACTTTTGCTCAAGTTCTTTCATTGAATAGAGATGAAGCTACTGCCTGCAATGTTTTTGAAGCTTCTCAGTCATGTAAGGCTCTTTCCCCTTTCATTCTTGTCAAACTAAGGACAGCAGTGCCAGCTTCAGGCAAGGCCCAGCGCAATGAGATGTATAAAAATAAAGCAGCAAAGCACAAGTAAAACCTCTGAAACTATTGTACTGCTCTCATTTTTATTTGAAACGTATTAAGAAACTTACAGCTGCATGCTTATTCAAAGTATTTTTCCTTGTGAAGGTCCACACTGTCATAATTTCAGTACAAAGGCACAGAATTAGGAGCTTTTACATTTAACTAAGACCAAGGATTCACATTGTAGTCTCTACCAGTTGGATGCTTTGGCAAAGGTAACAGATCAGGGTATATATATCAAACAAAGTTTCACCTGGCAAACCATTCCAGGAAGAGCACTCAAATCCACTTAGACTTGTAAAAATTTCTGTAAGATTTAACACAAGGCTGCTGACTGAATCTGTGTTGCTCTGTCAAAGAGAGACTCCGTCACCAATATGGTGTTCTTAAGGGCACATAACTATTAGCTTAGTGTTCTAGTTTCAAAACTCAGCTAGAATTCCTTCCAAAGCTTGGAGCCAACGACTAGTGCTGATAAAGAGAGTTAACAAAGGATGTAATGAATATGTATGTGCTGATAATGACTCTAGCCAGAGCTTTTG
>JAWWEE010000074.1:67425894-67436051 GCA_035221455.1 Xenops minutus
AAGAACTCTTCTCTACTTTACCCACATAAAGTTGTCTTGGAAAGTTTTTTTCCCCCTCTCCTTAAGGCAACATTACTGAAAGATAAAGGATGCTATCAAGTACAAGACTTATCCAGCATCGCAGAGATAGCTTCTTGCTGCAGATGTACCCTCGACAAAAACAAAGACCATACCAGGCTGGAAAACAGGGAATGCCACAGACTTCAAGGCTGCTACACACTTTTCACCTAACCAGAATGGCTGTCTCTGGAATACTGTCTTGTTATGTGGTTTAAAAAACCTTGTTTAGAAGAAGCATAAAGCCACAATACCACTAATTGACAAAGGACAGCTTCAATTTATTAAAATTGCATAGATATAACTAAATCCCATATTTATTTAAGTTATTTTGAGTTACTGCCTCCTTTCCTTCAGAATTAGCCAGCACTGAAGGGTAGTACATTTTAAAGAGGACAAACCAACAGTATTACACTGATCTGTGGAGAAAAGTATATTCAGTCTTTATCATTAGAGAGTCAATCTTCTGATAGTACTCTTCTAGTACAGCACATAACACAGAAATAACACAGAAAGGTAAAAGAAGCTCATGAATCTTAAGTACAAAAAAACTCTGTGATCAAACCCTTCAACTTGGAATGAAGGCAGATTTATCTAGAGTCTGTAAAAACTCAACACTGAAAATTACGGCCTTTTTAAATTTATTAATTACTTAGTTTAGGGGTAAATTATGAAATACTTAAACTTTTTTTTCCAGCAAAACATACAAACTTTCAATAGCCAGGCACTAGCAATTTTATCTGCCCCTCAACACACATTCATCACTATGTATCCCTGGTCCCATTTTCTCCTCTCTCTTCTGTATGCACAAATGATGATCCAAATAACATTTTGCAGCCTACAATTATAATGCAGTTCAGTTGATTTTTTTCTCTGTTAGTTTATTAACGCATTATCCTAAGACTTGTCATCCCACTGCTCTGAAACAAAAATAGTACACTTCTGAAGAGAACTGAGCAATTTGTTCTTATAAAAAGATTATCATGCCAGTACAAAGGTTGTTGTTTCTACTGGAGTTACTCAAGCATCCTGAAATACGCCATTCAGAAGTTCATCGTTATTTGTCCAAACAGATTAGTTATATTAGTGCTGAAGCAATGGCATTATGTAAAAGACTGTTTCTCTCTGATCTGCTTCATTAGCTCCAAATCATATTTACAAAATGCAACATGCTTCTTCAGCACGTCTGCAGCAATCAACAGTTAAAACTTATACCATCACTTCTTTTACCATCACCCATGATCTGTGAACACACGAGTGGCCAAAGTATAGCCCATGGGTGCTGGGCTCTTAAAACTGCCTGCTCAGTTAGAGCACAAAAGGTAGAGCCCGTGGACACCAGGAGCTGTAGCTCTCACCACTCCATCTTGGTTTTAGTGGGTTTGCATAGAAGGACTGCCCACAGATAGACAGACAAAGGCAGTGACAATGTGCTGCTCCGTTTTCTAGAAATTGTGTACATTTATATCTGCTGATGAAACTGAGCAGTTCTCCAGAGGACAGAATTTGGATATTTATTCAACCTGACAGAATCAAGCTATTTAACAATGGGAGGAGAGCAGGGATGAAATAATGGGACTAGGATGTTACGAAGCAGAGAAGAGGTAGAATAAATACTGACATATCCCATTGTAAGTCTCAAACTGGCTTTACTGAGTCGGCTTTGAAAACTAGGACAAGTGATCTCAATCATGACAAAAAGGCTTTCAAAATATAAACTGTCTGCTCTTTGTTTGAAGAAAGGAGCTAGCTTCCCTTGGCTGGTGGGTACATTCTCAGAGCTCTTCTGCTAAAAGTAATTTTCAATTTACCTATTTAAGGTGGAAAGTTTTCCACAGAAAACAATCAAGCAATTTGTTTGAGGAACAGGATGCTGAGGAAAAAACTGCAAGACAAACTATCATGTTGGACTTGTTTGCTGTGAGAAATCACATAGGTTATGGATGTGCAGTCAGAAAGGTGCAGTATGTAGGCCAGACAATTTACTGGAAAAAAAGATGTGTATTATTGTTTATATGGTAATAATATCATATCTGGGATCCCTAGCCTGGTTCCAATAGCTCACTACATGCAGAGGAACACGGATATAAGCGAAGATGCTCTCTCACAATAAGTAAATGACAAACTAGTTTGGTTTTTTTTCACTACCTTATATCACCAACAGAAAAATACGTTCCTGCAACTGGTTAAGAAAATTCATGGCTCTGGGCCAGACTACACTAACAGTTTAACCAAGACACTTCCCTCCTTGCCCATTTACAAAGCAAACAGTATTTTCAAGATCACTGAAATTTTTGATTCTTCATACTGCCATGAACTACAGGACAGCAGCAGAACCTGGATGTCTGTCCCTGCTGCTCTGCATGTCCCAGACACCAGTTCAATTCAATCTCTTCAACCAGGAGATTCTCAAAAAGACTGTTGGGGCCCCAAACCTGGCCTAAGCCTACTTATCTACCCATAGGCAGTCTTAAAGGAGAGTTATTGCTTTCTCACATACATATTTGTAAGTATTTAAGCTCAAAGAAGGGGGTTGGTGGAACTGTGCAGAAGTTACCACCAGTTTACATTTATGCAGGAGTGTGTGTTGCTTAAAAGAAAAACTCTCTTAAGTCTACTGCATTAGCTACTCAGGAATTATCCCTACCAAGTCCTTCTATCAAGACCACAATGCTTTTTTGGTAGATGCAGAAACACACAAGAGTCTTCACTGTGAATAAAGACATATTTTCCCCAAAGAATCCTTGCTGGCAGTGGAAGAGTTAGTTCCACTCATTTCAGTACTCAAGAAAGTAATTCCTTCCACTTCAGTTTTTACTGAAGAAAGGAAATGCTGTTCAAGAAACAATTGCATTTTTTAAGAAAGCAAGGCTTTTCTAGGGGGTGTCCATCCCCTGAAGCATTAAGTGCTGCTTCCACCATCATCTATACATATGACAGTTAGAGGTGCCTAAATGTGTAAGTCACTGGTTCTAAAAGAAAAAGAAAATTTTAAAAAAAGGAAAAAAGGGTTCTACCCCAAATCCTGTATCTCCATTTCATGTTCCCAAGTTTCTTTTCTTAAAAAGACCAATTCCATAAAAGGCAAGCCATGCAGTTTTAGGATTTCCCTACTTGTTGTATTAAAACTAGAAATGGGACTCCATACTTGGTGCTTGTTTCTATTATTTAGGTTTAAGAACTTGGGGAGAGAAGAGGTAGCATCAGATTTTGCTGGACAGTGATTCAGGACTACAAGGATGAGTACTATTTAATTTCACAACTGGCATAGATTTTCCATCCTTCCATAAAGCGTAGGATTCCCTATCTTAAATACGCCCATATACAGACCTTGTCAGTCCAGCAACTTCAGTCAGATTGCTGTACACAGCAAGAAGAAAAACAAAAACTCAAAAAGCCCTACTCCAAACCCCAAACCAAACAAAACTCAAGAACACCCCATATTTTTTTTTTTTTAGTAATTGTTTATAAAAGGGACAAACATACACCAGGCAGGCACCTTGAATACCAATTCTCTGACCAGACTGGCTATTTTTGGATCATTCCTTTCGGTGTGTTCTATTCTCACAGCTACATGAAAATATTCTACAGGACAGATCTCAGCACCTGGAATACAAATGCTATGCCAGGTCACAATAGTAAAGCGGGAAAAAAAAGCAATAATTACACCAAAACTAATCCTACTGTCATGGTCTCCCATTGTTTCCTTCTTTTTTTTTTTTTCCCTTCCCCATTTTCCTACCATTACCATGAATTTCCAGTCAGTCACCTTGGTGAAAAGCATCACAAGGCTGTCAGGGTTTTAAGATGCTCAAGGCAGATCTATTCTAAGGATAATGCTTCACATTTTGAAGTATTGCTTTTTGCTTCTTAGTCCATCCTGTAGGGCATAAATTTTGCTGTCCAAGATTATGCTGGCACTGTCCTGCAGAGACCACCACAAGGGCATAAAGCTCTTTCTCAGGAGCAAAGGAACCGGCAATCCTTCACCATGCACCATGAGAAGTGGCACTTAAGAGAACAGGTGATGACACCCACATGATTTCAGCTGTTACAAAAGCATACAGATTGAAGACCCCTTTGCAGACTCTGCTCTACGTGACATGCTACCATGCTACTTCAGTCTTAAAGCATAGAGAGGTAACTATTAAACTCTTACAAGCAGGTGAGAGAATGAGAAGTCACCCGCTTCCATACAAAGTTCTCTTTCAGACTGTCTTCATCTCTTCCAAAGCCTACACGAGAAACAGAATTACACAAAGCTAGAAAGCTTAAAGTCAGTGTGCCCATGTTCATTTCTCAACCAGAAAACACAAGGAAACTCCTAAGTCTTACTTGCACACTTTTCTACTTGCTCTAGAAATGCCAGTGGAAAATAGAATCATTAAACAAAACAGCTCCATGCTCAGATGACAGATGTCTTTACTTCAAACACGAATGAGATTCCACAGCACATGTTGTGGTTCTGAGGAACAGAGAGCAAATCTGTCACTTGGAGACAGATAAGCCTGTCTTCTGAAGGGTCTTGATGCTGACAAAATCCTGAAACTAAAAATCCAGCTCAGATAAAGTTTCTTTTCCTGAACTAAGCTACCTCAAAGTTTATCATGAAGTATGCTTGCAACAGAACTTCAAAGTAGCTGTATACAAAATAGAAATAAATCACATTTCCCAAGCAAAAAAACCCCAGCCTATGTGTAATGCTCAGTTTTGATGAAAAGGGGAGATGGCCCAACTCATCCCTAAATTTATGGATTATGCGGGAGCACAGTCAAAGTTTGGAGCACAGTATTTTGTTAAGAACTAGATAAAGTTATTTTCATTCCAACGTAAAACTCAACTTTTTCAATAAGGCACAAGGAACCATGTACAAATCTGAAGTGTCTCAAATAAAAATTTTGTCTATGGTTTCCTGGAGACGACATTCTTCTGTAACGTTCATGTATCATCATTTTGTCCCCAAACTCCCTGTACATTCTTAAGCCAAACAAGAGCAATCAATGAGTCGCAGCTGTAACTTAAAACAAGATTCCTAACACCACACTGGAAACTTGAGAGCAGTGGATCAACTTCACCACCTTAAAAGGAAAAAAGAAAAACACAAAAGCTAAAGGCTGCTGATGTTCAGTATTTTCAGAGCCACCTCAGATGCAGCATCAGCAAACACTGCCCACACAGAAATAGTTGATCCTCTCCACAGCACAGGAAACAGAGGCTCTCAGCTGAGCAGAAATGACAATATTGCTCCTCAAAAATCTCACTTGAATTAACATCTATTGCAGCCAGAGACTACAAGAATTCAAATACACACAATCCTTATTTATGTCACAACTGAATGGGAAATAGTCTACTCCAAAGCAAATGCAACTAAAATTTGCTGAGTTGCTCCAGTCCATTTACCTTTTCCTTGGAATCCTTCCTCAAAAACTTTGGTATTTCACACCAACTTCAGCTTAACTTTAATATTGGTCTTGATGACAAAGAAACTGTAACTTTTATGGACTGAAAAGACTTAGATGCTGCTTTTAAATTACATGAAATCCCACACAAGTCCCATAGTTTGTGGTTTCTTTCCTACAGCCTAAATCCAACAGTGGAACTTCGTGATCAGAGGACAGCTGGAGGAGGTTTAATCTCTTTCATTTCTCAGGCTTTGCTACTAAAGTAACTAAAGGACTACTACATTAAGATTCACACTCACACTGCACAAGGGGTACAAGACACCAGCAGCAACTTACCAGTGAGGAAAAAAGTGCATGTCAGCTGCAATTCACTATATTGTCTAAAATTAAAGTGGGGTTTAAAACACAGGTCTGCTCTCCTCCTCTCCCAGCCTTCCCACCAAAGACCTGCCATCTGAAAGATTATAGATGTCTTTCTTCACTCAACTCCCACAGCTATTACTGAGGAACACAGACAAGTAACTCTATACAAGCGACATCAACATACAGCAAATCAGTGGCACAATACACAGGCAAAGAGCAGAAACAATAGTACCAGTCAGATACTTTCTCACAAGGTGAACAAATGCCAAGGCACCAGATGATTTAACAAAGATTAGCCAAATTACACAGGAGGAGGAGAAAAAAAAACAACAAAAACCCACAATTTTTTTTTCTGAATTCTTTTTCATCAGTAGTTTCATAAAAGTGTAAGAAGAACTGCAATGCTACATTCTTTGTTTAAAAGAAAAAGTTTACTCCATTTTTTCATAGAAATTGAAAACTTACAGAAAATATAGTAAAATTGAGTATAGGATAAATTATTAGGCGCAATAAATTAAAAGGTTAAATAACCTTTTTTAAAATGAAAAATTTTAAATAAAAAATTTTGTATTTATTCCACTTACTAAACAATAAAAATACATGCTCAATAGCTAGTGTTAAAGAGTTACTCTTCCTTTGATACTTACAACACCTAAACATTTGAAAATACCTCTCAAAAGAGTACAAATTTACTGCTTTTTGCACTTTGCAGATTGAGTTTACCCATTTAATTTCTAAGGGCGGCCAACTTTCCCATGTCTCATTTTTTCTAATTAAAACTGCAATAGATTGTGAATGTTTAGGATTATTTCAGCATTTTTCCACATCCATACAACAGCTTGCAGCATAAACCACAATTCCATCTCCCTTGAACTGAAAGTCACTTTCACTACGCAGGAGGGAGGGAGGAGGAAGAACTAAAAAACCTCTGCATCTGATAATGAACTATCAATGTAGCAACCTGAGAATTTTTTTTACAGTACAGTCAACCTAATTCTTCTTCCTGCGTAAGGGATGAAGTTATTTTTTAACTGACATGCTCTTAACACTTTTGAAGACAACTTTTGAGGCAGTCAGCTAATATTTTAAGCAGTTTCACAATAGAGCAAGATAAAGGGAAGCCACTCTTAAAACTCCTAGCACAGATAAGCATTTGGTATGTTCAGCATCAGCTAGAGCATACAGAGCAGAAGTATGCTAGTTACTCAGTACAACATACTTTCCATATTCTAGAAAGAAACAGTGGATGTTTAGGCTATTGCATCCATTAGGCAGTCTATGCTGCTCTATTGCTGATATGGGGCTGTTCTGTCAACAATGATGAAGCAATATTTATCTTTTATTCTATTTCAGCAGTAAAACATGTAAGCTAAGTCTCAGTAGAGTAACATCAACAATGTTAACATGAGTTTTGCAAATTGCTGCAGCCACTTGTCTTTATGTACAGGCAAGCAGTCATGTGAGGTGTCTTATGCCTGGCTCTTACTCTTCCACATAAGCAATTTAAGTTTTTTTCACCACAGGGTTGCTATTTCCCCAGCTCACCTCTGCAACACTTTCCCCCTTCCTCCCTCCAATTCCAAAAGATTGATCACTTTACAGGACTGATCTCTCCATTAAATGCCCAGGCATCAGCTTGCATGTTGTTCCTCAACAATCCAAAATTCCAAAGGAATGGTTAACTTTAGCAATACTGAAACAGAACAAACACAAACATTGCCCTCATGTCCCTGCTCTCTTCCTCACCCCCCACCTCCCTCAAAGAAAAAAAAATCTGTCAATTTACTCCATATACAACTATCTTGCACACTGCCTCTGCATTCTGAATACGAGAGACAGCATTCCCTTAAGGGTTCTTCCTCAGACCATGGTTTCTTGACACCATAAGACCACAGTTAAGCACCAGGACCATCTGAAGGTATTCTCATCTCTTCTATCCCCACTTCTGCAGCTAATTTCCAGCGTTCCTTTCCCTTACCACCCACAGCCATGATAGTATACTTGTTTGTGGGAACACACAGTTGGTCAGAGCATGAAATTATCCTGCTACAAAACAGCTTTTTCTTTGGGGTTTTTCTAAGTTACCTTTTAGAATCCAATAACTTGTCCATCTCCTTCTCACCTTGTAATTCCCACACCTACTAATTGCAGGTGACTTTCCTCACATATAAAAATTAAGACAGATAACAACAGGTCAGGCAGAAATTGCATCAACTGAATACTTTCAATCTAAATACCCATACTAACCATACTGACTACACAAAGTTTCATTCCATTTCTCCTACCATATAAAATTATACCACTGCAATCATTCTGCAGATGTGATGGCAATGTGTGTTTTTAAATGGAAGCACTAGGAAAAGACACAGGAGAAGCTTCAATTAACTGGACATTTAGCATGAAAACACTCAGGCAAGAAGTTCTACTGCTACATGTGATTAGTCATATGTTCATTTGCATGTCAACATCCACATCAGAGTCTGACAGTTGAAGTAATCTTTAAGATCTGGGAACAAACTCAGAAAAGGTAAAGAGTAAAAACCAGCTGAGTATAATGTACCCAGACCACATGGGCTAAATCTGAATCATTTTAATGCCAAAAAACTGCTTGGGGCTTGTACAAAGTGTACGCTAGTTTCCAAACTACAGCCAGAGAAGTTCCCAAGCACTTCCACAAAAACATTTTAGATTAAAATCACTTACCTATAAAAGAGGACCGCAAAACCTGCTTCACATAGTGTTTCAAAATGGAAGAAATCCACCACAAGTCTTCATTATATTACAGATTGCACACACTTGGGAAAACTTGTTCAACAAGTCGCTTGCCTATGAAACAAGGCATCACTGAATGTAGCAGCCATAAAGCTAGCACATTCCAGATCTTGATTCCATTGCAGGTCTCTTATTCCTTGGCAATAAAAGTCTCCATATTATTCATTTCAAACAATCATCCCAGCTGATAACACTGCACCAGAGCATGCTGATTTAAATATGTGCCAAACCGTTCTCTGAAGTAGAAAGGCTGGTGAGCTGAGAGGCCACTCTGATGAAGTGAACAGCAACACAGAAAGTTAAGTTATAAGAATGTGCTAAAAGGAGCTCATGCCCTGATTTCTGAATGCCCTCCAGGCTCCTGCCCATAGGTTTAGCGCCCTGACAAATGCTGTGCCAAAAAAAGTGTGCTATTGTATTAACTGACTAGGAGGAAAACCACCAACAGCCAGGAATGCCACTGAAAAGCAAGGTTCTGGAAGCTGAATTTAACAATCTAGCATCTCCATCAGATAACTCACAGCAGTCTGACACCATCTGGCTTGTTCAGGTAAGTATCAGATATTTAAACTTACATTTATACTAGATTAATAAACACGTAGAATAACAGTTGGAGTCCGTATTGTTCATATAAGAATGATATAAACTAAGAGCAGAGTTTAGGATATTCCTGCCTAGGCAACACATGTCCTGGCAGGGTTATTTTTATACTGCTGTAAACAGACACATTCCATTCCACCTGAGAGGTCCATGGCAGCAGCTCTGTGCTCCCTTCATCCATTTGTTTCTCATAAATTTGCTCCAAGCTGCCTTTGGTTTAAATACCTTGCAAAGAGTTTTAAGCTTATTGGTCTCATTGCAGAAACTGATGCAAGGAAAAAATGCTAGCATGCTTTAGGCACATTAACCCCTCACCCCCTACAGTCACAAAATTTTCAAAATATCACTTCTCAGTTTGCAATTTATTGTTTAAGCCCCCAGGCTGCTTGCTCTCACTTCATCTCTGAGCTCTAGAATTAATTCAGAGTCAGATTGAACAGTCATAGCTCACTGGTTGGTATATCCTATTCTTGGTTTATCTCCCTTTTTAATATTTAGCTTTGTGCCAACAGCACAACACACCAGAGATTGCTTTACAGTTGCAATCAGTCTTGGGCTGCTTATACTCCTGTAGCTTCTTCCAAGGAGCACAGACATGTCTACAGAAAAAAAAATTAAGAAAAGCAAAAATACTGTACCAGGCTTAGCAGTGTTTTCCCTGCTAGAGACTCGGGTATCCTTCATGCACTGAAGGCCTACAGCATTGACTACAACGTCCTTCCTATTCTGCAGCAAAAAAAAAAAAAAAATGTCAGAAAAGCCACAGTACGCTTCTGTGCTGCGAGATGGAGATGAAACCCCTTTGGTACCTTCTCCAAAGACACTATTGTTATAGTTTCAAAACTCAGTCAGAATTCCTTCCAAAGCTTGGAGGCAATGCCTTAGCACCGATAAAAGGTTTAACAAAGGACACTCTGCATATGTATGTGGTGATAATGGCTCTAGCCAGGGATTTTGTTCTGA
>JAWWEE010000074.1:67436205-67456792 GCA_035221455.1 Xenops minutus
GTTTCTAAATTTAAAGGAGAGGAATTATTCATTGGCCAACATAAATATCTTAGTTCTCCCCTCGAACTAAGACAACTATTCATTCATAAAACCTTCTCATATGATGATGTATTTGTTCACTGTTCATATTCCCTGCCCTCCAACCATACCAGCATGAGAAATAAGAGAAAACCCCAAAACTATCACAGCTCTGAGATTCACAGCTTTGATAGCTAAGACCCCTTCTTCTACTTGGTGCTAAACTGCTATCTATAGCATTTGTAACATATTTTAGAGAACTATAAAGTGTTTGAAAGAGCCTCCTTTCTTCCATCACTGATCAAGGAGACATGATGCAATGAAAACACAGACTGAAAACACAGAATACTAAATACATAAATCACAGGACTGTGAGGTTGCACATAGCAGCCTGCTCCATCCACTGCACAGTGAAACAAGAAAAAGTATTTCTCCCAGAAGCAACAAAAAATGGATCATGTACTTCTTGGTAATTTCAGAGCCAGAAATATTTAATTACCTCATTGTAATTACCTACAGTAAAATCATTCCACCAGCTTGGAAGAAAGCTCCTCTTTCAAGATGAAAACATCACCATTTCCCCTCAAACACTAGTGAAATTTGTCCTGAAATCTTACACATTCCCACTAGCTTTGCAATGAGAATAAGCCTAGGACACAGAAGAACTACACGAGCCAAGAGAAGACGCTGACAAAACTTACAAAAAGCTCCCCATGTATTCTTTGTCCCATAACTCGAGCACTAAATCCAAACAAGGAGCAGCAGTTACATACGTTCAAAGTAGCTTGCACCAACCAACTTCAAACTCTGCTTTAAACTCAACCAGTATTAACATCCATGATCTCCCATTTTGGAGTAACATCAGGGTCACAAAGATATGGCATAAGAAGTCTGTCTTCAAAATGTTGATAGATGCTATTAGTGGAGGCAGATCTTGAATTCCTTAGTTTGGGACTTACAATCATCTTCTTGCCCCTGCAAATAATAAAGGCTCCAACTTCACATCAAAAGCGTGTGTATTCCATAGACCTACAAACCTACAGAAAAGCAAATTACACTACTTATTCTGGCTCTGAACTCTGAACAATTAGCTTTTTTACCTAAAAGAAAGTAGACTTTGGCTGTTCAACCCCAAAGCAGTCAGAGCAGACATGCTTTACTCCTCTGAAGTTCACACCATTGGCATCTACAGCATCCTTTGCTGTAGGACTAGATATATTGTAAGTAACAGAAAACAAATGTGAGCATTGCTTTTAGAGTAAGTAAGTTAAATAAGAAAATTATCTTAAAATATTTAAACAGCAATTAGACAACATTTCAGTGACTCATCTGGTTATAGTAGACCACAGGAGACCAGTGTTCCATCATTAGGAAAGCTATAATGGTTCACAGCCACCACGAGAGAAACAACTGTGATTCAGCTGTAGGCCCCTTAAATGAGGAGAGGCTCCAGAGGAACCTCCATGTCCTACAGAACATCGGTACTTCCAGGTTCACTGCTGGCAATGTGGGAGCTAGGTGACAAGTCAGGAGTAACAGAAAATTCAGTTTCACATCCTGCCACACTACATATTGATCAACCTTTCTCAGTTAAAGCAAGATCTCCAGAAACATCCTTGCCACTGAGCAGTCATTTGTAAAATAGGCAGGGGAGAAGATACTTGTTTTTCAATTACCAAAGAACAAGGGAATGGAGAAAGCGTTGAGGGAGAACCACACAAATAAAAAACTGCTTTTCATATCACACCAGGAAGTGCATAAGGACAACGTGCAAGTGGTATAATCACTGCCTCTGCTTCTCACAAAGGATTAGTTTTTCAAATTACTGTAAATGTTTTTATTGCCACAGCTCATACGGAAAAGTAAACACATCTGGGGAAACAGCTTTCACAATCCAAAGGACAGAAGGAGTGTATCTCATACTGTAGTCATTTCAGACTGCAAGGAAGTCACTGGCCTTGTGAGCTACCCAGATCTTCACTCCTCTTCCTCTCTCCAGCCCTCCCTCTAACAGACTAAGAGGCAACAGTTTGGTTCTTAATGCCAGACATGATTTCTCACCCATTATTTCCAAATCCAGCTCCTCTGTAACAGACAGCAACAGTATTCCCACTCTTCCCTCCTGGTCCCCTGTCACTTACCTCCATCTCTTTCCAGTAAGTTAATCCACACTTAATCAAGACCAGAAAGCAAAACAGCTGCGTAAACACATCTGCCCCACTACACTTACCACTCTGCTTATTTATGTTTGCTTGAACAACCTTGGTTTTGGCTGGCCTATACACAGATCGCAAAGGCAGGAATTAGTATTCTGTATAGCACCTAACATGGCAGGAACCCGATCCAATTACTCACAAGCACTTCTGCACTATATGTTATTAAATGTCTGCTTGCCTATGTCCAAATTTTATTGCTTTTAACAATTCATCAGAAGCTACATTCTTAACTCCAGCTACTGAAAAAGACAGCTTACACTTTGAAGCTTAAAAAAATGCCAACCAAGCAAACAAAAAATCCCCGCCAAACAAACCCAAAAGAAAAAAAAAAAAGAAGAAAAAACCCACAAAACACCACTCACCTCAAAAAAAAATACTACCCTTGCTCTGAAGGTTCTTCCGCCTTCACTCCCATCCTACAGCTATTCCTTTTATCAATGCTACTGAATTATAAGAAATTAAAAAATCAGGAAAGCTCTGCAGCACTGGAAGAAAGCTATGCTTTTTCCTCAGTGAACCAAGAAAGGTCTTTAAGGCCTTCCAAGCTGAGAAACAGTCTTCAAACATACTGCTTTATGATATGGTAAAACAAGCTTATTCATACCAAATCAACTTGCTTTTAACCAGAAACAGATCTTTTGCAAGTGTAGTTGAAAATGTTAATTCTGCTAAAGTAAGACTTCTAGCAGGCTTTTGACAGATAGTTTCTTCATACTGTGCAGTAAAACAGTATCAAATCAACTGGTCAGCTGGCCATAAAAGATGCAAAAAACTCAAGGTGGGCCAAGTCTTGTGAGGGCTGGCAGGGACACTTGCAGTGACTAGTAAAACAGAAGTCAGAAGGCAGTAACTAAAGGGACTGGTCATCAATACAGAGTCAGCTGGATTGTCTGCAGAGGATTAACCCATATGGCTGTCAATGCACAAAATGTGAAGCCACGATTGATCACGCAGGTTCAGGTGACAAACCAGCTGACACCTTTGACAGACATCAAGAGGCCAGTGTATCAAGGAGAATCGTAACTGCATATCATTAACTTGTAGATGACTACCTTCCCAGCAACTACTACCACTATCTTGGATGATGACTGTTAGTCTTGTGGGTGTTGTTTCCAGTGGAACATCACTGTTAATGCACAAAGCAGTGTAACAAAAGTGATCCTGTAAAGACTGGAAGAGAGTTCAGCCAAAGAGAGTGATGTGGTACCAACAGAAGATCTAACCAGGTGGTAGCTACGAATGGAGGTGGGAAAAAAACTTTTAATTGTTTCCTATAAGGCTAAGTTTACAAGTAGTTGAAAAAGACAATTCTGCAAAAGGAACAGAACCTGGCTTCCTCAAAGCTATTAACAGGCCTAGATGAAATTCAGATCTCGATGCCTAAGTAGGAATGGCTAGCCATCAGTCAGTATGTGAAATATTTTGAAGCCACTTAATTCAGAAAAACCTCCTTTTACTTCCAAGACAGCTGGGGAAAACAAACAAACAATACCCAACACAACAACAACAAAATATCTGCAGCATGTACTTGCAGTAGCTGACCAAGATACACATGGTGGCCTTAACAGCAGGTCAGACTTGACATCCCTGTATAACAGTTTTAAATACATAAGTCTGTCTGTTTTCCCACCTGAATCAGAAAAAGCTCCATGCTTCTAGGTCAAAAGGGCTCACTTCATCCTTGAGAATATAAATAGACAATAGTGAATAGGATTAAAAGTGTTATATTACTGGTGCAACTGCTAGTGAAATACTACGGCAAGGGCTCAAATACACAGCTTGAAGACTAAAATGAAATCTGATTCAAGAAAAAAAAATGAAAAATGCAAAAAAACATATAAAGATTGAAGTTCAACCTCTAAGTGAAATTCATGAACAGTTTGTTCTTTTTAGTCTATTAAAAGGACAAGGGGCAACTCGGTCCTCAAGTAGTCTCCTCTATGCTATATGAAAAATCCAAAAACTGTCTTCCAGTCTGGGAAATATATAACAATATACAGTGATGAAAGCTGAAATTATGCATGTTAGACAAAGCATACAAGACAAAGCAAAATAAGTGATTTCTTAGTGGTGAAATAGCTTAAAAGTCCCTCAATAATCCTGTGGAAGACAGAAGTACATTTTGCACACATGCGTTGCAATTATGATTGGGTGCTAGAAGCTCTTCTATAACAAAAAGTCTTCTCAAACAAAACTTCATGTAAGGCTTAAACAACAAGCTAGACTGGCTCATATGAAGTTCCTTTCACCGTACAATTGATCATTTGTTCTTTCAGTCTCATGGCAGAGAACTTTGCTTATCAGCAGAGAGGTGAAAATATATCAAGTCTATGTGATGTTGAGTCCAGGCACTCTATAGATCTTCAAAGGCTAGAGTCTCAAAAAAACCCCAAAACCAACTCAACCTAAATAAAAGTCATTATCAACCAAAGCAACAGTTTAAATTGTTACAATGATTTCCAACACAGATGCTATAAAGTTTCACTGTATAGAGAAGTGCATTGTCTTTGGAGTGTAATGGTTTAAACACCAAAGCATCCGGTTCTTCTAACAACTTGAGAAGAAAAAGAAACCCCATGCATTTTGCTAACAAACACTTCCTTTCAGGAACCTACACCATTAGAACCTTTAATGGCAAAAGCAGGCAGATATCACTTGAAGCAACTGAAAGGAACATATCCAGGAGGCCGTTCTGAAATTTGGAGTTTGTGGTATGTGTCCTACCTGTATGGCTGATTCTGATTTCACACATCAAGACTTTTATTCCCCCTACACTCAGATTGAACTTAATACTATGTCTAAAGCTGATGCCCATTCTTAATGTTTTCCACTTTCATTTCTTTTTAAAAAATAAACCAATGAAAATCTTTTTGGACAAGGTAACACACAGATGTGTTGTTAGAGTTTAAAACACTTAACCTCCTTATGAAGCTTTTTATCTAATCAGCATACAGTGCCCTTTCTGTTCTTGCTCCAGCAAGCAAAAGATAGCAGTATCTCCTCTGCTTTCAAACCAGACTGGACTTCTGAAAGAACAAATCCAATCCCTTCAAATTCCTTCCAGGTATCAGCAAAACAGTGTTTTCTTCTATTTTTCCAAATTAAGGACATTGCAGGGGAGCAGGGTCCCACACAGACACCTTTCTGAGTTTTTTAAAAATCTGAATTAGAAAAACAGCCTTAGTAGAGAAAAACAGAGCAGCAGAGCCAGGTAACCCAGACAATGCACAATTAGTGCTGAAGGTGCTAACAACCATCACAGAATATTCCAGGTAACAATTCAAAATTTGTATATTGCCTACCCTTACTATCATAGAACTTATGCTCAGTTTCCCATTCTTTTATCAAGTACTTTGCAAGTAAAGAGCATGCAAGAATGCCACGAATTGAAAAGCAATGCAAACAGCTCAAGGGAAGTTTCAAACGTTTGCATTGGGTTTTGTGAAGCTACAACACTCTTTGCCACAAGGAATAAACTCCATTGATTTTCTTCACAATAACAGGCCACTCTTGAAAACTGTTGTGACTGTGAAAGGAAGGTCAACAGAGTTTAGAAGGATATACTTTGTACAGGCAGAATCCTGGAGAATTAAGTGTCTTCAAGCGGGTCACTGCAGACCAGCTCAGAACCCTTCTGATCTCTTTGGAGAAGCAAAAAGGAGAAAAAAAAGAGAAAAAGCCATGTGCTAGCAAGGTATGATTAAAGATATTTCACTACTCTTCTCCACCATGCTGTCACCACTTTGCTGATGTCTTCTTTGTTCTCAACAGTTCTCATCTAAGCCATCTGTTTTAAGTGTCTCTGTGTACTTATTTCACTTTGTAACACCTAGGAATCCCAGTATAATACAAGAACCCAACTATGCTATGTGATATCTAAATACAAGCAGCAAATTTACACACAAAAAAAACCAAAAAAAACCAAACGCCCGAGGCACATGTGCACACAAAACACAAGCCTGTCTCAAACAGCTTACTTCTACCAAGGCCACCACTTCCCTGAACGGCTCGCTCCCATGTGCTTGTGAAGAACATGACTTGGATCTTCATGTATAACACCACTAACAAAATAACTGCCAGACAAAGTGAAACTATTTTGTAGTTACTGGTTTTATACCCTCTGACCTCAGTCACGCTCCAAATGCACTCCAAGAAATCCAGAGCAGAAGGGAAGCACAAATCCCATTTCTCAGAAAATAAGACTTTTACCCAACAGCTACAACCTTCTGAATTGGCTAAGGAAGAGATCTTGGCACAATTAAATTGCCTTTTTTAGGACCTAGAAGTTGAACTCATGTTAGGAATATACTATGAAGCTGGCATGGGCAACTCTCATCAGTTACTTGCTTCCCCAAAAAGAATTTTTGAAAAGATTCATTTTATTTCTGGTCAGAGCATTGTAATGAGAATGGCCAAAGCAGCAGACACTCAAAAGATGTTCTAGATCAACTCTGTCAATACTAAGAGCAACTGGAAGGAAAGAGAATGCCAGTAAGACTTAATACATGAAGAAATAGTAGAGCTCTTCTCACCAGGCCTTGCATGTCGCATACAGTTCCTTCCTTTCACAATGCATTATAGCTGTCATCTCCCGTTAAGTAATCATCTTACTGCACTCAGTGAAAGCTCATGAGCTCGAGCTTGCTCAAAGCTTCACCAAGTTACTGGACTTGTAAATATTCCTCTCACATTAAAAAAATCACATACTACATTGAGTAGTAGTTAACACAGTGAGGTTGCATCTTTAAGAACTTCAAAAGTGCTTAAAATTATCAGCTAAAACTTAACATAAGTACAAGGGACCGATTAGAAAAGTAAGGCTGGAAGTATCTTCCACTCTTCAAAAGAACATTTACATCTCTGAGAGAGTCTAATTGTGTAAAGTACTAACCTCAGAACACAGGGGGTCCTGCTCTGGAAATGAGACAAAATTGTTTAATCTTCTTCTAGTTAGAAGCCTCTGCCTTATTATTCTTCAGATGCACTGAACACCTCATTTCTCCAATATCACATTAACCGTCTCACCTGCTAACAAGTACCACCATGGGACAAGTACTATCTTCATCAGACAGTTAAGAGTCAGCCTTGCCTCAGGCCACAATGAGTCAGTGGTAGTTGCAGGATCTCATCATCTCTCATTCCTCAGCTCCTTCATTTAGACAGCGAAGTTTTACTACTCCTGCTGTCTTACGAATTGATATCTTGACTTGCTAAAGTACATCTATTTAAAAAGAAAGCTCCAGAAAGCCGGAAACAAACAACGGCAAAAAAAGCTGTGATTTAAGTAAACCAGTAAGTGGCTTGATAAAAACTAAGTATATAAAACACTCTGTTTCTGTGAAGCTAACTACAAAGACACTCTCTTGACTGCAGTCACTGCTTCTCTAACATCTATTATAAATAAAATATAAACTCAATAAACTGTTTACATTATAAGCCTGATTTGTGCATAGAAAATCTTCTATGCTCCCTGCAAAAGGTGGACAATCACAATGCACATACCCGCACCAAGAAACAAAAATCCTTCCCTTTCAGTTTTCCAAGTGTTGAGTGGAACAGTGTTATTTTTAGTATAACACGTAATAATTGGATGAAACCCGGGCATTTCAGGACTCGATGACAGCCATGGTTTCTTTCTGATGACAATTTACATGCAATTCTGTTTCTGCACCTCTTGCACCTCTATAATTCTTGTAGTGGAGAAAAAGGAAACCGAAAAACAAAGAAGCAAAGCCTTACTTCAGAAAACAATGCGCATTTAAAATTTTCTTTTAAAAAAATGTAAAATAAGCTATTATTGAAAAAAATGTTTTCCACTCTTTGAAGATGACACTCAAATACACATTAAGATGGCAAAAGGTTTGCATAAGACTGAGTTGAGGCTTTGCAGAATTGATGTACCACTAGAGCTTTTACCAACTCATTTACAGCTTTGATGTGGCTCATCAGACTTTGTAAACTACCCTGACAAAGTGCGAAGTCCCTGCTGACAGAAATAGCAACAGTTCCTTCAGCGGCAGACTTTGGATGCTCTGTTTTAAACTGCAATCTCCATGGCAGGATTTCTTCATCTGCATCAGACTGTTCTGCCAAGCACTTACGAAGAAATGCTTAAAGGGGATATCATATAAATATTTAAAACTCTGTACACTGGACTACTTCCCTCTAGAAGTGACAGAACTGAACATAAGTAACATTTACTTTCATTGTCTCCAGAAAAAGAGAAGAAAGATTTAATCTATTTTACTCATCAAGTAAAATATTGCAATTTGGATAGGACAAAACCAAGCTAAATTTAAACAGTATTAATAAACACTGCCTTGAAATAGTAACAGTTGCTTTCATAGCCTGCGTGGCTCCTGTGCTATGGAAATTGTGTACATTTAGTGCAAGAAAAGAAAAAACATAGAAAAAAAAAAGAGGTGGCAACTCTCAGCATATTGTATGTTTAGGCATATTTTCCCTTTCACCTTTTCTGTCTGTTCTATTCCATACCCTTCACTGAAGTTTTTCTTCTTTCTAGAACTCCAGCTGCTATGAGAAACATCAGAAGTTATCCTACTCCTGCAGCTACAACTGTCAACCTTTGTTTTCCCCATCTGCTACCAGTACAGCATCTCATGCACTAAAGAACATTGATCATCTTACAGAAGAGTTTGACTTGAGACTCCTGATACTTCTCCAATATAAAAGTTGGTTATTTACAACAGATGAGATCAAACTATGGGTGTTCTTAAGCAAGTAAGCCACATAAAGTCAGCTGCAGTGCTCCAATACTGATTTGCCTTCATACATGGCATATTAAGCTTTTCTTTTGTTAAAAACTGTTCTACAAGACACAATGGACAAACCAGGAAAATTTCCCAGAGGGTTGATGGCATTACAAAGGAGGAGGTTGTTTCTTTCCCTCAGCATTGCCTGTGATGATACATCTCTGAGCTCAAGAGTGCAAAAACACACAAAGAAACATCTCCTCCTATTGGCCAAAAAGCCAATCCAGCTCCGATCAGAAAGCCAGTGAGGTATTGACAATCAGCATACTGCTTCCTAAGAGGGATTTTTGTAGAAGTCATTGAAGCTTTGCTACTCCGGGATCCAAGTTGGAAACTGCTCTAAGAGGGGTGTGGGTCAATGAAGAGGAGATTCCCCCCGTCAATGAATACCAGTATTAGTTATTTCATACTGTCCCCTCAAAAGGCTGGTGACCATTCCAAGTGTGCCTGTCAAAAGCTAGTGGCCACTTTTATGAAAATATATCTGCTATATTACTTGATGAGTAAGTAGGTGACATTCAGAATGAAGCCTTTTACAAAAGGATGTAGAAGGCTTTCTACTAACTGATTTCATGACTTCATGATAAAATAACTTTAAAAAAATCTGTCTATCAATCAAGCAAGATAGATTACCAGAGAACAGAAGCCTCTATTAAAACTTAGTATTAGAAATGCCAACTAGAAGCCCACTACTGAATAATTCAAAGCAAGAAAAGGCCCCTTGTCACCTGCTATGAGCCACTATCTTCAGCGTGATGTAACAATCAGTTCCAGTAAACCATGGCTGGGCTGAATGCAGAATAAAGAGACATATAAAAAATTAAAGCAAAACAAAACCCTATGAAAGAAGGAAAAAGAATCTTAGCTGCACAAGGCCTGTGTATGAACTCTATGGCTCCAATGAGAAGAAATCATGTTTAAACATCATGTCTGAAAAACTCCATATGCAACTGGAAGACGACTAGCAAACAGCACAATCTTCTACCTTCACAGCATTCCTCTGCCTTACTAAACAAGTTCCAGAAACGAAAGCACATTAACATACTTCCTTTTTTGGACAAAAGCAGTTTGGTTAGAACAAGCAAGCTCTAGCACATTTTCATCATCTCTTTTGCCTGTAAGTGAAATACAATTACAAAGTGAAAGAAGAGTATCAAGTATAAGCATCTTTTTAAGTCCCAACATTTTCAGGCCTGAAAAAAATTATTCTTTCAACTTTTCAACTCCGGTCAGCTCGCTAACGTTTTTTTCCTTCTCAGCATCAGCAGTCCTCCCAGCAAGTAAAAGAAAACAAATCAAGAAGCAGTTTACAAATTTGACCAATACTGGCTTAGTTGCATTGGCAAGTTCAGCCAAATCTGGTCTTCATATTGTGTCATAAGAAAAGCTGAAGCAGCTATGTGGTATGGAAGGAAAATTGATCTTAAATTTAACATCAGGGATCAAATTAGGAGTTCTCTCAGATTTTCTCCACTCCTTGCTAAAGATTTTGCTGGAATCCATCCAAGTTTCTCTCATCCTCTTCACAAAACACAATCTTAAGGACTCTGCATAGCAGTCAAGACATTATGGTTGACAAAACTTCATCCTGTACAAGAGAAACCACTATCCCAGCAGCTTGTGGTACTAATGAGTTCTTTAAGAACATTCAGACATGGGTTTGCAATTAAATTTATAAACCTGACACCAGTCTTTGTAAGCCTAAATAGGAAAGGTACCAATTACAAGAATTCCCCATTATTCTGTAGAGTGCTTAGCAAGAGCATGCACTAGTAAGAATTCCCAGAGATACGGAATGCCATTCTTTCTCACTGAAGAGCTGCAGAGAAGCTGAAAAGGAGTGATTTTTCCCTGCATTCCTTCTCTTTTTCATGATTTCATGACTTAATTTCTCAAAGTAATCCTATTCCATGTTTTAAATTATAGCAGCTACACTTGGAGAGAAACCATACAATTATTTAACAAAACCAGAAACATGCAATCTGTTCATTTTGTGCAGTTACGTTCTGAAGTGTCATCCACTCACACTGTGGTTAAGACATTAGTATTTTCCCAGGTTTGTGTATAAAGAACATTACTTCTGCACGTTCTGCTCAGTACTACACTTCAAGCAACACAGAAAAACCACACTGTATGCTCATCAGACCCACCTGTCTTATAGAGGGCTGCAATCAACCGCTCCGCACCTGAATTGTTCAATTTGCTTGAAAGATTTGAGACAGCAAAACAATTCCTCCTCTTCCCTCCAAATCCCACAAACTTTCGCAGTCTAAAAATCCCTACAGGAGATTCTTCAGCTTTAAAAAAAAGGTCTCAATTACCAGCAGCAATAAAACCCAAAGAATCGCCTATCTGACACAGCTGAACTGAGAAAAAAATCTTGTTATAATTATTCATCTGAAGCCTGCAAATGACTTTTTTTCTGCAGCAAAGAAACTAGAGTTAGATTTCAATCTTTTAATAACAAATACTAGGGGAGGCTCTCCCACAATAAACACACGTCAAGCTCACTCATTTTCTAAGACAGTATGAAGTATTTGGCAAGTCATGCAGTGACTCCTCCTCTTGTTTTAGGATGAAACATTTATTAGTCTACAAAGCCCAGCTGCTGTGGTATGGGAAAGAGTTTATCACTGGCACCCCTTTGGAGCCTTCATTAAGCACAAGTAACTTCCTAAACCTAAGATATGCATGAAAGATAATGAGATTCTAATATGGGCAAAACCGCAACACTTAACAACATGTTTTCCGAGGAAATTGGTTACACCTCAAAGCCTTTGTTGAACACTCAAGCAAAGATGAAAATAGAGGGATAGAACATACATTTGGGAAATAAAGACCTACAACCTGTCAAACAGTCTGGCAATGGAACTCAGTCACAGAAATAAAATGTATATCTAAAAAGCTTTGAATTCAGGGGCAATACCAAGATGATTTCTTGTTCCCTTTTGCTAACAAGTCAAACTTGTAATCCCCAATATTGCCTTTGAAAAGCAAAAATAAAGGAGAAGGATATCCTTGTTTTCACTTGCATCCTATATAAAACCAGCACTTTTTGTATTCTATATGCAGTCTGAGAAACCCTCTTAGCATCTCAGGGGGGCCAGAACCTCAATGTTTAACACAGCTGCTACCTTCTAAGAACAGAGTTTCCAAACTACATTTCCTCCAGTTTTGGGTACAGTAAAGATATTTCAGTTGCTTGGAAAGTGATACAGAAGTTTGAGATTTTCACAGAAAGAGTAAAATACACACTGTCTCGCAAATTTTTATTTCACCAGAACACCAAAGTGCCAAAGCTGTTAACACTCCTTCCCTCACCATACGTACATACAGCCCTACCTCTTCCAAAGGAAAGCAATTTAACTGCCTTAATCTTTCCTGAAAGTAGCTTAAATCTTTTTCTTGAGGTCTTCTGAAAATAATCCAAAACAAAGCAGGGACTCTGTATGGAAAATATAAGCCCGAACAGTTTGGCCACCATACCAGCAACTGCATCGCTCTCTCTTATGCTGGAAAGCTATCTGACAATACAAACAAATGCAGGATCACTACCAGTTTTGACTATATCATACAAGCCATAAAATGGTAAAATTTTAGTCCTTTAATTGCTTCAAAGACTCTCTTTTTTCTTCCTAGCCACTCTCTCCATTTAAAAGAAACCAAAATTACTTGTTTTTCTAGGCATAATATGGCATTCCAGGCAGTGGAATGAGGCACCAGGCATGTCTCCAAGCCATCCAGCAGTTGCTTCCACCATGGTGAGCGCATAGTGCGTAATCAGCCTGCCAGGCCTCCCCATACCTATACTTATCCCAATGGCCACTATACCACAGCAGCTTCATTCTCTTAGCTTGTTTAATGGCAGTGTATGTCTCACAGTCATGGATAACCTGAGAAATAACGTCCATGGTTTAATCCAGCCTTCGGTCTCATGCCCATCTACAGGTGGCATCTCTGCCCTGATTGCCTGAGGCATCACAGGCTCATAAAGCCAGGAACAACTCTCCCTCGTGCTGCCAATCTAGATCTATCTGTGATACTTTGACTCGTGCAGCTCAGTCGGCCTGTTCGTTGTTGCGATGCTCCTCACTGGCTCAATTCTTGGGCATGTATGCATCTACACGGCAGACTCTCACAATCAGCTTCTCTACACAGCCAGTGATGCCTTGCCATGTATCAGCAGCCCAGATGGGTTTCCAATTTGCCTTCCTTCATCAGTCTAACTATCCCCACAGTGCATTGGCTACCATCCATGAGTCAGTGTAGAAGTAAAGCCTTCGCCACTTCTCTCATTCAGCAATGTCCAGGGCCAACTGGACAGCTTTGAGTTCTGCAAACTGACCTGACCCACCTTCTCCTTCACTAGCTTCTGAAACTTGTCATGTGGGACTCTATACGGCTGCTTTCCATTTTTGGTTTGTCCCTACAACACAACAGGAACCATTAGTGAAAAGGGCATAGCATGTTTCCTGTTTTGGAAATGGACTGTATGGTGGAGCTTCCTCCACACGTGTCACCTGCTCCTCTTCCTCTTCATCTGCTAGACCAAAGTTCTCCCCATCAGGCCAGTTCATGATGATCTCCAGGATCCCAGGGTGATTCAGTTTTCCAATACAGGCATGCAGTGTGATCAAAGCAATCCACTTGCTCCAGGTAGCATCAGTGGCATGATGTGTGGGGGCAGCCTGTCCTCTGAACATCCACCTTAGCACTGGTAGTCAGGGTGCCAGGAGGAGTTGTGCTTCTATTCCAATCACCTCTGAGGCAGCTTGAACTCCTTCATAAGCAGCAAGGATCTCCTTCTCTGTTGGAGTATATTTGGCTTCGGACCCTCTGTAGCCTCAGCTCCAGAATCCAAGCGGTCGACCGCAAGTCTTGACAGGCACCTTCTGCCAAAGGCTCCAGGAAAGGCCATTTTTCCCAGCTGCAGTGTAGAGCACATTCTCCACTTCTGGTTCTGTCCTGACTGGCCACAGGGCTACAGCATGAGCAATCTCCTGCGTGATCTGTTCAAAGGCTTGCTGTTGTTCAGGGCCCCAGTGGAAATCATTCTTCTTATGGGTCACCAAGTAGAGAGGGCTTATGATCTGGCTGTATTCTGGGACATCCTCCACAAACCTGTGACACCCCAAGAAGGCTGGCATTTCCTGCTAGATGGTCAGTGGAGATATTGCTGTGATCTTGTCAATGACTTCTGTCAGAATCTGATGACATCTGTCTTGCCACTTCACTCCCAGGAACTGGATCTCTCGGGCAGGTCCCTTAACCTTATTCTGATGGCAAAATTGACTCTCAGGAGAATCTGGATGATTTTCTTTCCTTTCTCATAAACCTCTTCTGCTGTGTCCCCCCATACGATGATGTCATCAATGTATTGTAGATGTTATGGAGCCTCTCCCTTCTCTCGTGATGCTTGAATCAGTCCATGACAGATGGTGGGACTGTGTTTCCACCCCTGGGGCAATCAGTTCCAGGTGTACTGCATGCCCCTCCAGGTAAAGGCAAACTGCGGCCTACAATCTGCTGCTAGGGGAATGGAGAATGCATTAGCAATGTCAATAGTGGTGTACCACTTCCCTGCCTTGGATTCCAGTTCTTACGGAAGTTCTAACACACCTGGCACAGCAGCACTCAGTAGTGAAATAATGTCATTCAAGCCATGATAATCCACAGTCAATCTCCATTCTCCCTCAGACTTCTGCTCAGGCCAAATGGGGTTGTTGAAGGGGTCTTACTGATCACCCCTTGGCTCTCCAGATCCAATCTCTCTCTCTCATAGATCATCTTATGGATGGGTATCACAAAGTCATAGCTCGGTCGGTATTGCTGATGGTGCATGTTGTGGTGGCAATTGGCACCTGCTGTTTCTCAACCTTCAGCAGTCCAACAGCAGAAGGACTCTCTGAGAGACCACAGAATGAATTCAATTGTTTAATCTCTCCTGTCTCTACAGTGGCTATTCCAAAGGCCCATCTATATTCCATCAGATCCACACAGTCCAATTGACATGGTTGTCCCATGCCTCTACCTGGCTACAGGCAGGGCCCCTCTAACACTGATCTTGGTTATGGTAATAACAGCCTTTTTGCTCTGAATAGATTTGGGAGATATCCTCTAACTGGTGAGATCCTTGCTCATGGGAAACTGGCATTGCACTTAACTCTTACTGAATTTCTTTTTTTTGCTCTCCTTCAATTCTTGGACTCAGGCTGCTAGGGCACAGGTAGGTTTGCTGTCCCACCATCTCATGTCTTCTCCATGGTCAACCAGGAAATATCACAGCTCAGTTTATGGGGCCTGTCCACTTTCTCTAGCTGGGGGGTGTCTGGCTCTGACCTCAGAGGCTCTGGTTCACACTGGTGCCACACGGAAACTTTCCTTAATCTCCTTTCTAAGTTTTCTCTGTTCATCTTTTACCTCTGTAGTTAGTGCCTTGAGACTCTCAACCAATGTCTCTACAGCAGAGATACGGGCCTGTAGCAGGCCATAGACCATTTCTGAGTTTACTAGTTACAGAGCCCAATGTCTCTTGGTTCCCTCAGAATGCATGGATGACAGGAAACTGGAGTATACGACTGGCCCCTGGCATAAAAGGCTCCACCACATCTGTGATGTTCACCTGACCTTGTCTGGGTTGCCCATCGCTTCCAAAAAGCACTTTTAACAGTGCCATTTCTCTCAGGTGTAGGATTTCTTCTTCCAGTCTTCCAAGTCATCTTATGATGATGTTCCTGAAGGATGTCTCTGTAAACAAACTTCTCTCTTATACTCGTTAGAAGTCACACCCAGAGAGAAAGAGGTTTTGATTCCCTCACAAATACCTGTTCAATACCCACATCCTGGGCCAGAGATCCCAAAAACCTGGCTCCAGCACAATCAAGTTGTAAGCTTTCACCCATAAGATCCCAAACTCAGATCATTTAAGTCAGGATGGGCTTACCCAGGCTTCAAGTAACGTCTTTCTGCAAACCACGGAAATTGTCAAATGACAGCAATTCAGTAATGATCTCTGGTTCTGGGTCTGTCTGTGAAGGTGTCACTCCTCCCTCGTTGTGCACTGGGTGAAAAGATTTGGTCTCATATTTTCTTTTTTGGATAGGGGCAACTCCCATGGGCTTGGACTGTTCTCTTGGTTTAGCCGCATCCTGAGTCACCATGACATTAGGCATTTTACTCTCTTCCTTTTACCCCTGGAGGTGCTGCACCATACCGAACACTTTTCAGAAGGCAGTGACCAAGCCCCATAAGCAACTATGAGTTGCCTCTCCACAGATCTACCATGGCATCTCTCCCTCACAGATTTCATTATTTTCATGGGGTTTAGGAGTTGTTCAAGGGTGAAATTCTATGTCATTGAAGCAGAACAATTTTCTAAGAACTTACCCGTGTTCTCCCACACCCATGCCACTCAAGGTTTCCCACCGCTAGGGTGGGCTTCTGGATTTATTCTCAAAAAACCCTGGCCATAGCTTCATACATAAGATAGTCCATAATGACATAAACTTGCAGACAAACCACAAACAGTAAGACATCTCTGGCACCTAGAGAAAATTTAAGCTTCCCAAAAGCTATTGTAGCAGACCTGAAGAAGGAATGGGTGAAGGATTGGGAGAAAATCCTCCCCTGTTTTTCTCCCCAACGATGGGTACCATTATCACTAAAATCCGAGAGGGGTTGGACCAGGGCAGAAGCACAACCTTGAGAACACATTCCAAATTAGACCCATAGGCATTGAATTCATAAGATTATAAATCCAAATTAAGAACTCGATAATAATCACAGCTACCTGAGTTTTACTAACCAATTTGTGAAGACTTAAGCCCACCAGGCCTTTTTGCATGATTCTGTACCAACAAAAAACAAGTCTATTGTACAGTATAGTGTGTATGAACCCTAAATTCAATTCACACATGACTACACAAGAACTGTTATCCTTCTTTGCTCAGGCCTCATGCTGGGTGCCAATTTTGTCTCAGTTTAAAAAGAAACCAAGATGTTGATCAAGAAAAGTGAGGAATCCTTCTGGACTAGGAAGGGGGCCTCTCTTCAAAAACCACCAAAACCTTTGAAATTAAATAACTTTAATCAGAAAATGTAGAGAAAAAGATAATAGTTCTTTACTACAAATATATATATATATATAAACGTATAGCCAAAAAGCCAGAACAGAACAAACAGCAACACTGTAACCAAAACTTTCAAACAAATCAAATCACCTCTGTTTCTTCGGTGCAGTTATGTTTACAAACAGCAGAAGGCGATGTTGTGCCTCAGGAGGCAAGGGCTGCAGTGACTCACTCACGGGTTCAGACGGAGGTAGGGAGGGGTGCTGGTTCCGAAGCTCACATGGGAATGGAGGCCACATGGACGGGATGAAACCTTTCTCCCGGGCAGTGTCAGAACTGTCTCACCGTATTTTATCCAAAACCATTGGCGGTTAGCAACTCCTCTGCAGATGGCACCGGACTCAATGAACCTGTAGCAAATCCAGGCAGTGGTGATTGTTCTCTCCGACGAACAGAACAGGGCATGCAGAGCTGAGGGGCGAGGCAGGACCCCCCTTCCAGTGCTTCCACCAGCCCAGCAAGCTGCAGCTGGGCACCCACGCAGACAAGAGGACAAAAGTGTTAAGGAGCACCAGGAAACCTCTCTCTCCCCACCTCCCCCCAATCCTCTCCCCAGTCAACACGTTGAAATGCAAAGCTATTACCTATTCCTTTTTTTAGGCTTTAGACAGTTAGCTGGCTCTGGGAGGAGGTAGAGAGGAGGCTGGGCTTCAACAGGCCATCTTGTTCTGGTTTCCAATTCCCAAACCACTGTGTTGGTAAGGGACAAAAAAAAAAAAAAAAATTCCATGAAAGATTTTAGAACTAACAGCTTCCCTAGCTATTTGCTTCAGAGGATGTAAATCCAGACATCATGGTCTGTGTTTTATTAAAAAGCCTTCTCCATTTCTTTTGTTAACTTACAGGATTAAATCAATCAAAACAGAAAGAAGTATTTATGAATCATAAACCCTAAAGAGAGGGTCAGCCTTTGACTATCTAAAATAAAAGCAGAGGCATCTTTAGAGGCAACAATTGCAGCTCATATATGCTACTATGGCCATATCAACTGCCTCTAACACTGATCACAAAAAGCATCATCTCCACAGGAGAGATCAGAAGTGCCCTAACACGATGGACTTCAAACAACAACTCGGCAGTGACAGCCCCTGCGAAGGGAATACACCTTGTCCAGCACTGTCTCCCAGTGCTCTCCACCACATCCCTTTCACAGTGCCCAGTGACAGGGAGAACACTACAGTGCCTGTTCCTGTCAGCACCCTCATGAGAGCAACGATGCTTCCCTGCCCTTGGATGCCTGGAAAAAGCAGGGACCCATGTATGAAAAATTATCCACTGGCCCTGTTAAGACTTATATTTCCCCTGTCAGAGAAGTAAGGCAGAAGACAGTATTCTGAAGAACCAGTCTACTGGCTTAAGGGTCTATGAACACCTGTTGGAGCAGTCTAGTTTTGTATGCCTTCAAATTCCCTGCACTAGTGAATAACAAAGTTTCTTCTTAAAACTGCATCCATTCCCCAAGGAATAGGATTTCCAACCCTATCATCAGTAGCTTTTCAAGATAACTAAACCAGCACTTCAGTGCTGCTGTGATTAGAGATCACAGACAGGGAGCGCACTCTGTGTTTTCACCTTGTCACAAAGCAGTCTGACAAGGAAGATGCTATTTCCAGGAACACTTCAGGATGGGGAGAAAAAGAAACAAAATCAAAAAAACACTCCACACCACCTAACAGCCAAGCAAACTAACAAAACCAAAAAAGTCTCACTCAACACTCCATCACAACACAGCTCTTTTACCTCTAAGTTAGCTGCTAGGTTGCCAAAGCCTGCAAATAATATCAAAACCCCCAAAAAGTACAGTTGATAGCTCAAGTATCTTACAGATTTTAGAATCAGATCTACAGCTTATCTTTACCACCCAGGTTGGTGAGCAAGAACTAGATTACGTAAATTTCTCAGCTGCAGAGCCTGAAGCTCAAGTCCCCTCTCCCTCACAGAGACAAATACCTGGAAGCTGAGATTCTCAGGAAGCTAAGCTACTTGCTGTAAAAAAGCTGCTTAGTAGAGTACACATTATCTTTTGGGAGGCATGATGAGATATTCATTTTGGTCTCTGTAAGGCATCCATCATACCATATGGATGCCCATTCGTTCTTGCACAGAGCAACAGCTAAGGAAAAAACCACAGCATTGAAATGGAGAAACACAAATTCCCAGCTATTATACAGATGTTGTGAATGTCATCAAGAACCATTCTTCCCTTCCCCCACAACACATGCTATTTTTCAGCTCAAAGTACTACAAAATAAATGCCCCAGATTTAAGATACCAAAGGACCGTATGGACTGAACACCGTCTGACTGCTTCTGCGAAGATAGATCCATCATGCTGTTGCAGTTACTGAGCAAAAGGTGACTAGAAATGTACACTGAGGATTAGGAGCCCAAAGCCTTGATGCTCAACTTCCCTAATACAGAACTTTTCCAGATGAAACCACACATCAGTAATACACAGGGTCAGAATAAGGCAGGAATATACACTCAGTCCCAGTCTGAGTTAAGGAGGAGTTAAACTACAGCTTTCTTATTGGCAATATTACATCCTACTTTCCACCTCACACACCTCCCCAAAACCAACAATGAAATACAAATTTGTATGAGGTCTCATTACAGGAAGTACTCTGCTAGACAAATTGAGAAGAGTAGACTGGAATAAACCAGTATCACACTCTTCTGCATGAAGTGACAACACAAGCTCTCTCTACAGCCTGGATGACTTACCCAGAAAAGCTGCAGAAAATGGTTTACTTTAAGAACTCAAGTGTCCTCTTTTACCCCCCAGTAATTACAGAACACAGCAGACATTCATTCTAGAGAGCAGAATACAATAGCTGCTTGTTACCATCAGCATTACAATATAGCATTTATCTAAGTCTATCACACACAGAAGAGACAGCACAAAAAATGCTCAAGACAACTCAAAAGTACTATCTATAAAAAATGACAGGTGAAAACCCAAGCACCAGTTCAAAAGCTTGGCCCACAACTCACAATTTAACCACCCAGTAATCTACTGATTCAGCATACACTGATCCAAGCTTCATCTAAGAAGCATTAGGCATAACTGATCAGAGAATAAGCAGCAGAAAAATATCACTGTAATCTACTGCTAGTAAGGAAATCTTACACAGCAGAGATACAGGTTTTGTGAAGAGGAACAGCAGCGATACATATTACACATCACAAACAAGTTTTTGTTATGAACTCACGAAGCCCTGACAAAACAACAGAAATGAAGATGCAAAAGTCTGCATTTACATTCTGGTCAGGTATTTCACAAGTTCCTCCGCACCGAAGTCGAATTACAAATTTTAAAAAGCATGAGAGAGGGGGAGAGAGAGAAAGAGAGAGAGAGAGAGAAAGAGAAAGAGAGAGAGAAAGAGAAAGAGAAAGAGAAAGAGAAAGAGAAAGAGAAAGAGAAAGAGAACGAGAAAGAGAACGAGAAAGAG
>JAWWEE010000074.1:67468428-67487005 GCA_035221455.1 Xenops minutus
TGCTAGCTGCTCTGAATGCAAGAAACTACATAGAAGTATAAAAATCTACAAATTCATGAAAACCCTACGGCAACACTCACCATAGTTTTAAGATCAAAACCACATAAGAAATGTGTGTGCTAAAATACTGGTTTTCACAATTTTCAGCAATATGGAGAGGAAAAGATCAGGTGCCATAAACTTTGCCATCTAGCCCAAAGCCTTCCTAAATAATTTATCTCAAAATACTTGAGCAAAAGTTAAACAATTAAAAAAAAAGAAAAGAAAAGCAGACAACATGGTGCATCTTCTAGAGTTTCCTATGCCATTTTTTCCCCACAAAAATATGTGGGCCAAAAGAAGAACACAGTCATGTTGTATCAGTAAAATTATACAGTTAAGTTTTATCTTATATGAACATAAGAATTCTTTAGGAATTCTGAGTTTCAGCTAACTCTGTCTTTTATACTCAAAATGCAAACAGTGAAGACTTGTGAATTAATATATATGCCTGTACTTTCTAACTGCTAGGGTTTGAAATAGAAATACTAAAATATTTTCAAGAAAGGTGCTACACAACAACTACAACAGTTTTTAAACTCACAAGGAAACTGAAGAAACAGCAGAAGCTTGCCAGGTGACAGAACACAACAACATAAGCTCCATGTGACTGCCCTGATTTTTGCCAACTGCTACCGGTTTGCATGTTACACTCTTGCAAAAGACAGTACAACATTGACATTAAAAGTGCAACAATGGCAGATAATCATTATCACCATAATAAAAGTGCGTCTAAGAGTTGGCCAAGTTAAACAGGACCAGAGGGAAATTCCAAAGCCTAATTTTATCCTTTTAAGTATCTAGATATACAGACATGTTTGCAGAACTATTTTCCATTCACATGATGGCTACAGCATTTACTATCTTACAACATTCTGCTAAACACATGCACACTGACAAGTTTAGTCTTACAAAGGCATATTTTTCCACAGAGCAAATCCTATGCCACTGTTGTGGGAAAACATGGAAGAAGTGGCTTTCAGTAACAATGAAAATGGTTTCTATAGGTAAAGCTCATCCACACAATAAGCCTCTGACTGGTAGTTTACCTGCATGAGAAGTCCCTAACACCAGATTGTAAAGACAGAGAAAACAGCACAATCCAGTGGAGACTGGTACTTTCAGGTGATAGTACCTTGCACGAAGCATCTTGTGGCAAGTGCTCAACTTGCTTATATAAGCCAGAAGCTAAACAAAAAGACTTGGCATTCCAGCAAGACAGGCAACTCTTGAGCATTCATCTCCTCACAACTCTTACAGCTAGGAGGAGCAATAGTATAACCACACATATTCAAATACCCCATTTTGTAATAGCATTCATAAACTCACCAGAACAAGCTATAATAATAAAAAAAGGATAGGAATTGCAAATTACACTTTCTGTGTAGCTCAGCTCTTTTCTTACAATACTGTTATACTTTCAAAGGTATGTTGGAAATGGAGATTTGCTGAAGCCAAAGGAATTGGGGTGGGGGGGAGGTAGTTCAGTTTCTAATGGTTAGACTTCAAAAAGGCAGTTCAAACCTGGGTTTCGTGCCTTTTTTGGGGGGTGGGGGTCTCGGGCAGGTAGGCAGATCAGGCCAGATTGTAAGCTTCCTAGCGCTGGCCAATAGGAACAGAAGCAGGGACCCCTCAGCCAGGATAGGGTATAAAAACCTCTGTCTCTTGTTGCTGGGAGTCTGTCTCGGGCCAGAGAGACACATCCGGTTCGGCCGAACTGTTTAAATAAAGGTTTAGTTTTGCTTCGAAGATTTTGTCCCTTCTAAATTTACTGGTAAGTGTGAGCATTTCTCACAATTTGAGGCTCATCGCGGGATATCTCGGCCTCTGGCCCTATGACATGGGACATCAAGGACTGAAAGGCTCGCCCTGCAATCTTTAAGCAGCTCACGACTTGATGTCCTGTCCCGTCGAGACTGCAGGAAGGGACCCGGACTGGGGAATCTCGAAGCAAAAGTGGGGAAGGAGAAGAAAAGAAAATGGTTGCTGTGGAAGGATTTAGCCCGTAATTCTTGTGCACAAGACCCAGGTAGGAACATAGGCTGTTAAGTACTGCTTGGGGTGGCTGGTAGCAGGAGAGGGAAGGTCCTGTTGGAGAACTGAGACATGGGAGGTCTCAGGAGGGATGGGAGTCATAGAACTTCACCCCGAGCACGGATCCCGACAGCCTGGATGGGAATCGTGCTCAGGTGTGAGGGCAAGAAGTTGTGTCTTGCACCTTGGGGAAGGATCAGGGAAAGTGATCCAATTTTGTACGTTTGAGACTAAAAAGCAAAATAGACCTGACCCATCATACTGGCCAAATGACGGGTTTGTGTAGGATTAGGATGCAGATCGGTGATTGGGAGGAGAAATCAGAAATTTTGAAGAGAATGAGGGAGGCAGAGCAGTGGAGAGATGGGACCCCCAGGACTATTCACCCCCTCCCTATTCACCACATAGGGAGCTCAGTGGTAGGAGGGGTTTTAAGAACAGTCCTGGCATGGCGGGGTGTCGGCGGGTAGCTGCGGGCTGTGGTGGACTGCTGTGTGCTCGGGGTCGGGCCCTGCTGGGGACGGACGGCAGCGGTGACCCGAGGCGGTGCCAGCGCTGGCTGTGGCTGCCCCCGCGCTGCGGCACCGCCCGCTCCGCTCCCCGGGCACTGTGTGCGGTGCTCATGGGCATGGGGCACCGGCCCGGCCGGCGGCTCCGAGCAACTCCGAGGGCGCCGCAGGGCCGTTCCCGGATCTCGGGCGGTGTGAGCAGCGTGCGGGAGCGGCATGGGCCCCTCAGCGTCCAGCGGTGGCTCTGGGGCTGTGACGGGCGGGCAGGGGAGCAGTGAGGCGATCGCCATCCGGCTATGCGGGTCGGGGGAGCCCCGGGCCGTGCCCGCTCCCGGTGCCCGGGAGGGCCCCGCGCTGGGGGCGGGGCTGGGCAGGAAACGCCGGCGAGAGGTGGAGGCGGCCCCTCGGGGCTCCTGCTGGGGGTCACGGAGCCCCCTCGAGGGGCGGGTGGATCCGGGGAGGTCCGCGGGTACAGGCGTCTCAGCTTCGTGCCTTGGTGCGGCTCGTGAGGGCGGTGTGCCTTCAGTCTGTGGCGCGCTGGGAAGCACGAGGATGGCAGCCTCTTAAAATGCAAAGTGCACACCCCGGGTAGCTTATTGCAATGCAAAGGGTCCCTGCGGTGTGCCGGGAGCTGCCGGGATGGCAGGCTCTCCTGACACGGGGAGTCTTTGCGGCGCGGGAAATGCGGTGGATTCCCGCTGTGTTCGGGGTTCTCGTGACTCGGCGAGTAGCTGTGGTCCTCAGGACATGGTAGATGAGACGGCTAGGAGAACTCGAATTACGGAATTAGAACAGCTGAAGAAGCATATTAGGAACTTTCCACTTGTTCCCACAAGCACAAATAGCATGTCTATGTTTCCCTTGCGAGAGGTGCCTATGCATGGAACTCCGGGAGGGGTGGGATTTGTGAATGTTCCCCTGATGAGTTACGGGAGGCTGTGCCGAAGGGACAGAACTTTGAAAAGTTCAGGAAATAAGCAACAGAAAGATGAGCCACCCACTGCATGGGTACAGAGACTTAGAAAAAGTATGCAGCGACATTCGGGAATAGATCCTGAAAGTAACACTGGTCAGGAATTGCTAAAAGTGAATTTTGTTATTACAGCATGGCCAGATATAAGGAAGAAACTAGAAAAAAATTGAGGAATGGCATGATAAAGGACTCAATGAATTATTGCGGGAGGCTCAGAAGGTGTATGTTAGGAGGGATGATGAAAAACTAAAAAATAAAATAAAAGCAATGGTAGCTGCAATGGAGCAGGTGGCAAAACAGCAGCCTGGGAAAGCAATCACGGGAGAGAAGGTGATAGCACAGACGAGCAGACAACACATCTCTACAGAACCTCAGGGAAGAGGAATGGGATCCCCTAACTGGCAGACAGGACCCAAGAAGTGTTTTTATTGTGGGAAAGTGGGATACTTCAGAAGAGAGTGTCCTATTCTGCAACAAGAGATTAAAACCATGCAAATGATGGAGTATAATCAAGACTAGGGGTATCAGGGGCTGTTTTTTGGGGTCCAATTACCATGAAGAGACCTTGATAAATTTGAAGCTAGGACCCCAGGGAGAAGAATATATTTTTATGGTTGACTCAGGAATCGAGGGATCAAGTTTAATTAAAATCCCACGGGGATGCACTGTGGGAACTGGGCAGACTAGTCATTTACCTAAAACCAAAAGAAAAGTAAGAAAATTCCTGGGCCTACTTGGGTATTGCCACTTGTGGCTGTCTGTACTGCATTGGACATGAATTAGAATTTTCATACTCCCTGCCATCCTCAAAGCTCCAGAAGAGTGGAGAGAATGAATGCTACCCCCAAACCCATTTTACTAAGTTAATAATTGAGACGAATCAGAACAGCTCCCAAAAAGGATACTGGAGTGTATCCATATGAAATGTTATTTGGTTTGCCCTACCTGGGGAGGGAAAAAGGATTGCCTACTTCTGAAGTAAATGATTTCTATGTTAAAAAGCATTTGCAGATGATTGTGCTTTCACTTGTAGATCTTAGAAAGAAAGGGTTGTTATCCCAGACCACATCCCTAGATTTTATGTACATCAGGGAAAGCCAGGGGATTGAGTACCAACATGGGAGGACCCCTTCCAAGTCCTCTTGACAACCAAAACAGCAGTTTGCACAGCAAAAAGGGATGGTCGCATGCATCTTGGGTGAAGGGACCAGTAAGGCCTCTTCCTCCTAGGGAACGGAACCGTTAGAAGATGATACAATCTTCCCCTGTTTTATTTAGTTCGAAAGCTAGTGGTTGACAGCCAAAGAGTAAGAACCCAAAGAACAATGACTGTGAGAAGAAGAGATGACATCATGCCTGAGACAGCTGATGGAGCAACAAAATAAAGGCTTCAGCAAAAAAGGACAATAAAAAGAAGGGGTGGATTGTTGGAAATGGAGTTTTGCTGAAGCCAAAGGAATTGGGGGGGGGTAGTTCAGTTTCTAATGGTTAGACTTCAAAAAGGCAGTTCAAACCTGGTTTTCGTGCCTTTTTTGGGGGGTGGGGGTCTCAGGCAGGTAGGCAGATCAGGCCAGATTGTAAGCTTCCTAGCACTGGCCAATAGGAACGGAAGCAGGGACCCCTCAGCCAGGATAGGGTATAAAAACCTCTGTCTCTTGTTGCTGGGAGTCTGTCTCTTTGGCCAGAGAGACACATCCGGTTCGGCCGAATTGTTTAAATAAAGGTTTCGTTTTGCTTCGAAGATTTTGTCCCTTCTAAATTTACTGGTAAGTGCGAGCATTTCTTACAGGTAGTAACCTCAGCTTTAATATTCTGTATTCTGAAACGTGAAACAAGCTACTTTCAAAATAGTCAAGTTTCTCTTCACATTCCTTTTTTCTCCATTGTCCATTCTGCTCCAACAGCAAGTCATAATTTGCACTCATTTCCAAGTGATGCCAGCGCACTTCTTGGGATGCCTGGCAACAGGAATTTTAACTTGTAAACCTTCCCTCGACTGACACACTCCCCTTCTCCACTATTCCAGAACGTGTGGAATAGCTGATGCTATTTATCTTCATTTTGCTGAAGACCTTCACAAACTGCTAAAAAAATACCAGAAAACCAACCTTGAAGCAAATCAGTGCTTCCATAAAGTTTTTAGTCTTATTATGAAATTGGGTTCAGAAAGTAAGTTTAAGTAGTGAACTTCTAAACTCTGAAGAGATTAAAAACTTATATATAATTTATAAATTTACACATACAGGCAAGCACAAGGTTTTTAATATAAATCTGTAAAAAGTAAAGCTGCCACAGTACTTTTAAAGCTTAAAACAGTAAGCTGTTCTAAAAGGAAAAAGTTGTCATGGAAATTCAGCACCATTACTTGTAATAGAAAACAGAAATCAAATCTCAGTTCTAAATTTGAAGGGGGAGAGGGGGAAAAGGGCAATATGAAGAGGCTATCCAACAGCACAAACTTTACACTCCTTGCTTCCTTGTTTTTCCTAGAACAATCCAGACACTTGTCATTACTTTCATAGTTGCACATGTAGTAACGTGCCATAATCCATACATGAATGTTCTTAACAGACCACAATCCAGAAACAATGACACCTTAAGAAAACTGCTTTACTCAAAAGACTTAATCTCATGAGAAGGAATTCAGACTGATCTCTAAAACTTGTAGGCTGGAGGACAGAAAGAGAAAAGGGCAAAAAGAACCCAAATACTCCCTGACAGAGTATAAGCACAATGCTTTTCCTTAAAGAAATTACAAAGAAAAGGAATGAAACTCAACAAGCCGTTTCAGTTTTCAGAAGAACAGGAAGTTGTCCTACAACATCACAGTAGCAAATTAAGTGTCATAGCAGGGGAATCTTTAAGTCCTGTGCATGCCAGGATCCCAACAAAGGTGGAATCTTGTAAAGGTGATTACTTAGCCTTAGGAGAATCCAAATTAAAAACATTATTTTTTAAGGGTACATCAGATTGCAGGTTTCCTACCCTAGCAAAAAAATGTGTACTTCAGCACATCCTATGAGCTAGAGACACAAACCTTGGGTTCTCCACTTCCAATTCAGTTTCCAGAAGAAACATGTTAGATGTAACCCACACTGCTTACATAAAAAGCTTTTCAGGTATGGACTTTCCTGCCCATTCAGTTGCCAAATCATGTACATCCACCGTTCTGTCAAGTACTTCTCTCTCCATTTTGCAACAGACAATACAGAGACAGAAGTTAACAAGCAAACAGGAGCTCTGCAGGAGAGTCTGTACCACTGCAGTTCTGCTTGTTTTGGTGAAGAATGGCAACTTGCTCAATACCTGCTATATTCACCCTAGATAGCTGTGCGCTTTCCACAACACCTCAGCCGTAGCAGGAGAAAACCCACACCAAGAAGCCACTTTCCCTTTTCCAATGCACTTTACACAAATCAGTAATGTCTTATCGCTGTGATATCTAGCTATAAAGATTAGATACCACTAGAGGTCTGGAAGAGATCCTGAAAAGTGAAATGAATGTTTAAGTTTGCAAAGCATTTTATAGTTCCTGACTACTCCCTTCAATTTAGTCATTCTTTTCCCAGCTTTGTTTCACCTTCTTGTCCTCTCTATCTCTACCCTTCCCTTGAACCAAAGGAAAGCCACTGTTACCAGCTCTCCCCTTGCCAGGCAGCAAACACATCCTCATCCTGTCCTTGAGAGAGCATCACTAATAGTCTGCAAAAGCAGATGAATGTATTAGCTAATCTTAAAACTCACATAGAAAAGGAATTATTTAAGTTCAGCAAGTTAAATATAAGCAGCCAGCTACCACATGCCAGTATAAAGTTTTACTCATGAAACTCGGTACTTCAGAATATATAAGATTACACATGCTAACAAAAAAGTAATGATCTATCCCTGTTCAGACAAATCCTAACATACAGAAGTATTCAGCTATCTTGAGGCTGTGGACTGTGAACTTCTCATGATTCTTTGCTCTTTCTCCAGAGCTGCCAAGAGTATAAACTGTTCCCATTATTTACTCACAGATTAACAGTTGGTAATTGGGTCCCAGGGATTTGCTGAATAATTTTCCTTATAACCATTTCCCTTTTTTAAAAAAAAAAAAAAAAAAAAAAAAAGCCAACCACACAACGCCTTCCCCCCTTCCAACTCTGAATGAATGTGAGAACTTCCTGCACTCAGAACAGCATGAATAGACCTGGCAAGTAGTCAAGGAGATAGTACAAGCCCATGAATGCTCTGAATTCAGCTTCTGTGCTGCCGCTAAATTAAAGGAATTCAGAAGCCTCACAAAGGCTTAGTTATTTAATTATATTACAAAATAAAAGGCGGAATCTATTGGACAGCATACGAAAGAAACCCTTTCCCAAGTGTCTGCACAAAACAAGCAGCCCCAGTGACTCTGCCCAGCCTTCTCCCTCTCTTCAGGGTGATGTCACCACCTACTTCTGCCAGAGTTCAGCAGAGTTGCCCACGGTGGCAGAGCACTGCTCTACCTACAAGAGTCCTCACCAGCTAGCTTGAGACAAGCCATGCTTCTTTACCACATGAGGTTTTTTACCTTTGCTCTTCATTTACCAGGAGACTTCTGACATTGCTAACAAGCTACAGTTGTATTTATCTCTGTATCTTCGATGCCAACTAGATGAATTCATATGTCAGAATTCAAATCATCTTTTCACTTCAAGTGCCTTCAGTAAAAACTAAAACACGCACATTAATAAGAGTAACAACTGCCAGTAAACAGTGACATAAATTCTACCTCTTTTCCAATCATGTGCTACCTTCCTTCCCTTTATAACTACCAAGGAACAAATGCACTCAGCAATCTGCCCTACAGATCATTAAAAAACAAAATCAGAGCAGCTTCCTCTTATTGAGGACTCTGCTGCTCACCAAATCTCTTAACAGCCTCACACGTATACAAGAAAATGGATAGGGCAAGAATAGCACACAGAGGGAAAGATCAAAGTGACACACAGTACCATGTATTCACTTTTACAGTTCAGCTAACTGTGCTTATGATTTGGGAACTCAAGCTGGTACAACTGACACATTTACTGATACCAGCACCTTATCCTTCTGCCTTGGGGTGACAGCCCTCCATCTAGTCAAATCACAGTAAAATCGTCAGAGTAGTGGCCATGCTGACATTGCTTAATAAGACCTATAACTAGCTACTACCATGCTTTTCACTAACAAGAAAGGAAGCAAACAAATATTCACATTCAGAGCAAAGCTGCCAGGCATGCCACTCTGCAGACAGTCCCACAGGAATGTATTCTCCTAAGCATGAGTTGCCAAAAGGACGGCAGTAACTCCAGTGCAGAAAAGAAAATGCTCAAGAGAATCCAAAAAGACAGAACAGAATGTTTATGTATAAATGATAAGACAAAGTTTGTCTAACCTTTCATTAGGGAAATAAGAATACTGCACTATTTCCCTGCTATGGATGAAGACATCGTTATATGCAAACATTTCTGCTCCAAAAAGGTTAGTGGGTATTAAATTTATGCCACAGCACTTCTTTTGGTATGGACAGCATCTACATTAGGTATGAAGGTTAGACATTAGTCTCCAATCATCTTTGAACAACTACATATTTTGCTGCAAAGCAGTATAGTCATGTCTACAGAGAAGGGCTCATAGGATTTTCAACTGAGTACATGTCCTTCATCTTCAGAAAAATTAGTGGATATGAGCAAGAGTAAAACCTGAATGTGAGAAATGCCAGTGCAGTGAAAAATCCATAGTGCCAAGGAACAATGGGCAAAGAACCTACTGAAGACTATATCAAATATCATCTCTGATTAAGGCTTGCTAACATGCACAGCAACAGAACAAACTTGAAGTAACAATACCACATCTGGAAAGGCAATTCACCAACTCCAACATGGTTAAGAACATCAGAGAATGAAGATAATATACAGGTGCAGGAACAGTGCATCCCCATAAAAATTACAGCTGTTCTTGCATTCACTAGTGCCAACTACATATAGAATCACACTATACCCTGAGTTGAAAGGAATCCACAAGGATCACCAAAGTCCAACTCCTAGCACCACACAGGACTGTCGCCAGGAGTCACACCATGTGCCTGAGTGTATTGTCCAAATGCTTCTTGAACTCCAGCAGGCCCATTGGTGCCATGACCACTTCACTTCCCTGGGGAGCCTGTTCAAGTGCTCAACTACCCTCTGGTGATTTCCTAACATCCAGCCTACACCTCCCCTGACAAAGCTTCAAGCTATTCCCTCTGGTCCTATCACTGGTCACCAGAGAGATCAGTGCCCACCCTTCCTCTTCCCCTAGTGAGGAACGTGTGGACTGCAGTGAGGTCTCCTCTGACTAGTTGATCATGCCTAGCTTAGCTAGTGACAGCAAGCAAGAGAGCAGTGCCAAATACTGAATTCTCTCCATGTTTGCTTTATACATTCCTAAAAAGCATAAGCTTTATGGATGTGCTGCATGTAATACCACTATTTACAAGTCAGACTAATGCTAAAGAATCAGTACATCCATTTTTAAGTTCAAAGGCTGTAACAGCATGAACTCTTACTACTGTCAGCCATAATTCTTACTATGAAAATTAGCCTTTTTTCTTTCTTTCGTAACCAGTTTACAAATTCTTCTAATAAACAAGCATTTGAGAACATTATCCATGCCACAATCTTTGCCTCTTAAAATCCTACATTTGCAAGAGATGCTCTGCTGCATGAAGAACATGCAATACAGGACCTTTTATTAAAATAAACCAAACAAACAAACTTTTCAATTTTTTTCCCCTGTAATATAAAGGTACACCTTAAACTGCTTTAAGACTCTATTATTTTTATCTTTTTTTAACTGTTGCCCATTCTACACTGCTGACATAAACAGACAGCAATTTGGTGAATTTGTTGTAGCCATGTGCTGTGACCTTCTGGAGAGAATTTTACTTACTTGTTTTTGCAGCCCTGTGTTAGCCATGCTAGAACAAGTACTCTTCTCCACAAGTAATGAAGTAGTAATGCTTGATACATAGCCTCATAGATGCAGGGGATGGGGGGGATGAGGAACACAAAAAGAGGCCTGCTGATACATACATATTGCAGAGAAATATCCTAAATTCTTCAATAAGAGGACTAAAACTGTACAAAATGGCTTAGTAAATGGAGCCAAGAATTTCCAAAAACTTCCTGTAGAAAGACGTGAGGGAAAAGGAGAAAGGGGTAAAAAAAAACCAAACAGAAACCAAAAAAAGAACAAAAACAACCACAGAAAAAGGAAAAAAAAAAGGTGGGTAAGGAAAAAAAAGTAAAAAGAGAAAAAAAAAAACACCACAAAGAAAAACAAACAGAAATAAAGAAGGAGGGGAAGAGTCTAGCTGCATATCCTAGACTAAAAGACTCTACAGTTGATCTGTGTCTTGCAATCTGCTGACACTCTCAAAACAGTGCTGTTTACAAGTAAGGTGACAAATCTGCATTCCCCCTTTTGAACAGTGTTAAGTAAGTAGTATCAGTCTGGAACTCAAAATACATCTCCTATTAACACAGAACTGAAGCAGCAAGAGGTGCTGAAATTGCTCACACTCCAATGGAGCACTATACAAAGAATCACACCTCACACACTGTTGCAAATTAAATATCATATGTACCTCAGGCTCCAGAGGTTTTCTCTGGACAAATGGTTTTCTCCAGACAAACACTCTGACTGGGACAGAGGAATATGATTTAGTCCACTGCTGGCTACAAGGTATCTTAATCTCTGTACTACAATATCTACTGATACTGATTAATACATTTTCATTATAGATTTCAACTATGAAGGAAAAAGCTGCAAGTTGCAAAATAAACCAGGATCTTTTATCATATAAATTCAGAAACGAAACATTCAAAAACCTTGTATCTTGGATATATCTATTGTAAGAAAAATCTGTAAAGCAAAATTAAGTAAAATCATTTAACATACTCATATTAGCAGGAATTAAAGTTGTCATTTGATTAAGAAGATTAAAGAGACACCAACCAAGCAGTTCTCAGTGCTACAGTCTAATTTCAGTGAGGATAAATATGCTTATACAGACGATACCATTGTTCTAGAAGTCATGATATGGAAACACTTTCTGTATTTAACAGTCTGAAACATACCACATTAATCTTCTGTTTATTCCTACGGAATATACAGACTAAAGGTTCTAATTTAATTGATACAGAAAAGGGACATGACTTTCATGTCACCAAACAAAGCCCCCAAAAACTAATAAAAAAAGGTAAGACATACACAGCAACTTCACACAGCTTAGGCTCTTCAAACAGTTTAGATTCCAATTTTCAGCCAGTCCTTTCTTTTATTAGCTAGGACACTCAAAAAGGTTAACTGCTTGCTCTGAAAGGATATAAACTCCGGTCTACTTCTAACTAATGAATTTGTAATCCACAAAACCACACTGTGAGCTCCAACCTTTTTATCAAAGCAGTACATTAGAAGTCCTCAACTAGGAAATAATTTCATATAATTACATATTACACAGCTTTCAACAAGCTCCTGTTGGTATTTCTGAAATGTTAAATTGTATCTCCAATACATATGTGATTAACTTCGAGACACATCCCATTTGCAATCTGCAAACTATCTTGCTTTACTCTTTGTAGCCATATAATACTGGTACCAGAAGAAACCAAGAGCTCCTAGCCTTTTAACTTCAATTCATTATCCATGCTAGCCTTTTTCCAGATGTTCCACCACTTCATTTATAACAGGTTTTGTCATCAACTTCTTTATTTCAACAGACAAGCTTTATAGCAAAAAAGCAAAGAGACGTAGATGCAGAAATTCAATAGTAGCAACACAATAATGGCTGAGACAACCTAAAAAGTTTCATAACTAAAATGACTGCTCACCAAGACTGATGTCCCCTAGAAGTCTGTCTGTCCTTCCTAACGAGAAGGAAAAATACATTCCTCCATCACTCAGTAGTCCTGCACTTCCATTACAACAACCCCATGCATGCAGGCTTGGGGAAGGGTGGCTGGAAAGCTGCCCAGCAGAAAAGAACCTGGGGGTGCTTGAACATGAGCCAGCAGTGTGCCGACATGGCCAAGGTGGCAAATGGCACCCTGGCTTGTACCACAAATAGTGTGGCCAGCAGGATCAGGGCAGCAATTATCCCCTTGTACTCCACACTGGTGATGCCACACCTCAAGTTCCGTGTCAAGTTCTGGGCTTGTCATTACAAGAAGGACTTTGAGGTGCTGAAGCATGTCCAGAGAAGTGCAGTGAAGCTGGTAAGGGTCTGGAACACAAGTTTTTGAAGAGCTGATGAGGGTACTGGGGTTGTTTAGCCTGGAAAAAAGGAGGCTCTGGAGAGACCTTATGAACCTCTACAACTACCTGAGAGGAGGCTGTAGGGAAGTGTGGCTTGGCCTCCTGACCCAGGCAGCTGGCAACAGAGCGAGAGAACAGAGCCTCAAGCTACACCAGGTGAGGTTCAAGTTGGACATAAGGAAGAATTTCTTCACTGAAAGGGGGTCAGGCATTGGAATGGGCTGCCCAGGGCAATGGTGAAGCCCCCAACCCTGAAGCGTTCAAGAAACCACTGGATGTTGCACTTAGAGTCTAGTTGGCATGGAGGTGTTTGATTAAAGATTGGAGGACTCAATCTTGGAGGTCTTTTCCAACTTTAACAATTGTATGAATTTGAGTCAGTAACCATAAAATAATTCACGATAAGAAGTCACTAGTGGATCTGACCAATCATCTAACAAGCAAGCAGACTGCACACATAAGCTAGCTTTGCTGCTTACAGAACTCTTACCACAAACCCAGTGCTGCTACTTATTATCTGCTGAAAGGAAAAGCTTGGAGAGGGTCTGACAGTAAGACAAAGCAAGTGCTTAATTGACAAGAACAAAACATCTGTGTACACAATTCTGATCAGAAAACTCACTGTCCATTTCAAAACATACAAGTTTTAAGACAGCTTTAAAACAGAGACTTGCTTAGAGCCCATCTGTGGCTTATTACAAAAGAAAAATTGTTCCTACTAAGAACTTTAAGCTTTTCTGTATCATTTATATTAAAGTTATAGTTTCAAATAGCCATAGTTATTGTTTAAAGAAGCATGTAGCTTTTTCAAAGGAAAAGAGCTGGTGTTATTCTCATCTATGAAGGTGCCTGAATTACAGGTTTTGTTCTACTTTAATGCTGTAACCACAATCCTCTCCTCACCAGAGCATGCATTCAGAAAAGGAGTGGCCTGCTACTTATCTTAATTACAGGTCTTACTATCTCTTTGGACACAAAGCTTCATAAATCGAACAAACAGGAAGAGAAACTGCATTCAGATTATATATTGAGGTTTAAGTAAATCACACCTATAGCCCAGGGTCCTGAACTTCAAAGGCATTCCAGTTCCTCCTTAACCCTTGGACCAAGGCCCATTGTTTTGTCTTATTTAAATAAAGTTGGCATGGCATCTGGAGTGCTTGCAAATGAGAAGAGCCAATTCAAGCAGCTGTTACTGGGTTTTGAAAATTATGACTACAATCCAGAGCCTAGTAAAGTTGAAGATTCCCGTTGCACTGCACAAGACCAGGAACAATTAACATCTGTAGAAGGACAAATTTACCTCTGGCCCACAAAAAAATGCTGAGTTAAACTCAAAATCTCCATTTACACAATTTCATTTTCTTTCTACACCAAGAACTAAGCTAGATAAAACCAGAAAGAAAAATCTCCTGAAACTCAGTATTTTGCATCAATATGTAAATAGCTATTCTTAGCTGTCAAATCAAGGAACACAGTTAGTTGAGCAGTAAGTATTTTCAGCATCCCTCCAAATAAGTCAAAGCCAGCTGAAATTTTACTTTCCTCATCAACAGAAAAAGCTCCAAAGAATAGCATTCTACACTGCGAAATTAAATGACTCTTCACTCTAGGAGGTCTTTTTTCCTGATGTCACAGTTCATTTTTAAATGCAATGTTCTCCAAAGAATAAGTTTTTCCCCCTAAATAATAGGGAAATGAGGGAAGAAGGGGGGTACAAAAACCCTTAAGAAATTCTGCACTGTTCCCATTCTTCCACATATTTAACCACATCCACAGCTGCATAAAGCCTCAGCCATCAGACCCCAAGGAGTGGGACTAGCTAGTTAGCTAAGCAGGGAAGCAAGAGGAATCCTGGTTGTGGCAACTGGCATAAAGAATTTGGACTATCAGCTTACATAACTAAACTGTTCTATGTGACAGTGGCAGAGGGCACAGACGATCCTTGTGATCACATCCATGGTGACTTACAGACAAGATTCCAAAGGGCAATTACTGCCAGTGCTTTTTAAAAAAGAGCAAACACCATGATGGGTGTGCCAGCACAGACATCACAGAAAACTGGTTCTACTATTAATTTTGCCTACCTGAAATCCAGAATGGAATTTCAGCAGGACACAATATTTTTATTCATTTACAACTTGTATACATCCCTCTGTGCTGTTACAATAGCTGCTTCATTCCAAATGGCAAGTGATGTTTACTCTTTACATGTAACATTTTATCATACAGCACACATAAGACAAAAAGTAAACTAAGAGTTAAATAGAATGTCATAAATAATTAACACTAAAGTTTAAAATTCTCGAATACTTAAGATGGCTTCAGTATGTAACAGTAATCAGTGGAAAAATGTTCAATTCGAATTTGCCACAAGTTATTTTTGAAAAACTGTATCTATGTTAAGATGCTACACTAGATAAATGCCAGCCTAACTAGAAAAAAATAATAAACCTACAATGAATACAAGTTATTTTCTAGTGAAAATTGTACAAATTATTCTCACCAAAAATGTTATGCTGGAGCTAGTATTTAAGAACAAAAGTCATACAAAGAATAAATGAAGGCACTTTGGAGTGAAGCACAAAACTTAAAAACCTAGAATTTTTACAGAAATTTTCTGACAAAATTTATAGAGCTTAAGTACCTCAAATCTATACACAACTCTGACATTACCATGCAGTTGTAATTTTAACATAGGTTTCTAAGCTCTCAGATGATTTTTATAAGCAAAATATTGCTTATATTTAAAATAAGGACCATTGCCCTCCTGTGAAGTTTCTTAAACATCCTGTGAAGAGCGTAATGTTCCAGAATTTTTGTCTTAAGAGCCAAATCTAGAAAAAGTTAAGCAACATTAATTTTTCAATTTGTAGTTGTTTACGAAGGTCGGTAAAGGTTGGTTTACGAAGGTATACCCCACCTCACTCCTTTTACATGAGTTAGTTTCTCTCCACAAACTGCAACTGATTGCAAGTATCGAAGTCTGTTCCATTTGCATACACATGTAAAAATAACCTCAAATGTAAACGCAATGCTCAGTTCCCTGAGTTAAAGAATTAACTTATTACAGGGCTACTCCAGACATGCGCCTTCTCAGAGTGCAATATCTCATTTGAGCAAAAGTTCTAAAATAGAGCAATGAAAATGACTCAAGAGAAGCTGAAAACAAGTACACAAGTACATTTAAAATTACCTAAAATGCCAGTCAGTGTGCCCCATTCCACAAGCAGTGAAATAATCAAACACTGAAGACTAAGTCAAACTATCTTTGCTTCTACTGTCCAAGGAAAATAGGTCAGTCTATGTGGTTTTTTATTCTTTTTTCCCCCTAAATCAAGATATCAATAGCTGAAACAGTTATTCAAAATAACACCCCTTAAACGCAGAGGACAATGTAGTTGCAAGCATTTGAGGTAAAGGTTCCTTCCACATTAAAAAGTAACAGGTAGCACTCTCCAGGATTTCCACCTCTAAACTTCTATTCAACAGAATTCTGTATGCATGTATTTTTCAAATTGACTTGCTCAGGCAGGTCACCTTATCCACAGGATCACTTTGGTAACAAAGAAATCTCTTTACATTGTTCTATAAACTACAAAGTAGGTTTAAGTAGTTGAGAAGTACATATCAGTTGCTAACACTGGTTCAAATAAATCTTTTTTTGTACTACTAAGCAATACCTCCCCAAGAGCCATGTAGCGCTTTAGATGCATAGCAGTCTGTCAGCATCCTAACAGAATAGATGGATGTTTTAATCAAAAGAAGGCTTTTAGGTATATCAGCAATTCCATCATCAAGGGGATGTTTACGTACAGTTTCAAAAAAAGAAAAAATTACATAAATAAGTGATAAAAAATGAAAGAGGAGGGGAGAGGGAATGCTACATTCTGTGCTTCAGCAGTGAAGAAATTCACCGCCTAGATGTACCTATTTAGATACGACATATTTATTGTATATATAGTAACTGTTACATAGATCACACTAAAATCTTCTGTATTGGGACTTCACACATACTTAAATTATGGATGCTAGCCAGGAGTACAACAGAATTTAAAAGTTGCAAAAACCACTGTACTTAACAGCTGTCACATATCAAAACTCATCTGCAGCTGCACCAGCATTACCTGCACGGCTCCTCCTGCGCAGAAGAGGCTGCTGCACCCTCAGAGCCCCCTGAAAGCTGCCTACTTTAGAAAGACCCCATTCCAACAGGAGATAAGACAACAGCTATGCACATGAACAGGTGGAGCCAGCCAAAGGCACTGCAGCCATTTTAAACTTTCCTGCAGAACAGGACTAGAAATGTCATTACTTTGGTTCCAACAAGGACCAAGCTTGGATTTAAACACGCTATGTAAATAAAATGTGAGAGTTTCCTGAAGAGCGAAGGTTTAGTTATTACTTCTCTTTGCAGGAGATGCCAACATTTAAATGATTACAAGGTAAAAGAATGTACACTTGAGTCACATTAGGAAGAAAACAATCAGGATCATGGCACCCCTAGGCAGAGGTTGCTTTTCTTTCTGGTTTCAACAAGTTCACAGAGACCTCTCTTGTCCAACCACACCTGTAAAAAAATCCATTCACATTAATGTGAATTAGTTCCTTTGATGTTAAATAACATATTGGATGGCAGAACTAAGTCAATGCTTTACAAGCAGCTCGTTAGGGCACAGCTGTTCTCCTACTCTCAGATAAGAAGCAGGTCTGTCTTTCGCACGCTTTCCCCCCTGAAATGGCACTTAGTCACCTTAAATCAAGTTTATCAACATATTAAATAGCTGAACTGAGTTATTCATCAGGTAGCACAACAAGCAGCCAGTGATTCAATATATCACATTCCACAAAGCTCTGCAATTCCAGGCCTACAGTGCCTTCACATAAAAGTACCTAAAAACCACATTTCCATCCATACAGCTGGCAATCTTAGTATGACCCCAACTACAACGTATACTTTTTTTCAAAGAAGTCAAACAAACAGTTTAGATCAGTGCAACCAAACCTGACACTAGATCTTTCACTCTTATCTTCATGCTGGACAGAACATTTCTTGTAACGTCCTCTAATACCAAGCTAGATTCACTTTCCCTCACAGCTTTCTAAAATGCCACATGAAGCAAAAAGATCTCTTCTCCAAACAAAATCAGACAGTCAGATACAAAATTAATACCCTTAATCACAGCTGGCATTTCTTCGTATTCTGCCCATAGGCAATCATCTACTGAAAAAGTGATATATTTGATGACACCAGCAGGCGCAGAAGCCCTGTGTCACAGCAAGTAGAAGAGAATTTAATGGTGGCCAAGTGCCAGAATGAGAAACAACATCACCTCTCAGTAGCAAACAAAAAAGCCTCAAACACCCATTGTACTGCACCAGTCTTCAAGACCAGGATCATGTTACTCTTGTTCCTTGCCATGAAGATACTGCAGAACACATCACTGCATATAATGCCATGCCTGTTTTTTGATCTAAAGTCACAAAATGGGTAAGTAGCTTTGCAGTTTTTAAATTACAAGATTGGTGTATGTCTGTGGAGGTTTGACCCTGAATAAACACCTGATGTCCAGCAAAACTCCTTCAAGGCCCGCCCCACCCCCTTTTCGCCTTCCAGAGGGAAGGGAAAAAAAAAAACAGCTCAAAATTTATGGCTAGAGATAACCGAAAGAGGAGCTTTGATTAATATCACGGGCAAAGCAGAACTTAGAATAATGCTTAA
>JAWWEE010000074.1:67499554-67518076 GCA_035221455.1 Xenops minutus
CCTCGATTCCTATTGGTTGTAACCAAAATCCCCCAAAGCCCTTTAAATACCACTGACCATGTGAATAAACTCTCTCTGCTTTCCCCTCCTGCGGTCTCTGTGTGTCTCCTTCCTGGGACATCTCGGGGACCACGTGGCTGGGGGGGCGGCAAGGGGAAGCGTTCCACCATGCTGTCACACGTGCTCTCTGCCAGTCTGTGCAAAAGCTGGCCTTGGACTGTCAAGAAGGGAAGAAATAGGAAAGGGAGAACAAGCTGGTATTTTAGCATCCAGATTTTGCTGAGGTGAAAACCTGCATCGTTACCTTTGCAGATGTTGGTCAAGATACAGCAAACTAAGTCATATGTATTTATTTGGCATCAAAACTCTTCCAGAGAGCAGCATCATCCTGCTCTTGGCTTTCCAAAGGCGTCCTTTGTTGCTCTCTAAGTAGCAAGAACAGATCTTAATGTTCTGTGAGACTCTGCCTGCTGTTGTCAGAGCAAGGATAAACCAGATTCTACAAACTGATGTGAATTCTCATTCATAGAGTAGATTAAGCACCTAGTTTTCCCAAGCACATACATGCCAAGGCACTGTCATTGGTAGCATGTTCTCCAGGGTGTTCAGTGCCCATGACCTACCTATTCCACAGATCAAGACATGACTTGGAGTTAAATTTTCATCAGCCTCTTCATAAGACAGGCAATGAACATGTGAAAACACATTGTGGCCCCCGTGGAATTGGGCAATTCTGTACTTTGAAAGTCAACTGGATTTTTAGGAACGTTGTTTCTGCCAATACATACTGTTTTCATAACAGTATCAAAAACTTTACCTTCCAGGAACCTGACACATTTCTTTACCACATCAAATATCTGTCCTGCACCAGTAGTGAATCTGCAATTGCATACTGCCAGGAACTGAAGCTTTCATGAATCCATTTTTTGACAAAGGTGATGCTTGGAGCCCATAGTGAGTTTTCTTGCAGAGTTGAGGGGGTGGAGGGATGCAGCTGCCTTGGTACCTTGACTGTGAACAATCAGGCTTTTGAAAAATGCCAACAGCAATGGTGTTTTGCCCCTGTGGTTGGTCAATAATACAGCACACAAGGCCTAGCGATAGAGCTCCTCTCCACAGCATTTGCAGATGGGCTGCTGGTCATCATGGCTTAGCACAGCTGAGCTGCATGTTTTGGTGTGATAGCCAAATGTTTTGTGTCCTACCATTCTTGGCCGCCCTTTTATATTTTCTTCCTATCAGATCCCACAGTGTACAAGGAGCTTGCAGCAGATTCTTAGGTGACTGGTAGAAACCCACTTACCACATTGCTCCCCTACATGAGGGCATTGCTTGTAAAAAGTATCCGCTCACTCCCAGTGTGTGATGCTTTGTTTACAGGTGTTTTAGCCAGAGTTCTGCTGCCTTGAGGGAGCATTTACCATCAGGCATGACTGCTCTTCATCACTTACTCTGAGAATGAATGCTCTTCTGAATCAGACAGACCATGTAGCTTTCCAAGACCAGCAGCCAAACTCAGGAGCTCTCAGGGAAGCTGTGTAGGAACATGCAGAAAGCAGCAGCTAGAAAGGCTCTGCTGTCTGTCCTTCTGTCATCAGTGGTGTGGACCAGCTATCGAAGGACATGGTCACATTGCTCTGTAGTCATCATGGAGTGACAGAGGTCAGGCAGGCTGCTGGTCATGCAGGTTGCTCCATGACCATCATGTAGCCCTGAAGGGACATGTGGACTGAAGAAAGTCAAGGCAAGCCTCTATACAAGACTTCCATTAAGACATCTCACTATAGAGAGGAAGTATTGATAAGTAAAGTGCATTACGGTGAATGACCTCTGGACCTCCTCCAGATGTCATCCTTCCTGGAGCCGGGCAAATGTCAGTGAGATCACACCACCCAGGGTCTTCTCATGCACAAAACCTAAGTGAGGCAAGACTCGACAGGCTGTAATTGGCTTCCTGAGTCACGCAGCAAGGTTGTCAATGTGGTTGCTGTTGAATGAGTATAACGACAGATTGTCAAATAGCCAACCAGCACCTCTTTTTTGGCAAGAGTCCAGATACCGAAAAGATTTGTAAGTAATTTGCAGGATTTCCTACCTACATCTTTTTAGGAACATAAGTGGATTAGACTACTGGTCCTTCTAGATAGCATCATGCTGCAAAGGGTTTATTACCATACACTTCAAGGAAAGATTAAAGGAGAGTGATGATAGATGGTGTGGAATAACCAGTTTTTCCCAAAACTGCAATAGTTGGATGCTGGCTTTGCCACAGAAGCATGAGAGTAAATCCCTTCCAAAGCTCTTGTTTATTCTTATAAATGTGCTAGCAGTCCTCTTTCAACTCCTGCTAAGATTTTGGTTGGGATTGTACTAGGAAGGAAAGTATTTGGCTGAGTAATTGCATGCTGTGCTAAAAATTTATTTCATTTTTATCGGTTTTAAGTGTGTTCATTTTCATCTTAATTGAATATTCCCTTGTGTTTACACTGTGGAAGGGAAACTAGTAGCATGTATTTGAGAGTAGATTTGCTGGACAGGGGCCAGAATTGGTTTCCCACTGCTTCAAACCAGGGAAATCACAACAGCATAGAATAAGCAAATTAAGAGTTCTGATTAATCAAACTCAATAGTAATTTGCAACAGAAGGAAAGTCTTGGGAGAGTTAGTTCTTACAACTCACCCATTTTTTTTCCTCTGCACTGCTTCTCCATTTTTCTTTCAGGAATGATTCAATACAATATCTTATGAGAAATTTATAAATTTATAATTGAGCAAGTTAGTGGAAGGTGTCTGTGCTCATGGCAGAGAGGTTGGAATTAGGTGATCTTTAAGGTCCCTTACAACCTAAACCATTCTGTGATTCTATGACTAAAAATCAAAGCAAAAATCAAGCAAAAAGCAATCAAACACCTTAACCCTAATGTTTTTTTTTTTCCAGATGTAAAACAGTCATAAGAACATCCCTTATTAAAGGGGCTAATTAAGTACATGTTCTCTTTTTCCTTCTTGTAAAAGTTACTGGAAAACAACCCAAAGAGTGTCTTTGTTACAGTTTTGCTGAGAAACTTCCTTCTTTGGCAGAGAAAGGGTAATTGTGATAGCAAACTGCTTCTGTTCCCAAATTCCCTGATGTGCTGGGGTCATGTCACATGTTTGCACTCTGGTTTAACAAGGAATAACAACACGGACAGAAGGGCTTATTTTTGGTGTCACTACATTTGAGCAGATGTTATAGGCTCAATTATCCTGGTACTTCAACTGTAACATTGCCTTATTCTCTAAGCTCCATTTCTTTGACTGAAATTTGACACTGCTTTCTCTGAGCTGGTGCTTCTGCTCCCCCATTTAGCCTGGCAGCTACCATCAGTAAGTAAGTTTATCATTTTGGATTGCTTCAGAACCATAGCTACAAATCACATTGAATGTGTTGCTGAACAAAACACATTTTAGAATGTGTAGCATCTGCCCCTTATAAGAATATCCAGCATTTTAACACAGGATCATTAGTTACCAACAGTAAATGGATAGGTTATCAAGTTCTGCATATTTCAGTCAGTGTTCAAATAAACCACATTTGTGTAACAAAGGACTATTCTAGGTTCAACATCCTCACAGTATAGGTGAGTATCTCCTTATATAACAGTATTGTGAAACAGAAAGGCATATCCCGCAGTCCCTGAATCACAGCTTTGAAATGCAGCATGACAATTATTTCATTTTGAGGCCAATGGTGATGAGCTCTGTCAGCATAGAGAGTGATCATAAGAAATAAGGATCACTTGACTCATCTTTTCCTCCTGCCTTTGCCAAGTCTTTAAACATACCATTTTCAGTCTAAACCCTAGTCCGTTCATTGACTGCATCATCTTGTGCTGGAGTTATGTTTATGAAAAGGTAAACTACATTTTTAATTTAAAGGTTTTTTCTCTTTGAAACAACAAATACATTTTAAATGCTTTCTGAAGAGGAGAAGTTATTTACAATGTGTAAATGGAGATGAAAATAACTGAAAATAATGAGTCAAGCCCATAAAACTGGCAGAGGAACCAGCCAAATGGTAGCTCAAAGAAGCTACCATACTTTAAAAAGAGTTGAATCATTTTCTTTTTAAAATCCAGCTGGAGAAGCAAATCCTTATCTCTGTCACCTAACCTTTGCCATACCTTCTACTTTATGAACACATGCACTTTGCGTGGTAAAAACACAGAATCTTTCACTACAATGCGAAAGATGTTCAGCATGATGTTTACATAGCAATATGTTTCAGCTTTATAATACTTCTGTTATTAAGTAGGGTTATAACAAGAGGCAGGTTATATTTTTTTTAATTTTAGTAGCAGCATTCTCCAGAAAAATTACTAATAAATATCCAACACTTTGGCTGTCTGAACAGATTATATATTTTATATATTATATAATATATAATATATATACAATTATATATTAATTATTAATCATCCAGTGTTTCAGAAGCCACCCTGTGGCTCTCTGGTGCAGGAACTCTACTGCTTTTCCAACTTAATGATATGATTTTCCCGGTTATGGTGTTGCAGTGATCAACCAGACAGGTTAATGACAAAGGGAGCAATAAAGTTATAGGGTGCCTAAGATTATACCTCACCTCATTTGGATGAGGTTATGAAACAGTAACCTAAACAAATTTGGTAACCAAAATACAGAAACCTAGTTAGATGAGAGATTATAGCAAGAATTGTGGTGGGCATGTGTTTTAAGTGGTCTGTATAGGGCTTAATGGAAATACCTGAAAATAAACAAATAGGTAAGATCTTTTTCTCGTGCATTCCCCAAGACCACCTTTTCTGACTCCATGTTTGTGAGAAATGCTCACACTTACCAATGAAATTCAGAAGGGGACAGTCATCGAAGCAAAACTAAACTTCTATTTAACAAATTCAGCTGAATTGGTGCGACCTCTCTGGCCTAGGAGACAAAGCCCCAGCAACAAGAGACAGAGGTTTTTATACCCTATCCCGGCCGGGGGCGGGGGGGGGGTGTCTCTGCTTCCGTTCCTATTGGATGGTACTAGGAAGCTTACAATCTGGCCTGATCTGCCTACCTGCCCAAAACCCCCACCCCCCAAGAAAGGCGGGAAAAACAGGTTTGAACTATCCCAAGTCCCAACTGCTACAAACTCACCTATCCTCTCCTCCCCCCTCTCCTCTTTACCCATGCAACTGGCATCAGCAAAACCCCAACTCAAACATGTTTAACCCCAAACATGTTTAAGTGGCATGCCTGAGAACTGTGATTTGCATTATCTGTACACATTCTTCGCTGTACGTGGTTACCACACAGGAAAACAAGATTGATTTCTCATTCTCAAGCACATTTATAATTTCTGTGCAAATGAATGTAGGGCATATCCTTACTAGATCAATGTCTATTCATCGTACTTTAGAAAGAGTAAAGGAGCTGCTTCAGACCAGGGGGGGATCTTGTAATTTCTTTGCCTCTGGTTTCCTTTTTTCCTCATTTTCAGTGAAATTTGTTTGCATAATACTCCATGCTCACTGACACATAAAGTGAGTTTTAATGAAGGAAGCCCTACCTTGTCCCTCCAATGGGCCAAGCTGCAGCTGGCAACTGGGGGCAGTGTTGGTGCCTAGGGAGCCACTGGGGTGGAGGAAGGTGTGCGTGAGCTGGGGGAGCTGTGGCTCAGGCCTGTCACAGCAGGTTGGCCTGAGGAATGTGTGGTAATGGCAAGATGTGTGAAGGCAGCAAGGGTTTGTGCCAATCCCCATGAGGAGGGCAGCAATCCTGGCCAGCTGGCAGTGGAGCTGGTGGCTTCTGCTCCCTCCCTCCTGCTCCATCAAGCCACTTGTTTTTGGCTTTGCACACTTCATTCCACTTGCAAAAGAGCAACAATTAATTATCTTAATTAAACTCAACTGCAGAATATCGAATACTGTGGGTTTTTTCATACTTCTTGGTTCACGTCTTTCGTGCACACATTCCCCTTACTGCTTGTCACACTTGATCTCTTTCATTCATTTTGAAACAGCAGGGGGTAGTGGGGGAGAACAGAACACATAATAAATCAAAAGGCAGTAGCAAAACATTAAAAAGAGACAAGCTCCCGGCACTATACTAGCATCCATGTTTAAAAGGATCCTCCTAAACAGCAGTTTTCTCACAGCACACGTTTCATTTTCTTGATGCTTATGAGGAAGTGACATCACTGACCCACAGACAGAAGGTGGCCTTTGTCAATAACCTTTACTGTTTTTCTGTCGTATTTAGCAGAAACATCTTTTTTTTAACCTGACTCGAATAAATTCAAGGGTCTTCAAATGTCCCTGGTTATGTAGGGTTTCTGCACAGTGATGCGTGTCTTTAGAAATTAACTGGGAGATGATTACCAGTAACTTTACAGTATTAGTGTCTTCTGATTCACTATGCCAATTTAATTTGCCATCCCATAAAATGCATTTTTCATATATAAAATATTTCCTGGAAGCATTCTTTTTTTCGAAAGGAGCTCCATCAGGATGCAAACATGACAGTCTCTAGGCTATTAAACCATCTTGATTTCCATGGCCATAGCATTGAAATGCAGCATTAGCAAATAAAATATATTGGATGCCTCTTTTAAATAATTCAATTTTTTCGAGTAACTAACTAGGCCATAAGAACCCTGTCACTTCTGTGTTGACAAAGTATCTTGGTTAATGAGTTAATATAGAGATGTTTTCCACTTTCTTGATGTAATTATCAAAATGCCTTTCATTAGCTGGTGAAAGAGTAATTCATAGAATGTAGTTCACCGTTCATTGCAGGGGCACCCAAGTCTGAGTGGCACAGGCTAGCTATGTACCCACAGATAAAAAGATCTTCAATTTCTTTTTTCTTGCCATCAGCCCCTTGAAACAAACTGGAACATCTGAGGCTGCCCTCCAAATCAAGTTTCAAATTTTGTTAGCCTCAGACACATGGGCAGGAGAAGAGACAACTGCATACATCCTATGGCACATCACAGATTATTTTGCCTTAAAGCTCCAGCTCCTGGAGTTCTGTGATTAGGTAAGGACTTAAAACTCTGGGTTTGCGTGTTCAGAAAGGGGGATGAATTTATACAAAGCCTGCCATAAGAGTCCCAAACCCAAAAGGATACTGGTTTTGCAAACTCCCTCATCTGTAGGCAAGTCTTTCTTTATGGTCCCTGGCCTGTGCTGTTTTAGTACTTAGGGATGATTCAGATTTTGCCCTGCAACTGTTCACTTTCTACCGATACTGACTTGCTGCAGCCTCTGACAGACACCCTAAAGCTGCATGTGTCCTATGGCCTGAAAAGCATGGACTCGTACACTATGGTGGGGCACATTTCCCACTTGGCATCCATGCTGTGCTCTGCATGGGTGATTTTTCTCCTATAAATGGTGTGCAGCAGGTAGAATTTCAGTCTGAGCTGTGCTCAATGAAGAATGAAGGCTGGAAGGGATCCCACTGGGATATTTACTGTCTCTTACTAACTTTGGGTATTGTAGATACCATACAAAAATATTACTTACAGCATAATGTCAATAATAATGCATAAACTGTACCTACATTGTTTCAACAGGTTGCCTTTTAGATATGCAGTGATGGAGGCTCCATCACCTCCATGGCTGGCTGCTGTCTGTCCCTCTCCTTGATGCCCTGACCAGCTATTTCCCAGTGACTAACCCAAAAATGCCTTGCTACCCCACAGGCAGAGAGCAGAGTAATTTCCTTCCACTTTGCAACCTCACATGTTGACATACTCTCTTTCCTCAGGCAGAACAACAGCAGTGCACCTGGTCTTTCCTCTCAGGTGTTCTCTAGGCCCCCTGACCCCAACACCATGTCCAGCTGGGGTAGTCTCATTCTTGAAGTGCCATACTCCAAACCTAACTGCCTGGCATCCAGCAGTGTAGAGAAAAAGGGCTTCTGCCTGTACCTTGCAAGCCGTACCCTTGTTTGCACATCCCAGCATGGTATGCCTTTGTCTCAGAAACACAGTGCTACCAGGCTTTATCTCACAAGCCAGGCTCCTGCTGAGCCATCTGCCAACCAGGCTATAGCCCACCTGGATTTGTCCATGGTTCCTGCCTGATAGCACCATCTCATATGATCCTGTTCTGAATTCCCTGTTCTGAATTGCACTACGTGTTTCTCCCCATCCCATCCTGCAGGGATCGGGGCCAGACCAGCATAGCATCCCCTCAGTGGCACCCTGCCCTGCTGTTTCTGGTACTTCTCACCACCGTCCTGGCTGCCACTTGCCCTCTTGCTATGGTTTGACAAACTTTATGTCACCCTCTCATAAATCTCTTTTGAGCTTACTTATGATGACAATGGCATCAGAGACACTTTCAAAAGTACTCAGAAGCCAAGACACATGACATTTACTGCCTTTTTCCTTCCTGTAAGACTGATGACTAGCTGGAAAAGGAATTAAATTTGCTTTAGCTCATTTAGTGCTAGTTCCTTTTATCAGCAAGTGTGAAATAGTCCATATTTGACTATTTACTCCAATATTCTCCAGGGCTTTGAGATGAAGTTGGCCAGTTTCCTCCTTTGCCCCTAGATTGAAAGGCAACCACCCTATTTGTCCTTCCTGACAAGTCACAACTTGATTCATCCTCCATCACCTCTCACAGACAACTAACTACTCATGGGCCAGAGGTGTCATTAGCCAGGTCTTCAAGTATCTGAGGTCAAAATAATAATTAACTTCTGCATGAACTCTTTCCTTGTTAGAGTCACTTCTCTTACCCACTGGTGCTGCTGGTATTTGTATTATGCACCCACATGCAACTGGTATTCTGGGGAAGAGAAGTAGAAACTAAAAGGCAATAAATGTTTCTACAGAAAGGAGAATGATGAAAGCTTGTTTCAGGGAGTAGAGGTCATGTAATCATAGAATGTGATTCCTGATGTGACTAACATAGAATGCAATTCCTGATGTCCCCTGATAATCCCCTCTTGGCTTATGCCTCAGCCCTTGCTTGCCCCCTGCATGTTGAGGTGATACTTTGTACGTGCTGCCTGTAGGCTCACCAAGTCTTCTCTTCCTGGGCATTTCACTCCCACACCAAGGGTGGAAGATGCATTTGGGTAATTGAAGTTGGAGCTTTCAGAGAGCAAATAAGTGAATCATGCCCTGGTACCTACCTGTCACTATAAGTAAAATCAAGCAGTAAATCAGCATGTTTCATGGAAACAGTGTGGCCCAGGCTTTGCTCGTGGAGCCAGCACAAGACATGTGCATTCACAGATATGCACAAATGGGGCCATCGCAGACGTGCATATCCCACCCCAGCCTGCAGGACCGATGAGGCAAATTTCTCACAATACTGTTGCATTGAAAAGAGCTGGTTTAGAGTGAAAAACACTCTTCTACAGTGTAAATCAGCCCTAAGGAAACTCTGTGCTCAGTGATATGATTAATGCCAGAGCTGGTGCACCACTTTGAATTGGGGAGCAGGGACATCTCCAGTGCAGCACAGGCAGAGGTGATATGTGGGTAACAGGAATGCCGGGGTGCAGGTATTTGACGTTGTCTTTGAAAAAGGCCGGTGGCTGCTCTCTGCCACTTACCCACCATTTCTTTCTTCTCTTTGGCTGACCAAAAACCACAAATGAAATGTTTAGTAATAATTAAGAAAAATATCTCTTTGCTGATGGAGCTGCAGCTACCCATCCCCAGATGTGCCACGAGCGACTCCACTCAGTAGATCTATGCTTGATTAAACTGAACCCCGGCTTCTGAAATACTGGAGCAAGGGCCATTGTGGGACATCATCCAATATAAGTGTGGATTTTTTTTAATTGCTCCTTGTCTGTTTTCCCTGATTTTGATAAGGCCAAAGAGTACCTTGGCTCAGCAATCTTTGCTCTCAGCAGTATGAGGAGAACTCTGGATGGACTGACCTTACTGAGGCCTCATGAAAAACCTTCTGCCATCTGGAGTCCTGCCTGCATCACCTTTTATCTCTCCTTCATTAATATTTATGGTGACAAAACTAGATACTGTCTGAATTAGTATGGAACTTTAAAATTTTGCAATGAGCAGTTTCCTGTAAAATTAAGTTCCTTGACAATTCTTCCATATATTTATATCAATAAAATTCATGCATGTGCAGTTCCCAGGGTGAAATCAATTTTTTTTCAGCAAGGAATAGAAGATTAATGTGATTCTCCATGCACTTTCATCCCCAGACTCTACTGTAAAATGGTGATAGTGCCCTGCCACTCAATTTATATTTTCCTTTGGTTGCATGTTGCTTTCCTCTTCATAGGATTGTCTTTTTACTTTCCCTTTTTGCATCTCCTTTTTTATCTCACATTGAAGATCATTGTTTTGTTACAAGACAGAATCTTCCTCAAAATGGATCAATAATAGAGAAAAAATGGAGAAGCCAGTCAACACTGTGGTAGGCAAAAGGAGTAAAGTAGGTTAGGCAGTTAGCATTCATCAAATATTTAGTGAGTGATACAAGCAGAGGCCAGCTATATGGGATCTTGATATGTTTTTTCTTTGTGCAACTTGGTTAGTCCAATGCACAGGTCCCTGCAGAGCATCCCAGCTTGTACCCGTGGCCCTGACCTACATTTTGCACAGCATGTGTGCCTGTGTTTCTCCAAATGGCAAAGCCCGGTTTTCAAGAGGGTTTTGCTCCCATTTCAAGGTGCCTCCAGCCGCGCACAAGCAGAAACCCAGCTTCTGGCCCCTGCTCACCTTGGCTGTGATGTGGGCTGCTACTGTAGGTAAATGCTTCTAAGCTCCTACTGTAAAATGGTATGACTGTTTCTCCTTTTCTTAGTCAAACCTTTCCTTATTCTATGTTTATTTTTTCTTCTTATAGCAGACACTTCTCTGGGATAAATCAACATTTCCCAGTAGTAAGATCAGCTGAGCTCACATAATTTTTCTAAGCTGTAGCACTGGAGGGTTGACTTTGTTTGGGTTTGTTTTGTGTTGGGGCTTTTTTTCCCAAAACAGCAGGAAACCTGCTAAAGAATTATCCTATGTTGCCAGGGAATGGGCTATCAATTCAAAAAGGCTTTAAGATTCCCAGGGAGGTGAAGGGTTTGTGACCCCAGTGTGTTGGTGGCTTGCCATGCCTCTGCACCACAGTCCACATGATGCCCACAACTTATGGGGCCAGGTTCCTTCTCACACTGGGCTGCATTACAATGAAAAGACATATGCCTGTCCAGAACCTGTAGATACAAGGATCTGTGACAAACCAACTGCTTTGTGTCATCCCTTAAATGCCACAGTATACCCTTTCCACTGCAAGTTTTGCTTTTTTCTCCAGCACCTTAAGTGTAGGTGTATTGCTTTACTCAATGACTGCTTGCTGGCACATGTATTCCTCTTCCTTTACAGTGAGGCTGGGGCTCCTGACAGTGTCTGCAGTTTGTCTGTGGGCCGTATTCCCCCTCGTCGAGCTGCTTGCCAGGAAACTGCCCACCCTTTTGGTTTCTGCAGCCCAAACTTGAGCGATCTTGCTTAGGGTTAGTAAGTACCTGCTGAGTGCATGCCTTTGCATTTATTTTTATTTATCAGTGTCCCTCTGTACTGCAGCTGTCTGCCAGGGTGCTCCCTTTGTGTAGAGCAGATAAGAAAAACACGAGGCTTTGGGATAAGCTGCAAGGCACAGGCTCAGGAAAGTGCTCCGATTTGCTAAAATTGCCTGATGAAGCTTAGAGCAACCACTATAGGCACTTGCAAAGCATGTAACAAAAGTAGCACCTTTAGGCAAATATAACCCTAATTTCTTCATGTAAAAAATAAAAAGGCAAGTTTAGGAAAAATATTAATCCCTGTCCATAGAAGACTTACTTTTCTCTATTATTCCAGGCTAGAAGTATCAATGGAGTTAAACGTTTATCGACACTTGCACAAGCACAGCCAGAGCAAGAGAGCTGAGTAAAGGCAAACCTTTCGAAAAGAGAAGCCAGAGCATGCTGCCACTGGCAAGATGTAGGGTTTGGAGAAAATGAAGATGAGTGAGATTGCCAAACTGAATTGCCTGTGCTTGCAAATTACTTGTAATGGTTCCAGAAATGACTTGTCTAGTGCTGTTTTACCTACCACTAGGTATGCACCTCAAGTCATTAAAAGGAGGTATTGAGACATATAATTTGTTTACAGCTCGTTATTTGCGATTACAATAACAATAGCATGATACAAGCAAAAGCACGCTGGTGTTTTGGTGGTAGCATGCAGACCTGCCTTCTGAGGGCAGCTCATTGCTTGCTGAGAGACTGGTTACAAAACACTGTTTAGACCTATTAGGAGTAATTCTGGGGGCAGACTGGGAAGCACCAGTCCTCCCTTTGCCACAGACAAAATATACACAATTTAGACTTCTTTCCTTGGGTGAGCAAGGCAATGGCGCTGTTCTTTCCATCAGGGTCATTTAGGGTTTGAAAAGAAGAAAATGAGGGAGTCAAGAAATTATAACTTGAGGGTTTTTACCTTCTTCCACATACAGTGTACTGGTGCAAAAAAGCATTGTATGAAAGTAGTTCTCTAACCTCTTGTGAGAAATGCTCACACTTACCAATAAAATTTAGAAGGGGACAAATTCTTCGAAGCAAAACTAAGCTTTATATTTAACAAATTCAGCTGAATTGGTGTGTCACTGTGGCCTAGAAGACAGATCCAGGCCAGCAAGAAACAGAGCTTTTTATACCCTGTCCTGGCCAGGGATCTCTGCTTCCATTCCTATTGGCTAGTACAGATCTACATTTGCAGCCAAGGCTGCCTCGCAGGGTCATTTCTGCAGCCAGGGGAGAGGCTGCCGACACTGACTGTGGTAGCTATGGTGTATTTGCCAAAAGCCTTGTACACAGAGAAGAGACTTCAGCTCTCCTAGTCTGGTCTTGCGGAGCTCCCAGCTGAACTTAGCTGTCTCTGCCTGGAGGTGGTTGTCTCCTCAAAGAGAGTCTACTAGTGACACCTCAGAAGATGGCAACTTCATCTGTCTCCCAGAAACAACTGAGATGCTGCAACAGCAAGGAATTTACAGCAGGATTTTTCTGGAAGAAAGGGGAGAAGGACTCTAAACCAGAGCTCACCAGGACGCTTCTTCTAAAACATCTCTCTTTCTATAAACCAGATTAACAGGAGCAGCTAACTTATCTTTTTACCTAGGATGTGCTAGTGATAGCATGAGTGGTCCTGGATATGTCTGGTATATCTTGGGAAAGCCAGATTTCACAAGGATTGCTTCCTCTGGCTTTTCAAAGTGGGAAATTTGGGCTTCACTGTGACCACATGCACAAATGTGCTTTGTCAAGTTGTCACTACCATCCAAGGCACTTGGATTTTGATGCTGCTTTGACATTTTTCCTCATGGAAAGCTATTAGACACCTTGCATCTGTTACCATTTTCCTTCAATTATGCTGACAGTAATCTTGATGCAAAAAAATTAAAATGTTGTCATCTATATTGGGACAGTTTGGGCAGGGGAGGTGTCTACATAATGAACCAAGCTTCCAGTGCCTAGGGTGTGCTTCAATACCTGAAATAAATTAATGCGAGTTTCTTGATGTCCAGTACGGGATCCAACCATTGCGTAACTCTGAAGAAACCTTCTGTAGTTACACAATATTGTTTGGCATCACCTGCATCTATGGTACAGCTGTGCAATCAAAGCTACATTAAGAGCGTAAGCATATTTGTACACCACGCATACCTCTTAGTGCCCAACTGTGTACAGATACACACAACAAACACCATATTCTTGTTTGGGCAAACAAGCAACAATCCTCTTTTTCCCGCAAAGTGTGAGGGAAATGAGGTCAGAAGCTGAAGCAGGTTTGTGACAACTGTAATTGTTTATTTGAACTGCACGGATGGATGCCATTTTACACACTGGAAAGACAAGTAGCCCTTGCCTTAAAGTACCAAACTGCTACATGTCCCCTGCCTAAAATGAGTCTTGCTAATGAAAATATGCACATTGCCTGACAAGTCTGTGGCTTCTGTGCCAGCTCTGATTTCCACTTCTGATATTTTCCATCTGGGATTCATAAACCCTGGGTCATTCGCATTTATGTCACATGAAAGAGGAGGAGAAAACCCACACACAAGCACTGGCCAACCTTTGTACCTCAGATCAGCAGAGGTATTGCAGAGGTAAGATTTTTTGCTCCACCCAGAGAAGGAAGTGAGTCAGGCACCACTATACATTAGCACATGGGGCTCACTGGTGCTGCCCTGGGCTGTAGGAGAGAGCAAGTGGCAACTTTGCTGTGGTCTTCAGTGAAGGTGAGAATGCAGAGTCTGATATTATGAGGGGGACTTTTATTCTTGTCAAGTTCAACAGATTGGGCTTTGTTTTTTTAATTAAAAAGGAGGGGACACAGTTTATGTACCTTCTCCCACACATACTATGGATGTACATGATGCCTAAAATCCTGGAAGATAGGCACTCAGAGAAAACATCAGTGGAGAAAAATAGACTCTGGGAGTTTGGAGGCTTTGGGCCTCCACTAGGGCCCACAAAACGCACGTTGTTTCAACAAGGATCTCTGCATCCAAAAATCCCCGAGGAACCCTGCCCTCAGAAAGGTTACAGTTTTTATACTCTTCCTAACAATTAACATATTAGATATCTCCAACCATCATTTCTAATTCTCTTGGTGGCCCACCCATCAGTGTCCTAGGCTATGACCCCTGGACCACCTCCAAGGGTTTCTGGGCTCTTCTATTGTTTTGCCTTCCAGTTATCTTGTAGGTGTCTCTGAAAAATACCATGACCTTCAGAAAGCCTGAGAATGTGTGAGAGAATCACTTTAGTAACTTCTAACACCACTTAATATGTGAGCAAGAAAACCTATACTTCTAAAACTCTAAAAATCCACAAAATCCACACCAAACCTTTAGGCATCACTACCATCCCTGTCAGCTGGCTGGTGCCTCCCTAGCATCCAATGGCCTGTAACACCAGGGAAAAAAAGTCCCTCTTTTTAAAATACAGAAGGGAAAATCCTCTTAAATGCTAACAAAAGAGGCAGATTGATTTATGCTGCTAATTAAACAGGCATGTTCAGCATACACAGCGCCTTTTATTCATAGGTAGTTTGCCCGCTTGTCATCGGGGTGCCTCCCCCGGGGGTCTCGCACAGGTGCCGGGGGGGCAGCAGCCCCTGGGTACAGCCCAGTGCGGCTGTCCCGGGCTGTCCCCGGCGCTGGATCCCTTCTCCAGCCCGCCCCTGTGGAGGGAGCCTCCCTGGGCTCCGGACGAGGGCGTGTTGCTGCAGCTGCTGCAGCTGCGGTGGCTGTGCCGGGCTGGGCGGCACAGAGCGGCACCGGGCACTGAACTGGGCATTGCACCGGGCATTGCACCGGGCATTGCACCGGGCATTACACCGCACCACCCTTCTCCCCCGGCAGCTGGAGAGGTCAGTGCCTGTTCCTGCTTAATAACCCCGAACTGGGGTTCGGAAGCGGCGCTTTCGCTGCTCCCGGCGCGCAGAAGGGCTGGGGGAGCCCTGCGTGTCCCCCGGCTCCCAAAACACCCACGGCAGCGGAGGGGAGGGAAGGGGTGGGAGGGAGGAGCCTTTCGCTTGGAGGAATCCCCAGCGTGAAGCAGAGGGTTGGCTTGTAAGGGATGTGGAAGCGGCCGAGCAGCATCATCCGGGAGCAGGGAAATTGCATAGTGAGAGCGAGTGGTCACACAAAGCCTTGCTTTAAGAAGGGCTCCAAATCCTGTTAAAATTGTGTTTGCTGCAGGTGTCTGACACCCCCTTCTGAGCCAGCAGATTGTGCCTCCGCTTACCCGCGTGTAAATTTGGGGTGGGAATATCTCCCTTTTGTAAAGGGACGTGGTGGGGCCATGTTTTAGGCAGCTTGTGGTGGAAGAAGGGTGATTCTTACGTTCTTAAATATGGTACAGAATCTTTGTGTGCAACACAGTGATGCTTTATTAATAATTACTTCATGCTCTAGTCACAGCTACTGCCCTTATCTTAATAAAATAAAGATGCATCAAGGCTCGAATCTACAGACAGAGAAAAGACAAGCTCAGCCTTTATATAACTCCTGGCATCATGCTGAACGTCTCTGTTCGAGCTTCTTAAAAAAAAAAGAAAACAAGTGTTAATTAGGGCAACAGTTTGCTTAAGTGATTTTGTGTGAAGTAATTTTTATCCAGTTCCTTGGACTGATTTGCTGAATTAATTTTTATGCAGTGAGGATAGTCTTTCGGCTGTTGGTTCTCTGATTGCAGACGTGAACACAGAATGACACTGCCAAAAATCAATAACATAGTGTTGGAGCATCTTTCTGTCATTTGTGTCAATAAATGAGAAAATGAAGACAAATCTGTTTCAATAATGTAAATCCAACTTGAAGCTTAATGTTCACAAAATGAAGAGCAATAGGTTGATATTTTAAATTATCTTCAACATATATAAGAAAGCCTCAGTCTTACTAAAAACTGTCACAAACAGTGCATGCCGCCTGGATATAAATAATTAATAGTAAAAACATTACCAAATTGTTTATTTCTTCCCCTTGGATCAGGGAACTTCCCTTGTACTGGAGGACTGGTGATTTTGGACTTGTCCTCCTGTGTTTATATCCACTTGGTCAACAAACCTCTCAGTTTCTTCAGTGAGCTGAGTTACTGTTTGTGAGCAGCTGGAGTTTAAGTCATTGAAGTATGGTCTGTGTTATCCTTAAAGGAATAGCAGTGCTTATTTCGTAGAGCTAAGAAGGAGAGTCAACCTTTGTAGCTTTCAACTTCTCATTCTTAGTGTCCTCTTTATTTTCCAAATTGTGCTAGTTGGATGTTTCATCACCCACTCTTCAGCCCCCCCCCAAAAAAAAACCTGAACCAACCAACCTAAAACCACCACCATATTAGCTCTGAAAGACTTAATTTTAAAACCCAAAGGGCAGACTTTTGTTTGTTTGTTACAAAGAACATCTGTGTCTACAGACTTGGAAAACTAAACTCAGCAGATGAGAACAGGACCACTTTGCTTTCTGCACTAAAAGTGCACTGCCAGTGTCAAAACAAGTGAAGTAAATGGATAAATTAACTGACCAGTTTTCACAATAAAATGGGAAATCACTTTCCAAGTTACACTTTGATGTCAGGACTTCTGTAAGATGCAGGAGTGCATCTTACATTGGCATTTCTGCTTTTTAATGATGGCTCTGAAGCCACCTCAGCTTCAGCAGTCTCGTAGAGAGGGTTTTGCAGTGTGTGTTGTGCAGGTTTGTTGTAGGAAGCTTCGGTGGGTGTTTCCACTGCCACTGCTGTGGTCCATTGAAGCTCTGCCTGTGTGGCCATCCTGGGCTGGGTAAGCAGCAGGCAGGAGATAAAGCTAAACTGAAGTGGAAAGAAGTGGGGAAGTTAACGAGGAGTTTGGATAGATGGAATAAAGCAGTGTTTGCAGGGGGAGAACAACTCCCTGGAAAAGGAGTTTCTGTATTTTAAAGGGTGATACAGCAACACCAACACAGACTGGGCTGTGGAAACCTGTTTTACCTCTAATTTTCAAAACAACCCTAGATCTTTCTGAAACTTGCAGGTAGTGCTCAGTGTGTTAAAAGAACTCACATTATGCTTGTAGTGCACTTTATTAAGCGAGGCATCAAAAAGGTTGCTTCACTGAGAGGGGAGGGAATGGGGCTTAGGGAAGAAAAACACTCTGAAAGTCAAGAGACTTAGCAGCTTAATCCTGCAGTTAAATAAAACCCCCAAACCAGCCCGGGTGGATACATACCCTGTTGTAATGTAGTAGAATGAAGGCTGCTGAGGACCTGTTTCACTGCTCTGGAGCTTGGCTTGATCTGTGTCAAGTGTTCTCATGGGCTTACACTTTGAAACTTTTACGAACTAAGTGCAACTGTAATAAAAAAGATAAATACACTTTTGATTTGCTGCTTCTCTACTGAGGAAAAAGAGGTCTGTTTTTTTGTTTAACTGCACTTAGGTGTTCCCTAGGCTGTTTGCAACGCAGACAGAGCTCTGCTGTGCTAATTAGAAAACGTTGCAGAAAACACACCTGACTGGGAAAGATAATGAAATGAATTCGCTAATCCTGTTCCTCCAGATGAGACCAGTCCACCACCACTCTAACAACATGAGTTCATGAGTTCAACAATTAGCATAAAAGAAGTTTTTTCCCTTTTTTTTTTTGGTTTATTTTTTACATCTTTCTCTTCAGTATAGCATTGTAAGCCAGTTAGAAAGAGCCTGTTTGGGGCAATCAGTGTTCCTGTTATGGTAATAATCCTAACTGCACTACACTGGCTAATAAAACAAGCTCTCAGGACTCAAGGAATGTTATGTTTATTAGCTTTCCCTCACAGTGAAAGGTGAAGGCAGAAAGACATCTTTATTGTCTTGTCATCACCTTTGTTCCCTGAATGAGAGGAGAGGAAAGCTGCAAGAACGAACATGGAACTATTAAATAATCCAAGAAAGAGAGAGAGAGAGATGAAAGAAAGAAAGACAGCAAGAGAGAGAAAGAAAGAAAGAAAAAGAAGGGGAAGGGGAAGGGGAAGG
>JAWWEE010000074.1:67518176-67560628 GCA_035221455.1 Xenops minutus
TTCTAACACCACTTAATATGTGAGCAAGAAAACCTATACTTCTGAAACTCTAAAAATCTACAAAATACACACCAAACCTTTAGGCATCATACACAGAAGGATAAAGGACCATGTACAGAGTGGGGCTGTGTATGCCCTGGACAGGCCCTGCTGTCAGCAACTCCCAGCAAGCTAAGGGCTCCAGACCAATCACACAACACGATGAAGTATTTCAGCCTCATTGCAGCCCTTAGTTGCACCTCACCAGAGCCATTAATGTCAGTGTCTCTCTTTACAGCCGCAGACCTCAAGCTGTGGTCAGTAACTCTGGACGCAGATGAAGTGTGGACACCAGCATGTAGCAACTCAACTCCTTAGAAGGACCCTCACAAGAGAGAAAAAAAATCAGAGGTACAGACATGTAGGGACCAGTCCTCATCCCAGACTTCTTGCAACATCTTGAAGATAAGCAGGCAGCAATGAAAGAGAGCAAACCCAACAAACATCTCCCAACAGTGTATAAGTCCTCAACTCCCACTGAAATCAGAAGGGAGAAGTTAGCATGGAAGATCTGGCTTGAATAAAGAAGGACATGGTTACACTGCAGGTTGCACAGTCGTAGAGAAGACAGCAATCCTAAAGTCTCCTGAGACCCAGTCTTGTGCTCTTTCTTCCCAGGTTCATGACTCATTAATCTTCGAGAAGCTTACACTAAGATTTCCATGTTTGTTTAAAGTTTTAAAATTAAACCTAATCCCCTGCAGGCAATCTTTTATGGCTTTTTTTTTTTTTTTTTATTCCAGATGGAAAACAACCCTAGACCTTCTCAGCAGATCTGCTAGTACAGAGATGAAATATGATTTTACTAGTCTTTTTAAATCCCTTATTGATCGTTTCCTGGGTTTGCGAAGGGTTCACAGGTGATAGTGTTGGTCCTTCAAGTATGACTGTCCATTTTAAGTGCTTCCTTCTGCATTAAAATATTAGAAGACAGGGTGCAAAAAAGGCAATATGGACAGTAAGGCTGGAGGGCTTGCTAAAGCCCCAGACCCCCACCAGCTTCCTTTGAAATACAGTTTTCACCTGATGTATTTAAAGCATTACAGAGGGAGTGGTGTGGTGGTCGCAGCCATTTTAACCAAGCAGAGTGCTATTGACTTCAGAGAGCAGAGAATTCACAGCAATTGGCCTTCTGTGAGTGGCAGAGGTGAAGGACTTACTTCCTTTTGGATCTGCTGTCCCACCTCAGTTTGTAATTTCCTGATTGATTTTGACACCAAAAGGTTGGATTCTGTTCCTGGTGTGTGAATGCAAAGCCACCACATGGGACAGAGGCACCAAACCTGGGACACCTCCTCTGGGCATCAAACCCTGGGGCCCAGGGCAGGATTTTGGAAATGTTAGAGCAGGGGTCCCACCAACACCAGCAGTACTCATAGAATTCCACACATGCTCTTGGTACCACTGTCTGGAGAAAAGAACTGCCACCAAAAAGAGAGCCAGGAGCTGAGCTCAAGTGTGGACCTTGATCATACACATAGCTGTAGCATCAATCACCTGATAACCCTGTAAGCCACATCTGCTAGAGATGCTACCTGGTTTCCAAGCCATCAGCTGGCTCTTGGTCTTGGCTTTTTCAGAAATCTTGTTCTTTGAAATAGTTAGAGCATGTAAATTGGAACAACAAAGGGAAAGAGATTAACATACTGAAAGAAGAGGTGCTGAGCAAAGAGCTTCACTGGCAATTTTAATGTAAATGAATCACATCTGGTAATACTACAAGGAAGTGAAAATGGGATCTTATTATGAGAGATGCTGGATAATGGTGATTACACTCATGGTTGCCTGAACTACAAGTATACATACAAATGAAAAAAAAAATCAGGTGTACCTTTAACCAAACATGGAATCACACAATAAGTAAGGCCAAAAGAGATTGTCTGGCCCAATCCCTACCCAAAGCACAGCCACCTTCAAAGTCAGAGTAAGCCTTTGCTGGGAGAGCCACGCACAACCCTGCAGGGAATGGTTTGACCAGCATCCCTCTGAAAGTTGTTTGTTAATGTCTAGTTGGGATTTCCTGGTGTATAACTTCTGTTTGGTGTCTCTCATCCTTTCACTGTGCACTTCCAGGATGATTGTGGCCCTGTATTTCCTGTAAGGTGGTGTCAGACAGCAGTAAGGTCTCCTTTCAGCCTCCTTTTCTTCAGGCTGGACAAAGCCAGCTCTCTTGTCCTCTCCTGGTACACCATATCCTTCTCTTGAACTTGGTCTGTTACCAAGGATCCTACAACTAGACACGGAACACTTAGATGTGGCCTCACAAATGCTTTGTGTTTCCTTCCAGAGAGGCTGATAATTTGCTTGGTTTGGTTATATTCTAAGTTCTCTAAATTTAAGAGATCTTGCTTTTCCTGTTTAATTACACTACTGACTAATGCTAGATATATGATACTGAGAAGGATCCTTTAGCTGACCACACCTGGCAACTCCCATCTTCTTACCTTGTTTCTAATTATCAGAGTAAGGAGGTTCCTGAACAACTTTTTACTGAGAGAAGTAGTACAAAATCCAGTTTAATTACCACTCTGGCAGAGCTAGAACAGTCTGGAACAGAAGTCTACAGTGAGCTGTGGGTGATGATAGAGGTTCCAAGCCTTAAATGGGAGTCTCATGATGTGTCTTAAGCTCCTACATTCCTCTTCACCATTTTAAAACACAAAACCTGGGCTTGTCCTTACCTCAGTGCCTGTAAAGCAAAGCACATCCTGTGGTAGTGATCTTGAGCCACACTTCGGTGCCACTCCTCTTTTCCTACAAATATGCAGAGTCATGCAAAGTGAGCCAAGAAACTTCTTGCACCCACTTTTCTTGCCCCTCCAGGCACAAGTGCTTTTTTTTTTTTTTTTTGTAACAAGCTCCACCTTGTCTCTGCAAGAATGACATGGGCTGCAACCCAGCATGGCACATGGTCCGGTTTTCACCACACGTTTCCTTCAGGATGGCCTCTGTGGATTGGGAAAACATTAAAAGCTGACCAGCACTGAAGACTGAGCCAGCTTTTGTTTCAATAAATATTAGATACAATCAGTTGTGTGATCTCTGCAGACAAGTGCTTCAGCAAGGAGGGCAAATTCTTCAGTGCTGTGCCTCATGGTAGAACCAGAGCTTTGTATGGTCTATGGCCAAGTCCTATCACATCTGACGCAAACACATTTGTGTCTAGGCAGGCAGGCACAGGAGAGCAGGGCAGGGACGCTGCAGCCAGATTTGCAAAGTCTGACTTGCTCCTCTCTACCCTTCCCCCAGGACTCTCTCCCTCCATCCACCCCTCACTCCCTGTCGGTCTGAGGCAAGCCAAGGCACGTGGCCAGCCTCTGGAGCAGGAGCCAGTGCACACCAGCAGATTTCAGACTCAGGATATTTTCCTTTGAACAACTTGACAGCGAAAGCTTTCATCCTGGAGAAGACTGACTTGCATCTGTGGCTCATCTGCCCATGTTACTGGAATTTGCACACCAGGAGCTAAAACCTGGGTTTGGCTTTAGGTTGAGTGCTTGAGTGGGGTGGAGCTGTCAAGGTGACCTCCTACCCCTGTCTTACAGGACAGCCTCGGATATATGGAATGTCTTATGGCTGAATTGTACCTTGGCAAAGCTGTTTAGTATTCATTCTTTGGGGGGCCAATTTCTGGCTATCATACAAAGCAGGGGCAATTCATGAGGAAGAAAAGGCATCCTTTTTCTAAAAAAAAGTGGTTTGGGGTTTTTTTGTTCCACTCCAAGAAGCCTGAAAGGCAGAGTGACAAGATGCATAAAGAGAACATTTATGCAGACGAGCAGCGTGGCCTATTTAAGAGCAAAGTGAAAGAGCAATTATTTTGCAGCTCCATTCTGATGTTAACCGAAAATAAAAAATGTCAGGACTCAGCAAAAGGACCACACACAGCCAAGGAAGCAGCACTGGAAGCAGTGGGTTGCAGTGATGAAGGGACCCTGAGTGGGAAGCAAATGAATGCTGAGGCTCCCACTCACAAAATCACCAACCCAAGGTTTGCAGGAGTAATTGCCATGGGTGAGAGCATTAAAATCCCTCTGTGAGGCAGGCTGGAGGCAGTACAGAAATCAAGCCAGTTACTGTTGTACTCACTTCCCTATCCAGGAAGCCAAGGCTGACTCTGCCCTCTATTTCTGACCAGCCAAGCTCACACAGTCAATACTGCACTTCAGACAAAGCTCACAGCAAAGCTGTCTGTATGTTCCATAGGCACAACCAATCAGCTCTTAGGAAAAGATTTTGGAAGCCTTGGCAGAAGGCACCACCGACTTACGGTGAGAGAAAGCCACCAGTTTTGCCTATAAAACAGCTATTTTTTCATTTTTTATTTTGTCTCTTAGAGGAGCTTTTTTCAGGTTTTTTCTTTTTTTTTCAGGTTTCAGAGAGGGGAAGAGGAGACTAAGCTAGCTACCTGATTTGTTACACATGGTGCAGCTGAAGTGGGTGCACTGACCCAGCTGTGTTGACACATGTAGCAACAAGGGAGAAAGTTAATGAAGGGAACAAATTAATTTTGGTGTTTGAATCCCCTGTCTCAGACTTCTGAAAATAAATTCCATTGAGATGAGCAAGAGTGGCTCACACACTGTCAAACTACCTGCAAGCTTCAGCACAAGTGGCACTCCATCCCTACATACAGCCTTCACTCTCTGCAATGGTAATGTACAGTGGAATGTGATATACAGCTCCTATGCTTCTAAAAGGTGATTCTTGTCAACTCCTAGGCCCCTAGAAGCATATTCCCAGGGTATCCTGTTTAATCGCTCCCAAGTAGCTTAAAATTAGCTCTCCTGAAGTCCAGGGTAGCAACTCTGCTGTCCTTTTTTCTTATTACATTGAAAAACAAACTCAACCATTTCATGATCGCTGCCACAACAGCCACCTACCATTAAATTGCCCATGAGTTTTTCTCTATTCATGAAAAGAGCAAATGCAAGACGGCATCTTTCCTAGTTGGTTCAATGAGTACCTGAGACAAGAAGTTATCTCCTGCAAACCTCTAAAATTTCTGAGACGTGCTCATCACAGCACCATGATATTTCCAGGTCATGCCTGGGAAATTGAAACCTACCATAAGAACAAGGGCTACTGACCCAAACTAGTTTCCTAAAGACCTATAGAATAATTCATCCGTGTTTTGTTTTGGTTGGTTGGTTGGTTTTTTTCTCTGAAAGAGGGGATCCACAGTCTTTCTTAAATTAGCATTTGGCCTCTAACTCAGGTGCTCTCATCCCCTCCCTTCCTTCCCTTACTTTCCCCTCACTTCATGGCTACATCAAGGACATAGAGGTGTACCTACATGGATCCAGGAGGTGCACAAAGGACCCTTGTTCACCACCAGCACACACCACCGCATCAGAATGCAGCTGCACCTGCCAAGGCAGTGGTCCCAGGAACAGCATGGGGCAGATGCCAAAGAGGCAGCATGTGGAGGCCACTGTGCACTTTGAGGCAGCAGAGTCACCTACATGGGGTCAAATGGCACTATGAACCCCACCACATGGTCACAAACAGGCCTCATTTAGGAGCACAGGTGTAGCCCTGGGCTCCTAGCACCAGCTGAATATGTTTCTCCCAGAGCAAATGCCACTGTAGTCAACAGAATTTATGCTTTCAGCTTCATACCACTGTTTACAATCAGTGCAATGGGGGACAAAAGCACATCTGTGTCTCATGGAGGCATGGAAGTAATTATATAGAGGATTTTTAAGTGCTTGGATAACTTGAATCTTAAGACCTCTCTACATACTGTAAGGCACGTAGACCTCCTTGAGGCATGGTCTGTAAGCTCAGAAAGAGAAGGAAAAAAGCCCCATGCCACAAAGATACCAACAGCTGGATGCTTGCAGAATAGGATAGCTTTGCCTCTGAGCAGGACAGGGAGCGGATGCTCATGGCTTTATTCATCCTCTCACAAGGGTCATGTTCAAAGCAAACAAACATCAATAGAAAGAGAAGGGAAGCACACAGCACCAGAAGGAGAGGGGAGTCCCATCAGAAGCTGTGGTGCCAAACTCAGCTATCAGACTCCAGCCTCCTTTTGGACGTGATTCCATTTGTAGCTAGCACAACAGAGAGGAAAATTTGATAAAAACTGATGATCAATTGATAATCAGTTGATAATTGTTAATTTTGTCCATTGTTCCCGCTGCAAAGGACATGCAGCAAAGGCCTCCTTCAGCTGCTTGCACCTGGGTGTCTCACTGCCACCCAGGCCACCCACAGCTACTTGTGGCAGCAACACAGAGATAGAAAATAAGGCTCAAGACATACAGGAAACATCCATGTGCCTGGAGAGGCAGCTGGAGGCCTGCTGGGGTGTGCCATGTTCCTCGAAGTCCCCTGTCTACAGCAATAACAGAGACAGCATTAATTAGAGCAGGAGAAGACAGCAGCTCATCAAGGAATTGCAACAGTGAATCTCAAAGGGGGATGTCCTGTTAATTCTTATTTTGCCTGCTAACAGAGGGCACATGCATATATCAGTGGTGGCAATGAAAGGCTACCAGCCTCATGTTTCCCATGGCCTGCTTTGGTCTCTTGGGCAGCAGAAAGATTCTGAATACATGTGCAATTCCACTGTACACTGTGCCAGTCTAGAGGTTTGTCATCCTCCTGGCACCCACTTAGCTCTGATGACCACTGAAGCGATGACCTCAACTACACTCAAGTTTCCACTTAAATCCCATAAGGGGCAGAAACGACACCAACACTTCTGTGCCACGTCCTGGACACAGGCAGCCTTGTCTCCCCTCTGTAACTGATGCTCCCCACAGGTGAGAAGACAAGGACAATCTGCTTGATGCTCAGAAGAAAATTAATCTGGAGAGAGTTTGTCTCTGATTACATTTTCTGAACTTCTAAAGCTCTTTGAGCCAAAACATGACATCATCCAAACATAACCTGATGCTGTAAAACACAACACAGGATAAAAATACATAAACTCGTTAAATGAGAAATAACTTACAGCCACTGAAACCCAAAAGAACAGGATGCAGCAAGGTCTTTGTGGTCACACTGAGGCACACGAACAGCAGCATATAGCACACCAAATAGGATGAAACAGAGGGAAACCGCAGGAAAATGGCATAACTAGAGAAGAGAAAGTACTGTCCAACCCACCCAGCAGTAGGCCTGGAAGCAGGGATTTTGCGGCTGACCCCCTTGCCTCACTGGGAGCAAAGTGAGGCAAGAACATGAGAGGTGGCAGCACAGTAGGGTTTATGGCCAAAAATTAGATGAGATCCAACAGAGGCAGCACAATGGAAGTGGAGATGAAGGGGAAAAGGACTTTGTCTTTTATCTGGATAAGTGTGCCCAACTGAAGCCAGGTTGGTCCTCCCAGGTGTTATTGTACACCCCACTGGTGAGAGTCCAGCCAGAGCTGCTCTGGTCTTCACAGATAAAACAAAGGGCAGACAAAGCCCTAGATTGGGAACGAGAAGCATATAGGACTGGAACATCTCTAGAAATGAAACAACCCCCACTCAATGCATTTGCATTCACCTTTGTGAGGCAGGACCACAGGATTATCACTGCTGTTTGTCTCAGGGAGGGGAAAGTGACATTTTAGACCCTGAGTGCTGACAAATGCAGGCAAATGATTTTTTAGCTGAGTATCTGTAAATTAGAGAAATGTGTTTTGCTTCCTTTGATAAGGCAACAGCAGTCTAGTGCTGGATCTGCCCTCTTTCACCTGTCCCTGCTGCCTCAGGCGCACACTGTAATACTTTATTTTAATCAGTCTTAAACGAGCAGTGAAATCTGTAACCAGTTTAGTGCCTTCTGCACTGCTGCAAAAGTATTTGTGCAGAAGTGTGGCTGCAAAGCCCTGTTTGCTTCTCTGGAGGGACCCAGCCAGCTCAACCAGCACCGTGTTGTTTTGGTTTTCCATTTGTTGCATGGGAGAAATTAGTTCCTGAATACCTGGGACTGAATTTGAACCTCTACCAGCCTTAAATAAAGGATATTTAGTGACTCTATTAGCTACATTTTAGTCTGAGTATTTCCGTCTCTTCTTCCCTCTCCCCAGCTGTGTTTGGGTCTTTAGCTTTGCTGCAATTGTCAAGCATTTGAAATGATGTTTTCCGCAGACTGAATAACCTCCATCTTTCTTTGCCACCTGCTGTCTTTTGGCCCACAGCTGGTACAGAACCAGGAAGAAGAAAACAATTACCTGCCTGGAGGAGTTTTCAGACATGTTGCCGAAGAGCTCTCACACAAGAGATGCTTGCCAGGGAGATGCAGGAGTGAAGAGATGCTTACCAGGGAGATGAAGGAGAGCAAAGAGATGCTTACCAGGGAGATGTAGGAGAGTGAGGCTGCCCCACAAGGGAGAGGGAGCCTGGCCACCCCACAGCTCCTTCAGCAGAGCCAGGAGCTGGGCACAGGTCCATCAACAGCCCTAAGTGCAGCAATGAGGCAGGTCCAGCAACCACCCAGGGAGTCTGAGCAGAAGCGGCAGGAGAGGGAGGCACCTACATGGGTCTAGGTCCACCTGGGAAGTCTAGGCCATCACTCAGCATCACTCCAGCAGCACCAAAACCCCTGGCTGAGCTGAACCAGGGCTGCTGGACCCAGGGTAGAGTGGGCAGAGGCCCCATGGGAGCCTAGGCAGCCTTGTTAAGGCCTATCAATGCTTCCAAGGCTCTGCTGATGCCAGCTGTTCATTTTTGCATTAGCTTTAGTTTGTTTTCCCCTCATCCTTTATTGAGAGAACACTCTGCTTGTGCTCTGCACGGTGGGTCGGTGAAGCATGGCTCCCCACTTGGGGATGGCATGGGCAGCTGGACTGGCTCCCCCACCACTGCTCCCTGTCCCACCTTTAAACTCTCATGTTTCCTTCTATCAAAAGCATGGCCAGCTGTAAAAATAATATCCTGGCATGGATGAAACAATACAGGGCGATATGCAAACACCTAAGCAGAGCAAAGTGAGGCTATGTATGGCTCAAGAGAGGGAGCATGTGAAGCAAAATTAATTTCGTTTTATTAAAGAACCAGGGGCACTTCCCAGATTTTAAGCGGCAACAGGAGGAATCTGGCATGCCCCTCCATCAGAGATGTATAGAGCTCACAGACCAAAGGGAAGAGAGCATATGGAATGTGTTAACCACGTCTGTCATTGAAGTAAGGAGCTTTAAAGAGTTCAGAGGGAAACTGGATACATTTCCAAACAAAGGCTGAAGAATAGGGGGTGAGTAACAATGCCCAGTGGGGAGGGGAGAGGGGTCCCATAGCCTTCCCTCTGACTGAGAAAGCCTGAAGCACTATGGTCTTCTGAATATGGAAGTTGTATAAAACTGGTTAAAGATGTGCACTGAAGAACTGAAAGATGAAACCTGAAGGCATTAATCAAGAAGCTTTATTTGGGAAATAAAAAAAAGTAAGGGCCCAAATAAATGATTAAACTTTCTAGGTGCCCACACTGACTATACACACCATTGGTAATGCTTGACCCACTCTGCCCCAACCCTCACTCGACTTTGCTTGCAAGAAAACTACTGCCTAGGAAGGTTTTTGCTTTTAAAATAGATCAGAAAGCAGAAATAATTGAAGCTCGTAAATGATGTTTCTGCAGCACAGAACACTATCAAGCAGTTCTGGTCCCACTATGGCTTCTGATCACCGTGCCTACTCCTCTGCCATCAGGTACAGCAGGCTACTCAACCCCACTCATACATGAATCCAAACCCACTTTGAAGCTTTATAGCTGCTGTGTGTGTCACCTGCCACTGGCCAGGGGGTGGCGTTCCCCTGCCCGAGGGGATCCAAGGTGCTCTGGGAAGAGCAAGAAGGTCAGGCAGATCATCAGCTAAATGCAGGCTGAAATGTAACCTATAAACCACAGGATGGTCCTGCTGAAGTGAACTAAACATCTTCTGCTTTTGTTGTCTTTGCTGGAAAGGATGGGGCTGTCAGTGCAAATGAAAACACAGGTCACAGGGTGCCTGAAAAAAATCTCAGAAATTGAATATCAGAAATCTCTTTCTTCAAACTCCTATATCAGGCTTTGGGCAGCAGCCTCTGTACCCTGAGCCTGAAGACTGCTCAGGAGATGACTGCCTTGCTCCTGCAAACCTGCCAGGTCTGCACTAGGCAGTGAAGCACAGCACCTTCCCATCAGTTGTGCCATGCAGGCATCAGCGTTAGGAACCTGCTGGCAATAGATGGCTATGAAAGCATTACAATATTCCCTTCCACAGTCAAGAACAAAATTTAGGAAAGTGATGTTATTAAGTCTCTAGCAACTTAAGTAGGCATCTCTGGCTTGGACAAAGTGACAACTACATCTCATGGCAGCGGCTCTCTCCAGTGGTGCTGGAGATGTGACAGCCTTTGGGCATAAAGCTTTAGTTGTAGAGTATCCCAGTAGATTAATTTTCCTGTGTAACTCTGAATTAGCATCCCTTTCTTTGCCTTCTCCATCTGAGAACATGCTAGAAATAACATATCCTTCCTCAGAAATGAATAAAAATTTGATGGATTCACAGTGCAGAGTGAAGTCCCAGCTCTCATTTAGCTGCCTTTGCAACAGCAGGCACTTGCAAAGGCTCACACTCTGATAGTTTCCCTCTTGCATTGGTTATTTTATTTGGAATTAGCAAGTTGTATTATCATTTGGGACTTTGCATGTCACAGACTAAAGCATTTCAAATGCCCCTCTATCATGTGTATGGTGCTAGCACACTTGTGAAGGAGACTTTGAAAAGGCTAATAAGGGCAAAAGTGAGATGAAAAAAACCCCAGGCAAACACATAAATTAAAAATGAAAAACAAATCAAAGGGAGAAAACACCCTAAAAAGTGTCTTATCTAGCTGACAACTCTGAGTAGCTGTAATGATTATGAACACTGTAAGGTTGTAAATGTATTGTTCTAGTCTATTCCATGTCCATATAACTCAGCCTTATGTAAATTGCTGGCAGTGCCCCTCTCCTGTGTTATGTGTCTGATCTGGTCAACTGCACTGTGGTGACATGCAGAATTCCACTGGGTTTGTACCAACTCGATGCAGTTGCTCTTTGAAGTTCTTTGCTATGAAACTGATCTGAGCTGCTGCTAAGAAATCAAGTAATGTGTGGAAATTGTCTCAGCCCAATGCCTGTTCATATTTTTTGGTGCTGCTGTTGCTTACCCCTGCCCTCTTCTCCTCATGTTACTGCCCTTTTCATTCTTGATTTTATTTTGTATGCTGACAGGCCAGGATTTACACACCCAGTTTGAAATACCCAGTAGTCCTTGTCAAGATGCCCTTCAGAGCCAATCTAGTCTTAAAAGAGCAAATAAAATAAGTCCCATGATGGTTTCATCCAGAAGTCTTGCCACTGCTAGTCTGCCTGCTCTTTTGCTGGGGCATGTGCATATCCTGTAAAAACATTTAAAAAGAGCATTTTGATAGCAACACAATTACTTTGATATGTTTTATTACATCTGCCTAGACAGGCTATCAGTTTAAAATCTTAAGTTTCAGTCAAAACAAGAAAAACATCTGAAGCTGATGAAATTGCATCAAGCGACAAATGATGCAAAATAAGACTATTTTAATTTAATATTTTATTATGAAAATGTATTTTAGTATGTATCGTACAGGGTTTTTTTCTAAGTCCCTAACCAAGATTTTAACACCAAACTTAAGTGGCAAATAAGTTTTTTAATCAACAATTGCTATCTTTCCTTACTTGCACCAAGGAGCATTGGTAGGGCTTAACTCTTACTTTTTTATAAGTCATCAAAATCCTCAGCCTCAGGAAAAAACCCCATACTTTAGAAGTAAAAAAAAATATTGGACATCTTAGGTCAAAGAGGAGAGAGAATGCACAAGTAATTAAGATACAGCTATTCTATCCTTTTACCAAGGATTTTTCAGCCTGCCTTTTTATACCTCGTTTTACTAACACATTCACACAACAGTGACGCTCTATACTAGTCAGGGAACATGTATCAACATTAAAAATAATGGTTTTATCTCTTGGGCAACATATTCCTGAGCATGTTCCAGACAAAAAGAGAGGTAAGAGACATTACCCTGAAAGATCAACAGACTCCCTCAGGAATTATTCTACTTTACCAAAAAAAAAGCTCCATGGTGCTCAGAAAGCATTCCTCATTGTATAAATACAAGCATCTTGAACCATTTCAATGTTTGGTAGTTCTTAAGACACAGCTTTCACCTTTGGCTACAATTGTCTGAGTCTTCAATATTCCCTCTGACACTTGGGCTATTTTAGCTCTGGTTTGGGTTGGACGGGAGCTTTAAAGGTCATCTAGTGCAACCTCCCTGCAATGACTGAGGACACCTTCCACTAGATCAAGTTGCACAGAGGCCCATCCAACCTGACTGAATGTTTTTGGGCATGGGACAACTACCTCCTTCCTGGGCATCCTGTGTCAGTGTTTTGCCATCCACATAGCAAAGAATTTCTTCCTAATATCTGATCTAAATCTTTAAAACTGTGACCCTACAGTTGTAGGGGGCCTTTCTTGTAGGCCCCCTTTAAGTATCAGAAGGCCACAATAAGGTCTTCCTGGAGCCTTCTCCAGGCTGAACAACCCCAGCTTTCTCAGCCTTTCCTCACAGGAGAGGTGCTCCAGCCCTCTGATTATCTTTTATGGGCTTTTACTGGACTCACTACAGCAGGTCAACATCTTTCTTATGTTGGGGACCCCCAAGCTTGATGCAGTGCTCCAGGTGGGGTCTCACCAGAGTGGAGAAGAGGGGGAGAATCACCTCCCTCAACCTGCTGGCCACACACTTAGAATGCTTTTTTTTTTTTTTGAGACAGCAATTAGTATGCTCTTTATGTCAGAAAATATATAAACATGAGAAAACCCAACAGAAACTAACACCAAAGAATCACAAGCCAATGCTTTCTTAGATGGCATGAAGATACTACAACCAAATTAAACTGAAGCATTTTACATGGTACCTCAGAAATTCCCATAGATTCCACTGGTAGAGTTATGCTGCCACCTATAGTGAAGATGAACCTCAGACTCATGTCATTTTGCTAGGCAACGTGTTTGCAAAAATCACCGCTTGTCTTTCTCTTTTTTCTATTAAAAGTAGTTTCTTCTGAAGTATCTGTTACTCATCATTGTTGAGACAAGCTGCAGGCATAGGTGGCCTTTTGACCTGACCAAATACAGCTGTTCATACACTTTGATCCCTTATGTACCAAAATGTACAGTTTAATTTGGCTCAGGAACATGACTGTCCATCACTGTCAGCCCAAAAGCTGGTCCAAAATTACAACCCTGTTTCTCTACTCCAATTAGTGGCCAAGAAATGCAGCAGGCATGGGCAGGGAAGCAGCATGCTCTCCCTGCCATAATGCTCCAAGATGTGTTTTTCCTTCCTCCCTTGTGTGAGCACACCACTATAGGTTAGTACCTGGAGCCTGTTCCTTGAAACTGAGACACCACTTGAACTCTAGTATAAACTCACGACTATGTCTTTAGGACACCTCTTCTTCCTCCCAAGAACAAGAGCAGTCCACATGGCCTTTTTATCTACTGTGCCCTATTCCAGCAGCTAGTCATCAGCCCTGAGCAGGAAGCTCTGTTGCTCAAAGGTGCTTTTTGTGTGCACAGAATTTAGACAACCTTACTTCAGGCAGACAGCCTCAGGAGGCCCATGCCAGCACACCTCTTGAGGCTCACACCATGAGCAAAGCAGAAACAAGCTCTGAAGGTACTTCCACCTCTCTAAAGCTGAAGTAGCTTGGCACTGGTCAAGTGTTGCAGTTCTTGATGTACCTTTCTGCATCTTTTTATTTTCCATCTGCCTTGCCATAATGCATATACCATCTGCTCCTTCACCTCTCCAGCAGTATCAGCTATGCCAAAATCTAGGCATTAGGCCACCAGTGCCATCTTAAGGTTACTTAGCTGGGAAAATAAGGCCATCTGTTCACTCACAGCGAGCAGTGCGCATCATCACACTCCCTTTATGCTCCTATCTTTCCAATCCTTCCCCTGGCCTGCCTGATAATTCAGTTTTTCTTCCAGCTTTAGGAACCAAATGGTTTGTACAAACAATAAGTTTGTACAATCTGCGGTACCACTGCAAAGCAGCAGTGCAGCGCTCAGGAGTCACTCCTGGACAGCTTGGATAGCTGCTCAGGCCAGCCAACTAGTGGGATTTTCTCATTTAGCTTTAGGGAATTCAGCAGCTTCAAAACTATGCAGTGAGAGAATCTCTCTCTTGAACTGCAGTTGTAATTCAACCAAACTGCACAGACAGTAGTGGTGCAGCCAGAGTGGACAGCCAAATACAAGTGCCGCCATCAAAACAAGCATAAGAATGAGGTATTTCATAGTGTTTCCTGTGCCAGAAGGTATGTATTTTTACCTTTTTGAATTGATAAATGCAACCAAGATCTCTCAAAGTCAGGGCTGCTTACAGCACACAGGCAAAGGTATCAGCAAATCAAGACAGCACTGTAAGCAGCACAGTGTATTTTCAGAGTAATACGATCATTTACAAACTCCTTGGGCGGGTGTTTGCACTCCCTTGTGTTCAGTGGGGGGACACAAGGCACTTGCAGCAATGGAAGCTGCATGATGGTCCATGACACCTGGGCTCAACAGCCCACCATTATTATAGGAGTTGCCTAAAGAAAAGAGGTTGGGTTCGTGGGCATCTTTCAGTCTCCTTATCACCTTAGTTGGTTATTCAAAAAGTAGGCTGTTCTGGGAAGTAAGCTGGGATGAAGATTCAAGATAGTCTGTGGTCCCTCATCTCCATAGATAAGCTGCAGCTAAGCAGGAGGAATTAAGAAACACTGTCTATACAGTAAAGTGAGGTGACAGAGTCCTCAGTACCCTTCCCTTCCCAAGTACAACCTGAGCACATTCAGATTCTACATTCCCATCACACCCTTCAGCTGTAATCCGCATATTTCTGAGCTTCTTCTCTACTCCCGACAACTCCTGTTGCCCTTCCATATATTTCAGAAAGAGAAGAAAGATCCCACTTTCCAGTCACTACATGGACTAGCACAAACATTATTTACACATCATTTGAAAAGAAAAACATGTTTAAACATGGTTTTAGCCCAAATCCAGGAGCCACCAGATTAAAATAGGCTTAACTGTTCTGAAAGAGCAGAGGTCCAAGTCCTGGGTTCATCACACAAGATCAACCTCTCTCTCCCAAGAGATGTATGTATCTTAAAGAAGTTTAAATCACAATACAGTATCCTGACTTCAGACACCAGACTGGTCTCAGTTTCAGTCAAATAAGATTTGTATCAAAAGTGACAGATTCCAATCAAAATGGTGCCTTGTGAAAACATTCCATGATCCCATCCCTATACCCATTGGCAGTGATTCATCATTCTCAGTGATATAGGACGGTACATGCACATTTCTTTTTTTTTTTTTTTATTGCTGTTAATTCAAGGAAAAAGGTTGCATAAAATCCAATCTCTTCTAGAAATATAAGTGACCTTTCCAGTACATTTCAAATATCAAAGTATATGGTAAACATACAAATAAAGAGAAGGTAACATACCTCCTATTTACAGTACAGTATTTTAAATCATAAAATAAGTTCCATAAAGTACAACTGGCAGGTAATTCACAATACAAGTCCATTGGTGGTTTAACACCCTCACTTCAACTCAAACACAGTTCATTCATTTCAAGTGGTCCAAAAATACCCAGATCAAATAAAAATTTTAATCAAAATAATTTTCATTTACTACTTAAACTTTTTTTTTTTTAAATTAAAGCTTTGATCTACCTCCCTCTCCCCATTCCCCCCCCCAAGAAAAAAGTTTCAAAATGTACACTGGTGCTATAAATATAAATGCTACCTACCTATGAAGAAATGTAGTAATCAAGCCTTTTTTTTTCTTCAAGTTTTTTGTTTGTTTAGCAATTTATTAGACGGCTGAACCAAAGACTGATTTCTATTTCATCCCTCTACTGGACACTGGGTCTGATTTAAAGAAAAAAAAAAAAACATTTCTGCCATGAACTGTGAGGAATGCCAAACCCTATGGATATACAGTGGTAATTGTTGATCGATGTTGAATGCAGCAGTCAAAAAACACACTCATCTTCCAGATAACCTCAGTGCAGTTTAGGAAATCAAATATTACCTGGAAGCAATTTAGTACATATATTGGCTTTTAAAAATAAAATAAAAAATACAGCAGCATTAAACTTACTTACTCATGATACTGACATGTTTAATACCATCTTAACACTCATTTCAGTCTTTCACATTATACCGTAATTACGCATAGTGGTAAATTGTTATAAAATAGTGACTTTGCTATTTGGTAGACAGGTTCTAATACTAATACCTGACTATTCTGTAGAAAACCATAGCTTTTGTTCAGTTTGAAATAAAACATTTACATTCTAAGTACAATGCAACACTGTAATAGTTTAGGAAAAAATATTCAATCAAGTAGTGTTCATTCTGTGTTGACACGATGTAGAATAGCTTTAAAATAGAAAAAAATGCTGTCAACTTTCATTACAATGCAAACACACTGAGTACAACATTCATACCATTTTTTTCATCTTTGTTGCTGAACATACAGGCTAAAAAGCTACAAGGGAAGAAAAATCTGTCAATTTAAGCTTGTTCATTTTTCTAAATCTGTTCCAGTCCACACAGTTTCAGCCCCTTCCTGCTCTATATATTTTCATTTACTTTGGACTCTCAAGACCTGTGCATACGTATTATTATCAGTTATAGTACACATACAGTATTGTGTTTTCCTTTGGACTCTGCTAATAGGACATTTGAACATCTCCCCTCAATTCACGAGCATTAAATTTAGAGTATGGGCAGGGTCTGTATGAGCTGCTAAACACTCATGCAAGTCCAACGTATCCACATGGACAACAGCGAAAGAAAACAGCAGCCTAAAGCAGAACAGGGAGGGAGAGAAGAAGATTGTGGTGGGGAACATGGCCAAGTTTCTTCTTTCACCATATGGCTGCTCCACCAGTGATGTCAGAGGAAAATTTTAAAAAAAAAAATGCAGTAAACATTGCACAAGTCTTCAGTGCAAAACCATGGTTTGAATGCTCTGTCTGATTGTTTGGCTGTGTGTTTGAATTACATGCATTATGCAAGCCTTTTGTAGAATCAGGAGGACACCAGGGACTCAGCTTTCTTCTTTTGTACGGAACAGAGATGCAAAAGCAATGAAAAATTCCAAAATAATATAAAACCGGGAACATCCCAAAACACAAGACCAGCCCCCTCCCTCCCACACACACCTTCCCCCAGTTTCCAAAGCGTCAGCTTAAGTAGGTAATGTTTACTTGTTTCAGTCTGCAGAATCCAAGGTATCATTGGAAGGGGGAGGGGGAGGTGCGTATCTCAGTCTGTAAGTGCCTAAAACAGGAAAGAGAACTACTAAGTCACTGCTCACAATTAAAATGGATTACAAAACCACTACAAGGTATCAAAATGGACATGCTCTTCAAAAGGCACTATCATCCTCCAGTCTTTTTAAAGTAGGTCCTTAGACTTTACCCTATTTTCTTTCATCTGCTTGCTAGAACTGTAAGTTTAAAAAAATATAAAGAGTGTAGATGTAGGACTTGAGTTTTACTGGAAAATTGCAAAGAAAAGATGACCCCCATTAACGTTCATCTTTTCCTTCCAGTCTAATCAAACAAGTGAAGTCAGAATGGGCACTAGTGCAAGAATCAAAAAAAAGCTTATACTCCAGGCAAACACTGCATTTTCACCATTCTTCTGGACAGAGAAAGAAATGGAAGCCATTCCTTTGGGTTTTAGTTCCAATTGGTTTCCACCTTTTTGCTGCAACTTATCTGGAAAGTTAAATGTACTGCATGATGGGGCACAGAAGGATGGCTGATTATGCAAAGGTAAGCCTTGGTTAGATTATGAAATGGCCAGTCTATTGTTTTTATTTTAAATTCTCACAAGTTTTAGGACTCCAAGGTCATATCATAAGACAATAATTGATATCTTTAACTTTTTGCCAGTGAATTCTCTCAAAAAAACACCCTAGTGAATGGAAAGAAAAAAACTGAGAAACAACATGCAAGTCATTCTGACAAAATGTCAAAAATAAACCAGTGAAAAAAGGAGGACAATTTAGGACTGGTATCATTTGACTTTCCAGCTTCAAATCATACCCATTTTCAATGTCGTGCTGTGAACCCCATTCCCTTCCACTGTCTACAAAATTTTCAGGCAGAGATAAGATAGTTTGCAGTTTTAGAGCAGGTCACTAGTGCCCAACCATTTACACAAAACATACACATGCACACACACCTTTCTGCAAGACCAAAACCAGCACATTTGGAAAGGTAAAGAAAAACAACTAAACTCAAAAGCAAGTCCGCTGGGAGTTATCATGATTACCTTGTTGACCGGCCTCCATGGATGACTGCTTACAGTCCTGCGCATAGTGTCCACTTACACCACAATTGTAACATGAAACGTTCCCATTCTTCTTGGGTCCCAACCCATTTGTGTTGGCAACTACGTTAGATGCTGGATATACAGGGTAGAACCTTGAAAATCCTGCCATCTGCTGCATACCATAGTTGGCTTGGCTTCCCATCACTGGGTCATGCATAAGCCCATTTGCATATGGAGACTGAGGCAGGAAGAACGGAATTTGTGTTCCATTGCTTTGATGTGCTTGATTGAGGTAGCTGCCACTGCAAAGTGATGGCAGAGTGAAGAAGGATGGAACTCTGTAGACTTGTCCATGAAGTGGATTATGATAAAAATAGCTATTAATCTGAAGGCTGCCATTGGTCCCACAGCTACACCTACGTCCACAAGAACCGCAAGGACCAGATCCCAGCTGCTGTGGAGGTAACATTGTCCCGTTGGTGTTATTATTCCCAACAGCATTTATGTAGGATGTGCTGTCACTCTGTGCAGTGCTGTGTGTTAGAGCAGGGCTTGGGCTGGGGGCAGGGCCAGGTGTATGTGTCGGTATTGCAGGAGGTACAGTGGACTGGACCTGACCAACACCTAAGCCAGCAGACTGAGGTGGTGAGGAAGTTGCTCCAGTGTTTAGCACATTTGAATTCTGGTTGGGCAACACACTGGTAGCATGAGGATTGCCTGGCAAAGCATATGAAGCTGGTGGAGGTGGAGGTGCTGCTGTGGAGAGACCAGCTGCTGGAAGAACTACCTTTAGATTGGTAGGCTGAGGGATTGCTCCTGGGTTTCCCTCAATGTGAGGCACCATTTGATTCAGTCCTACCACCTGGGATGCAGGTTTTGTGATGGGATCTGTAGTAGGAACTGGGGATCCTGGGAAACTACCTGGATTGTGGACTGGGATAAAGGCAGTATTTGGTGACCCAATACTTAAGTTTCCTGTTGGCTGCTGTGGTCCATTAGCTGTGCAACTTTCTGATGATCCCTGCGGAGAGGGCATTTTCAATCTATGTATTGCCAAATGCAAAGCAGGGCTACCAGGCTGGACAGAATGTGGAAGGAAAGTGGATGGGACTGGCAAAGGGGAAGCCAACAGCTCAAGACGTTTCTCAGGTTCACCAGAGGTCATTGGGCCCATTCCACCAGGTGGGGAATTTGCAGACTCTCTCACTGGCGAGACAGTAACAGGCGTGGTAACAAGCATTTCCATCGTTTTACCATCTGCAGATATGGGTGGTGGGACAACTGCTTCAGGCTTTTGGGCAGTGTTGTGCATCACACAGTGTAAGGCAGGCATGAAGGAAATATGTTGAAACTTTGCATTCAAAGTATCTTCTGAAAGGCTCCCATTTTCATTATTCACTGAAGAGATCTGAGCAGATGATTTGTTCATATTTGATGATCTGACAGCACTGTAGCCTGTAAACCTGGTTGTATTTTGATTCCCAGAGTCCTCAGAATTGCTGTCTGTATCTGTGGGGATAAAAGTATTTGTCAGTCAGAAGAATGAATTTTAAGCAATAAAGAATCATGCCCTGGCCTCATTTACTCATATAAAACCTCTGAAGTTTGATGACATGAATGATAGTTAAGTCTTTCCAAACTGTAACAACTCTGAGGTCCTTTTCCTTCATCCACATTAAGCTAGGTCCATCTCCATCACTTGTCTGTATCCACCTGCATAAGTAGCTATTGTGCCTTTCACTTGTGTACATCTGCAAATGTGAAGACTAGGATGCAGGCTGAATTAGGATTTTTCATCTGCTTAGAAAGACATTAACACAACTTTCTCAAATTTGAAAGGAGTGGCAAACTGTCAGTACAAAAAACCAGAGCTCTCAGACATGACACATAATTTGATATAAAACTTTTCATGACTGTTTTTCACATTAGTGAACTGTGGAAATTTTTCAAGAGAGCTATGCCACTGAGGTCAAAAAATTACTATACATATGTAGTAACCTAAAACGCAGTGGTATTCAAACAGTCCTGCTATTTGCTAGAAGCCACCAAACCATCCAGTCATGAAATGCAGAGAACAAAATATATTCTGTGGCTAGTTCAGAAAAAAAGGAGCTAACAGGACTGAAAAACTAATTAAAATTAATACAAGAAAGAGATTAGTCTAGGAATAAAGACATTTATGAACATTTGCCATAAATACAACCTCTGTCTTTTTCTTCTTCACTATCAAAGCTTTCCCTCCCATCATGTCGTGGACTAGAAGGAGAACTGTAACTTTCAGATGATGTTTCTCCACAAGTATCATGACCAGATCCAGTGTCCAGATTCAGATCTAAAAATAAAAGTTGTCATTTTTATTTTTCATCTCAACATATGGAAGTGAGGTTATTTTGGTTTGCTCACATTTCACGCTAGTTCGGATTTTTGTCTCCTCCTATTTAATTGCATCTGTCCTCTGTATTCCTAGCATTTCCACGCCCAGCATTCAAGACTGGTCATGTCCCTAAATTTGTGGTGACTGAATCCTTGGTGTTACAGAACGCGATACTGAAAATTGATATTTATGCAAAGCAGTGAAAAGAATGATGATCCTTAATGATTTCTGTGATGCTTATACCAGATTGTACTACAACAATTATTTCCTCTGAATCAAACATTTCCATTTGAAGAGCTTCAATACTCCTCGGTCATACCAGCAAAGGCAGAAAGCTAACTCATCAAGCAACGTCAAAACAATACACTATTTTACAACTCACTGTTCTAGAACAGGCTTTAAGCAAACTCTATCAACAAATCCTGTTTAACAAGAAAGAGCTGAACTGAGAAAGTGTTAAATTGTTTTCTGATTTCTGAATGGATCATGGGACACTGATTTGCTGCAAACTAGCTTTGAGAGTGTATAGCTACCAGGGGTTGGCTTTCAAGTTCAGCCTCAGAGGGGAAGAAGAATGACAAATTCACCCCCAGAATCTATGCCAGACACCAGCTTCAAAGAAATGCCAGCCACCAAAACATCAGTTGGCAAAGTTTCAGGACTTAAAAAATTAGAATACTATTACTTATTTTTAATTACAATAATAATGTATAAATAAAATAGTATATTTTTTTCATTTTTTATTACTACTGAAAGTTTAACAAGCTGGGATGGGTCATCAAAAAGCTGCCTTAATGTTTCAATTCTTGAAATAATTTCCTGGATTAAACCCATAACAGGTTAAAGTACTTTAACAAGTGTTCTGAATATCTAATATGATCTGGAGCCCCAGTGCAAACCTCCACGCTGAAAGCCACAGTCTAAAGTGTTAGCCACAAAGTATCAAGTCTTAAAAGTTACCAGTGTAATTAACTGATACTGCAGAAAAGCTAAAAATAGGGACTAAGAAAAGGACAAAAAAATGATGCAGTTAAAAGTTACAGACTCAAAATAAGGCATTTCAGACCAAGCCTGGATATATAAACCTAGGCAGAGATTCAGACTGCAATATGATTTTTTTTCATTAGACTATGTTTTCAAATAAGTATGTCAAAAGACATTTTGAGATTTAAATACAGGGAGAAAGCTCGTCCCTGAGCAGGACATAATGGCTTCTGTGGGTTACAGTTTCTTCTTGAACCAGACAATGGTTTTCAGGCAGGCAGTCTCACATCTGTAGAGGGGTGGGTAGTGAGCAAATGCAACTCCTATGGCAAAACATTCCCTATTTAACTTTGCACTGTGCCACCCAAAAGTGCACCACCTCCTAAAGTCACCATCAGTTCATAAAAGCTTAGTGCCTAACAACAAAAAAGAGTAATCAATCAGAAATGTATGCAGCAAAGCTCTATTGTAGACTATGTTTTCTGCTTGTACAGCCCTTAACCACAGGTTTGCAAAATTGTTCTGGGTTTTGCTAAGCTTGTGAATTCTTAAAGTTTTAGTCAAATACAGTTTGTAACAGGTAAAAACAATGCCCAAAAAACCACATCTCAGTAATTCAGAATGAGATCCACCTGGAACCCTCAAATGTAAGAAGCAAAGAGAAGAAAGAATGAAAGCTTAACCAAGATTGTACCACAAGTGGAAGCAACAGAAAGACAAGGCACTTTTAAGAATCCTTTCAACACTTATGCCAACTAGGTGGTGTAAGAAAAGGTAAACTTTTTGTCAACCTTCTGTCATGTAAACTATATATAAGAGAGGCAAGGCTGCAACTGATACTGGGAACTTAGAAAACACTGAGATGGCAAAGTCAGTGGGTAGCACAGATCTTCATAAATTTCTAATAAGGCTTGGAGATTCCATTTACTAAAGGAACACAAATATAATGGTATCTTACAACTGACTAATGTGCATAAGTTTTGGCCTAGATCCTACATTTTGCTGGATTACTCAAACCTGAAACCCCTGCTAGGGCAGCATATACAGTTCTGTGTTGTAGCTCAGTAGCCACTTGGTTTACACACTACAGTTCATCAGCAGTTCGCACCAGAGGTTTTTATAAAGGTTCCTCGTGGGCCACTCGATGAAGAGACTCCTAGGCTGCAAAGAGAACACTAATGACAAGATGCCGCGGGCTCCACACACTCTAGACTGCTACATTTCATATACTGTTGTAGCCCAACAGTAACTGTTTCTGCGACTACCACATCACATAAACCAAGGTATGGAGACTTCAGTAGTACTTGCACACAAAAAGAGACACACCCTAACAACTGCATAAAGAAGACTGAGTCTATTGTGTTCTATACAGCAAGTCAAAGCACAAACTAGACTGCGAACATGCTGACTTGCACCAAAACAGATTTCAGACTTGTGATTTCCCCTTTACAGGAGAACCTGGAATAAATCAGCAAAGACATTTGTGTTCATGGTTCTCACAAAGGACTAGGGAAAAAAAACATCTTACCTTTCACTGTCCCAGTACGGATATGCTGTGATGCTGCAATTCGAACTCCATTGCTCCTGTTATTCAACCGGCAGTCAGTTTTCTTTGCTTTCTCCCTGTATAAATAATTTTTATGGGTTTTTTTGCAAATGCATGGGCACAAATAACCCAATCATGAATGAACATACAATACAACTGTAAACAAAAGCAGTGACTTCAGGTCAGAAATGTGTATTTAATAGAAAAAACAACTAATTTAAACAATAAACAAATAAGTAAAGGCTGCTGGTGCAATAAACCAGGAACTAAGCTGCAATCAGTGTTATTAAAACACTATGAATAAAGATCTAAATAAGAAGAGACACAAAAGAGGAAATGGTGCAGCTGACACCCCATACCAGTCTAGCATAAAAGTACCTGGCTATACAGTAACAAAATGACAAAAACTCAGAAGTAGGCAGAGTATTAGATAAGGGTGGAAGTGCTCTCACTTCTCACAGAGTAGGGTTGTGTGGCCTGCAGGAAGGTCTGAAACCCTCCGATGTGCAAATTATCTTCAATAAAACATTTCAGCCAGTTACCACCTACTGCATTATGTTAAAGGCTGCTGTCAATCCTTATTTGATTTTCAGTGTATTTTGGACACCTTTACACCTTTTAACTTTCAAATTAATATAAAGGAAAGAAAGCAATTCAGTATTGGGTAAGGACCTACTTCTATTCCATGTTTTTGCTAAATGACAAGCGGTATTTTGAGAAATGAATGCATTCACTTACATGCTATTTTTCACGTTACTTCTTTACAGAATATAAAATAAGGATTTTTATGTAGCCTGGCCTCACACCATGCCAACTCTTGTTCCACAATAGCAAAGGAAAATACCTAATTGATTATAGACACTGTTTATCAGAATCAACACACTACGCTTTGTCTCTGGATTACCGGTTATATTGAAAACCTACTTTTCCAGCTGCGGCTTTCCTTTCTTCTTGCTTACTGTAGACAGATTTCGTTTTTCTACTGTATGCTAGACAGGAAACATAAAGGTGCCAGTCAAACAATAGAATTTGTATTATGAAAGCCAACAAAAATACCATTCTAGACCAACAGGTCCACGAATCCAAGACCAATGTGCTCAGAAGTGCCATAACCATCTAAAAAGGTACTTATTCAGTGCACCTGGGCCTCTAAAATAACACACTTTTCTTGTGTTTATGCCATTATCAGCAAAACACTCAGCAAACTGCTACTTTAAAATTACTACTAGCTGCTAGTAATAACTCATATTTGGCAAAGCTATCAATCAAATTATCATTTGTATGCTGTCTTTCCTTCTGAGGATGAAAACAAACATGTTTCATCATATACCTGCTAAAAAGGCTAATCACCAGGCTTAAGGAGCTACGAAATTTATTGATAGAAATGGAATTATTTGATAGCTGGGGGTGGGAAGTACATGTGACAAATTATTTCTACATAGTGACAAGGAGGTATCTAGCTTTAAACTGGAGGTTTAAGCTACTAAACTCTAGAATACAACATAGAAACATATAAGAAAAAATATAGCATCTACACAATTTTTTAAGTATGCTATTACTATTATTAATAACTCATATTTGACAAAGGAGTAAAATTCATGAAAACTCTGAAATAGTATGTCCAAATCGCTGTATTAGGACTTCCTTTACATAGAAAACAGCTCTTCCTCTGCTTTAGTAAATTAACTTTTTTCTTGCCTCAAGCTTCCAGTATTTCAGGCTTTGATGCAGGCTTCCATTTCATCTTTAGAAGCAAATCTCAATTCATTACCCTGCTTCATGAAACAAGGAAACTGTTTTTGTTTGGCTTGCTATTTCACACATAACAATCAATAGCCAAATTCTGCATGTAGAATAAGAGTAACATTAAGCAATTCTAACATTGATGGTTTTTCAGATATAAGCAGTGAGCAACCTTCATTCCCCAAATTTCAGTAGGTTATTTTATTTATAAATAATTATTCTTCGCAACTATATTCACAATGAGATTGAGCATTGAAGAGATACAAATCTCACAAGAAGTGCATATGCATCTAGCTATTAACTTTTTTCAAAGATTCATACTTAAGTTACCTAAATAATGCAGGTAATATGGAAAGAAAATGTTTAACTTGTTGAACCACATGTAGAATTAATATGTATTTAACAGAATTAATATGATGCAGTTACTTATACAGTTTATAGTTTGTTCCTTGCAATAACAAAATGCCCAGGCATTCTGAAATCGTCTCTGATGACAATGCTATAGTAACAGCAAAGTGCCTGACTAGAAATTAACATTAGACTTTTCTGATTGTTTCCTAATGGGAAATTTTACTTACAAATTCATAAACAAAATATGCAACTTTCTGAGACAGTGGTATTTATGAGGGGTTTTCTAATCAAGCTAAGTCAGTAGCAACTTGAACCTCAACATTTATTTAGTTAATTTAGCAGGGCTCTTCATCTTTTAAAGTTAGTGAGTAGGGGACAGTCTTCTCAAGTGTCTTGGAATACTGTTTTGAAGAAAAAATAGGAACACACCTGGTCAAGTAGATTTGTACAGTGCTCTGGGTGCTGGACAATACAGCTTTTCCTTCTCCAGTCCATTACCCCATTTTGCTCCAAGTGCTGTATGTTAAGGCTATCCAGTGAAGAACATTTTGCACTACTAGTGCTGCTGAAAAGAAAAAAAAAAAAAGGCTAAAGTTATGCTGATACAAACTTAAAGGATTTTCTTACCAGCATACACATTTTTATGTCAGAAAATCCTTGGACTTTTCAAGAGATTTAAAACAAGTAAATTATGAGATTTCTTGTGCTCTAAAGTTATACCGATGATCTGAACATAACTGAAGTTCCCTTTTCACTTGACTACTATAATTTGATGCAAAATTCAGAACAAGAGAATTTGTAGAGAACTAATTGAGAGAAGAGTTTCCTTGGATATTCCTACAAAGGCTTTGCATTTTTTCATACGAGGCATGGCGAAATTTTCCACATAGAAACGTATTTTGAATTAATCTTCTTTCTTCCTTATTGTTAATGACAAAGCTGGAATTACTTTGTAATTCCTGTTCCAGAATTCATGAGATATTTAAGAGTGCACAGTTCCATACAGATCACACTGCAGCTGTTTTTGTTTGAATTTAAAAATAGTCATCTTGCTTTGTATCTTTACCATCAGGACTGCTAGTTTTGAGTAGTGCTGGGAAAGGGGAGTTGCATTTGGCATTTCCTTTGTACTTTATAATGCTTTCCATTGAAACTTTGCTCTACCAGTCAGAAGCAATATTTAACCAGGTCTGAGACTACTGGTCAAAAAAATCTGCTGGAAAAACACTCAGGGTTCTGACAGATCAGTGGGGCACATAAAAATCATGCCTTACTGCTGACTGGATTTAAAAAAAAAGTCAACACTCAAATTTTTCTCAAAATACTTTAATTAGCTAATTAATAACCAAAATATAATTTACGAAATCAAAATGTTGATAATTAGAAGTGATGTTTAATTTAGGGCTGTTGGCAAGCTGCTTCATGAAGTTTATTGCAGTACGAAACGTTACTCAGTTCCCATGATGGCAGAAATCCAGCTTACTTGTAAGCACAAGACATGATGGAAGTCCAGTAGCTACTTATCAAAGAACTGCAAATATGTGTTCAAACTACTTACAAAATGTACAATAGAATATAATAAAAAAAAGTTTAAGAAAATGGCAAGAACCCAAAAAAGTCCCAAAAGACAGACATAAGCCCCTGATTACAAAGATGTAAGCAAGGTCACTTCAGAAATTCCACTACATAAAGGTAAGTGATTTCACTGTCAAATCTGAAATCATTTCATGGAAGCTATGATACTAGTGATTTTTTTATTTAGGATGTCTGATCTCATTCCTACCAGTAAATTTTCAAGAGTAAGGCTAAAATACTAAATGAAAACAAGGGTAGACATATGCACAATGTACCAATGCTATTTGAGAGGAACTGCTCTCGACTCTACATAGTTTTATGCATATGTAAAACAGAGGAGTTTCATTCTGTGCCATTTCTTTAGAACCAACAAACAGCAGGCACAGATTTTAAGAAGAGAGACACATAACAGGAACAGGAGTAACAGACCTCTAGCAGTAAAGTAGTGAACACATTTTCCGCTCTTAAATAAACAGAAGATAATAGCTAGCTAAAGGAGTTTCTTTCACACAACTTTGTAGAAAGGTCTGTCCCTCTTTTCTAACTGAAAGATAGATCCTCAACTAGAGTCAGCTTTAGTGTGCTTCATTATACAATGAGTAAGACAATTTCTTTATCAGTAACTATATGCTACTAAGTTTGGATCCTGCTCTTACAATTTCATAGTAGGCTGTATAACTACAAGTATAATCACACATTTTGTCAAGATGACACTCTTCTTGACAAAATGCAAGTCAAAAGTAAGACAGTTAAAAAACAAGACACAAACCACTGAGTTGTCCAATCGGTGAGTTCACAAGAATTTTGTCTGTTAAACATCTGTGCACCCTAACCAAAACTGTTTTGTGCTATGTTTATATTCTAATTATTGCAATTCCAGGTAAATTTTCACCACAAGATAAATACATTTTACAGATAAACCAACATAACAAAACTGTAAATCTCAAATTCTGTATAAATTTTTTCTCTTAATTGAAGTATTGCACAACTATGTGCAAACACATTCAAAGTTTCTGGTCAAAATACATTAATGGATGAACTCACATTAGATGCTTCATAGATTTGAAAGCATATATAAACTACATTAATATGGCTAAGAATTGCTTCCACTTACAATGGGACATAATCCAGCAAGGTATGCATGCATCTGCGAATAAGTAAGGGAAAGAATGAACTACCTTCTCCTAACAAGGTCATCTTTGAAGCTACTTAAGCTTAAAATACACAACACTGGAAATTTTCAGTATGAGCACAGGGGTGTGTGCACATCATAAAAATACATGCCAGACAGATTTAAGCTATTCATCTTATAAACACAAACCAAAATATTAATTCAAATAGTGAAGATGCACAAAATTTGGGAAGGGATATCCAAATAACCTAGACCTACAGATTTAGAAGTAGGATCCGAATTATTTTTCTAATATTGATTAAGTTAGTAACAACCTCCCAAACAACAAAAAATAAGACCAGAATACCCCACTCTAAACAAAAAAAACAAAACAAAAAAAACCAAACCAAACAAAACAAAACATAAACAAGCTTTAATCTAGAAGGAAACAGACTCTCAAAGAACTAACAAATGAAGTTTAGACATGTAGCATGGTCACTTTACATCCTAGCACCTACTTGGCAACAGGACTTTTTCCATTATGTTTCTTGTGAACTGCTGTGTGTTGCATTACATCTGGAAAAAAAAAAAAAAGTATAATTTCAATAGCCTATTTCTTTTTCAGATCAATCCAACAAATTCATCTTTCCATCTCTACCAGACCACTGGCAAAAGACATCTCCATTAAGCAGGGTAGACTTTAGAGTGCTGAAATTAACAGGTGTTGCATAGAGGACAGCAAATGATATAATCAAGATTGTTTCCTTTCAATTTCACAGAAGAATGAAACAGAAAGAGAGGGACTATGATAACTGTTGATGTTTGCTCATCTCTACATTTACACCTAAAGAATAATGAGTGACTGAGTATCAGCCAGTATGAAAGAACGGAGAGAGAAGACAGAAATTAGTCAGAAAAAATAAAAAATTTTGTAATTTTTTCTGAACTGCTGAAATTAAACTTAAAACTATGTCATACATTCTAAACAGCTAACAATCTTACACAAAAGTATTGTATTCTGAACCTCAAAATTCACTATGCAAGTAAAGCTTTATATATTATATGTGACTAGAAGTGATATTACTTCAAGTCCAGGCCAGATGGAGCTCTGAGCAACCTGCTCTGGTGGAAGGTTCCCTGCCTGTGGCAGGTGGGTTGGAACTAGATGATCTTTAAGGTCATTTCCAACCCAAACCATTCTACGATTCTACAAAACAAATCTCAATAACTTTAAAGACACAGTCTACTCTTTTCCTTACAGCAACTGTTCTAACAAAAGCAACTTTTCTTAATTCCAACTGTTGATCTCAGTATTCTAAGTAGCTATAATTTTGCCTGTGCTACTTTCAATGCTACACGTAAATCCAAATTAGGGTTTAAAAATTTAAGAAAAAAAAACCCACTATTTTTAAGCTTCTGGTAACACTTCACTGAAATGACACAAAAGCTGTTTCGAAATGCATTTGTACTTTCAGCAGGGGAGCAGATTTATGTATTTTTAAGGACAGTATATAAAAAACTATCTGAGCAATTTCCAAAAACATTATAAATTTATTTGGCCTGTTCTGAACTCTAAGGAAGAATATGTTACTTTTTTTATGAGGAAAAGCTGTTTGAACTGCATATGTAGATTACTGTTTGCACATAAGATGAACTGCAAACTTCTTATTAGTTATTAATGTGTAACAGAATAAGAGTGTTGCTATTCTGTGAAAGCTAGTTAAGTGTTCAGTGTTCACCTGTCAGTCCCATGTCTCATCTTTTTCACCCACCAGGAGCTTTTACTTGTTGGCTACAAAAAACAATGTAGAACTGGCTTGCTGTTGCTTTCAGAATGAAACTACTGAGCAGTCACTAGGCTTCCACATCTGAACTGTTTTTGAGGTATTATTGAGAAAAACACCAGTTTTCAGACTGTAATCAGTAATCACTACAGTCCCAAACTTATTAACAGTCCAGAGTACACAAGTAGCAAGATTAAGAATAAAAAGAGGAAAATTTGAACATCCTTTCTATGTAAAACTAGCAGCTAAATAAATTTGGCACATTTACTGCAAAACAGTCTGCAGCTCCTGAAATGCTGCACTCAACTCTGAACCCTGGTAACTGAAAAATAAATAGGTAAAGACTTGAAAAGCTATAAATAATCTTGGCTCAAGTAAATTGTAAAGTATATCCTCCTGGTTGTTCAACATAGCTGGGAACTTCTGCCTTTCAGCTGTCTATGAACACCGCCACTCCTTGAATTATAAAACAACCTCTTAAGGAAACTGCTGGAAGTACACAAAAATTCATTTGCACATCAGATTTCATTCAAATCTCTCACTTCATATCAATGAAGAAATCAGGCAAGTGTATGATTTCCAGAACTGAGTGTGGGAAAATATCTCAAAGAACCATCTTTGAGTACACAACTACCTTCCTCCTGACTTGAAGCTTCTGAACTGTCCTCCTTGAAGTGTTCTGATGTCTTAATCATCTTCAAAGAGGGTTGTAAGTTACCTGCAGAGAATAAAGTTCATGTAGTAACTTTATAGGTCTTGAACAACTGGATAGCTCCTGAGTGCTTGCGCTTAAGTGGAAGCTAAGGAAATGGAAGACTGAACTTACTGTTTTGCATGTGGCAACAATTTGAACGCTACCTCCTTTAATGCAGGCCACCTCCAAGAGTAAAGGCTTTTTAGAGATACTTTTATTTTGAAGAAAATAGTATCCAAAATAATTTTAAAGCTATGGTGCAATTTCAAAATGTCTTGATTGAGGTAATAGAAATATCACTATTATGATGCACTTTAGATTTTTCTTTATAATCTTTTGTTTTACAACAGGAAATTGGAGGAGACCAATGATAGTTCTGTAACAAATTATACTCCTCCATTGTCAAATCACTCACCTGCCAAGAGACCTACTTTAGGCTAAAGTCTTCTAGTGCCCTTAACACAGTCTTCACACACAATTTTTATCTTTTTTATGCCAGACAGAATAAAAAAAGGAGAAATAATATGAACAGGTTTGCTGGAAAAATACCACTGCCATGCTCTGAAAAATGACTTAGTTTGGTACTGACTAATTCTAGGAGTCTACTCTTTCCCTTTCAACAAGCTCCAAGTTAGTGCAGGTAAAAGCATCTGAAAGCTGTTGTTTAGGAGCTTGTAGGGTGACAGATCAATTTAAGGCCCTGATGACAGTCCTGATTGGGTATGAGAAACACATCAGCACCTCGAGGGGGCATTCCCAGAAATCTATTGTCAGAGGACACAAAAGGGACAAAGAGAACCCAATGGTTTCCGAGAAGTCCTCAACAAAATGAGGAGTCTTCTCAGCAACAGACGGTTAGGATTAGCAAAGAATGGAGTGTTATGGAAATAGCATGGCCTTTGCAACATCCTATGGGAACAGTGAGAGCTGACTCTCAGGCCTATGTCATCTATGTCATCACCCCAAAAATTATTATTGACTATAGTCACTCAAACTGCCTACTAAAAAAAAAGTATAAAAAAAGAGATCAGACATTAGTAAAATTGGAGAGAAGTTTCATTATTAGAAACAGACATGATGGTTTTATTACAAGCAAATCAATTAAACAGGGAGACTTTATTAATTCATAAGTGTACCGCAAAGTTATAAGGTGTCTGATGCAGCCTGGACCCGACGCCAGGGACTACTCGTGGCTGGGATTAGGGAAATTAGAAGGAACTGTAACAGAGACGACTCTGCCACAAGGCAGGCCTTTGTGTACAGGAGGGTCAGCAATGTTCTACAGGGGCTGGTGAGTCACTGGGTACAAGGTGGTGGATGTCATGAGACATAAAGGAAAGGGCAATGCCCCCTCCCCTGCTACCTTAAGTAAAAAGGCAGCCTTTTAAGGCAAAGTCATGTATAAATGCATATGTATTAACACTGATGTAAAAGGGTGGGACTTTGTAACCAGAAAAACCTACAAAAAGAGCGTTTTTTGAAACAGGGGTATGCTTTTGGACCTTCCTGGCCCGAGCAGCCAGCGCGTGCTGTTATTAAACTTTTAGGCTTGCTACACTTCTTTGTTTCATAGGTTATTTTTGCTGTTTTCTAAATTTAATAAAAGATATTTATCTCACACCATCATCTCTGCAGGGGTAACTAATGAGATGACCGGTCTCCTCCCACTCTTTTGGACACTATAAGGGTGAGCAACCATTTACTCTGCTTTTCTTTAACTTGACCTTCCCTTATATGCCTTATACGTTATAGATTACCATCGTTCACCTTTACCCCATAGATACCTTAATCACTATTTGTACTTCGCTACTTTTATACTAATTTTACCTTGCCCTACACCTTGTAACTTACCAGGTATCTTACTTTATCCTACATCGTACTTTATTGCCAACTCATTGCTCCTGGTTTAAGGTGTGCTTTAAGTTGTGCGATGCCTTATCTTAGTGAGTTAAAATGTGTGTTAGTGGGAAGTGGCTATATTCTTTCTTTTTTGCTTTGTGTTAAGGAGTATGTCTCAATTTTGTTCTAGTCTTTGTAAACTGGCCTGTCATGGAGGAGGGATTGCTTGAGTTTTGTATGGAGGCTTAGGTAGTTGTGCTGTGTTGCAGAGCATGCTTCTGGTTTTGGGTTTTTTTATTAGTTAAGTGCAATCATGCAGTTAAATGTTATCATTGGTGACAGGAAACCTACAGCAGTTTGTCACATACTTGTATTAATAAAGGTTATTTCGCAAACTGCTATACAGTTAGTCTGGTTTGTCTCTGATGCTGGCAGCCTCATAACTTGAAGGAGAACTTTATGGAGAAAGCTCTCCATTGCTATTAAGTGCCGCCCCTATATCAGGGCATCAAAAGTCCTGTCCATGACAGTGAATCTGTCTAGCAAAGGGTCTCTTGAAGTGAGGCATGGACAGTGGGCTTTAAAAGGCTTTGATATTCTGGGGACACTGATAGCCAATAAAAAACACATTAATACAGGTGGGACAAGAAATCTTTGCATTTCTGCCCGTTTTCATGTGACAGAGCTTGAAACACTAATAGAAAGACCCTTCTGGATATTTTCTGCATCGAAGATACTAAATCCCCAGAGATCATGCTTTAATAAAGCCTGTTGGAATCAAAAGTCTACTCCAAACATGAATAAATGTCTTAACAACTCATATTATGAACCCGAAGGGAGCTAATTGACTTCCTCCTTAATGGAACCACATAATTAAACTTACTGAACATATTGTTCCATGTGAGATCCCAAGTATTACTTAAGGTATAAAGACCTTTCACCAAACATAGAATTTACTTCCATATTGTTTTGCAACATAATAATATCATATAATAATAATTTTGTATTTCTGTTAAGCGATTTTTATCCCCTACTCTATACAGCAACTGAAGACCAATTTAAGCCACAATGCTTTGTCCATCAATTGATTCTGCACATCGCATTTGAGAAATATGATCAGATTATTCTTAAATACATTCTTCCTTCCCCAAACTGTTACCACATTCAAAACATGCCACTACAGGCTAACTTGCAATCCCATGTATCACTGCTTAGCAGGATTCCAGGAATCCCAAGCACTAAGTCTAGACAAACATAGAGATCAACAATAAAAAAAACCCCTTACAAGCCACTTAACTGAGGTGATTTTGGCAACAGGTGGGGTGAGTACTTTTGTCTTAGTACAGTTTCTATTAGCCTGTACCAGAGGAAACCTGATTGTAACCTACCCCGAACAAAAGAAAAACAACTATGCTTAAATTTATCCCACTAATTTTCTTCACCAAACATTTTATTAATATCTAACTGAATGTCAGGGCTCTGAACCATGCCACTGGCTTTGCAACTCTTTTCCTGCCCTCCCAAAGGCCTTCACCTGTCTGAGCTCAAGATCTAATCTGATACACTGAAGTTTTGCAATTTGGGGTGTGACTGCTGGCAAAAGAACTGGCAGACGCCTCATTCAGGGCCTCCATCCTTTGAGCTGGGAGCTGCATTTGAGCTCTGGCCCTTGCCTCGGGTGCACTGCAGGCACACCTGTGCCTGGCCATGTACCATCCTGATCTTGTTCTTAACCCTGACCTACTGACTTGTTTTTCTGCCTTGATCTCAGATGCACCTCACTGTTTTGGACTTGTCTGTTAATCACCATGTTCTTGCTTGCCCCTAGTCTTCATAACAAGTTAAGCCTAGTGCTTTCTGTCAGGGGGAACAGATCATCCTCTTTACATTATGACTCTTTGGTATCTGAAGACTTAAGTCATTGCCCATTTGAGTCTTTCCTCCTTTCCTTATCCTGTTTCTCATATATTCCAGATCTCATAAATCCTCATGAACTTTCATATTCAAAATTATTTATTATTATAAAAATTATCTCACACTTATGATCACTTTATAACCTGTAACACTTCCTACAGAATTGGCATTTGTCCATTTAACCCTTCTGATCTAACTACCCTGAAGATCATTTATGCCCTGCACTAGCCCAGTCACCTCTATCTTGATGGAACTCATCACTGGTTCTTTTTCAAACCATTTCAAATTATCACCACACGAAACAATGCATTTACAAGTCCTTCACACCTAGAGGTAGTCTACAGCCTAAAATATGCATACCCTTGTCCAGTGTGTCTGTCATTACCATGAATCCTTCTGGACTTTTAAAACCCTTTCCTCCCCATGCAGCCTTTCAGTACAAGAGTTGTCAATTTCCACAGCAGTTAATTCCAGCCAGTTCCACAATCACCCTGGATGTTATTAGTTTAACATTTTCACAAAACTGCCATGTAAGAATCTCCTAAGTGTTACTAAAGAAAGTCACAAAAACCCTACAGCTTCTACCCTAATCAAAATGCCTCTATCTCATCATGGAAAGAATACATTTGTCACAGACAGCATTTAAAATTAAAGTCAGCTGTCATTACCCTATTTTTTTTTCCAAACACATTTGAGCAGTCTGAACTTACTGAATTCTTCACTAAGATCTTCTGCAACTTCTGAGGTAGTGGCCTCATAGTCAATGCCTTAACTATTATAGTGCATAACATGCACTGAAAGAAGAAAAGATTCAACAAAAAGATCACGCCCTACGGCATCCATGCAGAGAAGGCAAGCTTCAGTTGCACAAACCATTTGTAATATACAAATAGGTAAGAGGTCCACCAAAGAAATCTCTGCAATACAAGTGCTTGGAACACAATTCTTTCTGTTTTGAAATTAGGGCCATCCCATCTCTTATGTATTACGTACCCCAAAAAAATCTTAGTTTAAATATCAAGACAGATGTTTAATCTACAAAACAGAACAAATAAAAAACAGATGTGATTCTTTTGGGTCAGCTCAAGCTCTTTGTTCCAAAGTTTAAAATATAGTAAAAGGAAAAAGTGCCAGAATGTTGAACATACTCAATTCATAATTACCTATTTTCATAGCATGATGGTACAGAGGAAACAAAAGAAAGAAAAGAACACAGGCTGATGCTACATAGCATGTTCCCATTGTCAAACACTTGAGTATCTGCTCAAGCAGCAATTAATTGGCCAGGATTTTAAATACAACCACTGAATTATAACACCACATGAATACAAAATTAAAAAAAACTGTAATTAGGCGTTACTGCAAGAATAGCTTTTGATAGACATTTTGTTAGATAAAATAGTATTAGGGTATTTCTTACTGTGAGTGTGCAAAGATTCTGATGAAATTGATTGAAAGAAGTTGTATACTCTCTGACTCTGCAGAAAAGCTTGCGATGTATTTGAAAATAGCTGCCTGAAATTTAAGCAAGAGTTCATTAAACTGTAAATAACAGAATCATAGAAAGAGCACAAAAAATTACTACAGTACCACTTGAAAGCAAAATAGGCATTTCAAAGAGCTTGTTCAGCAAAAGCAATTTTAAATTCCACTTCAGAGCTTTGCCGTTCAATGCTAGTGTAAGGTTGGAGTACAGCCAGAACAAGAAATTGGTATGATGACTTTTTATTTTTAATATAAAAAGGTAGGTGCTTTTGAATCATCCCAATTCAAACATTTTAGCCACTCATATTATTTAATCAAACAGGAGTTTGGACGGAGTCCAAAAGCACTGGACCCTGTATTTTAACTCTTTTTTTTTTTTTTTAAACTGAAAACACATTTAATTTCTCAAAACAGTGCAGCTCTTTCTTAAACATTTACATGATTAAATACAAAGTTAAATTTACCTATAAGGTATTTTAATTTCATAATTATCTCCATGAGCAAAGGGCGGGATTCTCAATATTTTTCTGCACTGATCTGAGTCTGTTCCCAAGAGGTCAGTGACAAATGCTATTAGCTTCAGATAAGAAAACAGGTCAAGAATGAATGGTTTTCACTTTCCACACAAAGTTTCAGTTACTTGTCAGGAAGTACTACCCAGTTCTCTTTCTCTGAAGGAGGGGCAGGGGAGAGCAATTTTTGGCAATTAGCCAAATTTATGCTAAAACTGACACTTAAAGAAAATAGAATTTGTATACAGTAATGCTATTCTCTTAAGATTAATCATGTAGCAGTCTTGTACACTCACAACAAAATTTGCAAATTGTAATTATAGTTGCTTACTATAACACAGTGGGGTATGTTCAAAGATTATCTTCAAAGTGAATCTCTTGAGTTTGTAATTACTGTGCAGTGAGGTTTCACAGCCTTTCTGTATTAGAACACATTCCCTTCAGTCAATATCTATTTAACAGGTGTATTAATTTAAAACCACTATGTTTCTTAGCCAAAATTGTTCATAGATTTAGTTTTTGGCTTGACAAGCAAGACAGTAAAGTTGGACAAATACATCAGATAAAAATTTAAAAATGAAATAAAATTTGTGAATGGGATTGAGGCACAGAGTGGCTCCACATATTCTTTAATGAAGATATTAGGACAAAATGTTTGGACCAACATAACATTATGAGTAGGAGTTTGAAAATCAGTGCCTCACTATTCAAGTACCCCAACTCAAGAGACACCAGCAAACATGATGAAGAAACTATGTTGTTTACAACTAGGTTGAACAATCCTGACAGAAAAGGATCAACATAAGATACCTCTTATATCAGCAAACAAACAGAACATGTAGGCATACCCAAATTCACATTGCTGTTCTGAGTTATAGGATTCAACCAACATGTCTCACATCCCAGCAAGCTCTCTCACCACTAAATAGCAAGTTACAAGGTATGGGCCATTTCCTTACAAATGTGTGAGCTACTTCTAATTTTATATACATGTTTCATTATTACTGTTTATTCCTTTTAAATTCTGTTCTGTCTCTCACCCTACCCTGTCATAAAATGCACACATTCCTGAGTTACTATTTATAGTATTTCTAAATATACACTTCTATAAACTGAGGTAATATCCTTGCAGAAGTGCCAATCATTGCTACATAATGCTGCTGAATTACTTTTAAGAAGTAATTCTACTAAGATTAGTAAAAGTCTCAATTTAAAGAAAAAAGAGTCAAGAGTATGTATTTCATCACTGCCTTCCCATTTTCTTTGCAAATTGTATTTAGGCACCAAAATTTCCACTGTTCATAGGAGTTGTGTAGTTTGATCACTTTTCAGGTGATGCATTTCAGGCTATTTGCCAAAACATTTACCTGATTATGGGCTCAAGATCAGCATGCCTTCGTTCTTCCCTCTTCTGAAAACCCTGATTTAATGCTCTTAAAATAGTCTTGTCAAATGCTTCAGAAGACAGTTCCTTTGGGAGCTGAGAAAAAGGTTAATGTGAAAAATGAGTAGTTGACATTTTAAAGACTGTGTTTGTTCACTGTAAGTCTTATATCTCTTTGTGTCAACATGAAACTCTGTTGCTCCAGTTTGAGTAATGTAATTTACAGACCAAGGTACAACAAATCAACATCATTTAGTTTTGCAAGAGAAACACTTTGCTGTAAATCCTCATGGCAAATCCAGGCATAAAACTGTCTAAAGCTTTCTATTTGAAAGAATTCAGAAATTTACCAATACCATGTTCTTTTCCAGAATAGTTTCTTTCCCAAAATAATTTTTTATTTACTTCTTTAAATCTTTCACACAAAGAAATTAGTCTGAAAATAACATGACAAAAATAATCAGGGAAGACTGTATCAACTGCACTCACTACCATCACTCACCTAGAGTAAACTATTTTAAAAAATCAGGAGTAGAAAGGAGACTGTTTCAGTTATATAATACACTAGATTCCAGTGGGCAACACTGAGATTAATCAATAGCAAGTCCCTCTCCAGTTGTTAATAAGACAGAAACTTCTTATAAAAATTCACTATAACTGTTTTTAATGCCAGTACTACAAAGCAAGGTCTTCTGACGTTCTGGTTCAGAAGGCAAAATTCCTGCTACTAAAAGGCACATCTATTTTAAAAGAAAAATATTTTCCAGAACAAAGTTTTTACACATTTACAACCTCCAAAATAAGTACATCAAAGCTGATCAAATCTGTTCATCTACATTTTTTTTTTTTAAGAAAAAAAGTATTTTTCATTTTGGGGCAATTAAAAGTAAACTGCTGTACCAAAGATGTTTTTTTTACTAAGGTTCAAAGCTATTGATAATGTGGTTAACATCTGCCACTGGTCATGAACAACACCACTAAGTAATTTACACTAGAGCAGCATCTTCCTCTTGTATGTTGAGAATATACCTGATTCAGAGTACCAGCTGGATATTACATCCTGCTAGTGGTACAACAGCACAGGGCTAAGTAATCCTTGCACTGAATGAAGTGCTACTAACAGAGGGACACTGTCTGATGTAGACAATTGCTAGGTAACATAAATAAAAGGGACTTTTGGAACTCAGACAGACAGAGGCTGTTAGCATTAGACTAGTACAGTGCTATACCATCTGCAATGTCTTAGATATAAAACCAGAAAGAAGGGCTGAAAGTAACTGTTCTGAACAGACCCTTCAGCTTTAATAGGCCTCACTGAGGAACTCTGAAGAATTAGTCAGTATTAACTAAAATGTACCAAAAATTTCCCGCAGAAGCGTGGGAATGAACGAACTTCCTGTCCTAGTGTTTTGTATGTAAATTTGTCTCTAGAAACTGTCAACTTTTTTTCGTTAAAAGTTTCATTAGGAGGAATGTAATTCCTTCTGTAGTTAAAGATTCAGTTATACAAACCAAAGATTAGGTACTTAACTTCAGCCTTGTTACTTACAAGCTTATTAGTCCTTCCACACATATGTCTAATTTCCTACATGCAATGAATTTTTCATGCTTATCACCTAAGAGAAGGTGCTCTTCAGATATAAAGCATCCAAGTTATCTCATTTACTATCTCAGTTTTGCCACCAATGCTACTATTCTGAAACAATTTTTACAATTATCTTACTTCTATCACAAGCAACCTTGGAATTTTCCATCAGGTATTCTGACCCTTTGATCTGTCCTAGGAAACTGAGTATACTTCTTAACAATGTTACTGGAAGGAAGAATAACAAAAAGCCAAAGTGTAAGTGTATATGAAGTGGACAGCATTCATACTTCATATTTTTTAAAGCAAGGTATAAGTTTTGTCCTGCTTTATTTAACAATTCTCTCTTTCTTCTATACTTACGGCTCTTAAACCAACAAAACTCAAATATATTTCTCAGCTGTGCATTATATCAATAGAACACCTCAGCAAGCTCAGAGCAGCCTGTGGTTGTCTTCTTGTTCTGCCATCTCCTGTATATCTAGACTCTGTGGAGCAGTCAAGACAGCACGCAGAACACCCTACATCTGTCAAACAGGAAAGCTCTGCAACTTTCTGGATCCTGTCTATTTTCCTGGCTCCTCCTCCTGGCAGCAAGTAGGTTCTAGGAGGTCCATTTCAGACACTGGTATTTGTCTTACACAGGTAAGAGAAGACAAGGCATGATGCTGAATGCTCATCCCAGAGCTCCACAGGATCCTGTACAACAGTTGTGTTTTTAGGGTTCTCTTCAGGAGCAGATGCACATACCCTATGTCTCGGCAGAACACATCTGCAACAAGACATGCCATCCCTAAATCAAATCCTCACAAATCAAGCTCTAGAAACTCTTGGAACTACATATTCCAACTGGATTAAAGCAGTTGAAAGTATTCACTGCTTCATTTCTACAAAGCCAGAAAACAATATTGATCATGTAAGCAGTGAACAAGTCAATGGCTACAGTCACTGGTTTTCCGCTTGAATATAACAGTCCAATTAAGAACATCAGATGCCATAAAAACATATCCAAAACAGATCTTTCATTACTGCCCTAAGGAGTGAAGAGTTTAGATATAAAATTTCCCAGAACAGGTGAGACCCAAAATATTAGACACTGGCAATTAAACATGCAGTTCAAGGTCATCACACAGATGAGGTCTGCACACAAATGCATTCCCTGCTTGGGGCAGGGGGGAAAACAACAGAGAGAACTTTTAGGTTTTTTAAACAAGCACATACAGTTGATAGATTTTCCTCGAATGTAACTCCCTGTGATAGTGAATAGTCCTGTCTTTGTTCTACTGAAAAATACAACAGTTATATTACAGACAATTATGCTTATGGCTCTGTGTCATTAATTAAAAATAACAAATGATACTCTTCAAGGTCATTCTAACAGGGACACAAATAAGCAAACAGGCAGTGCTTGTACCTATATACGAACTTTGTGGGGAGCATTAAAAACTCATTTGGTAGTTTTATGGTAGTTCAATTAAAACTGTAAGAGCCATTTCAGAGGAGAATACCTCCTCCCAGGAAACTCCCCAAACATTCTGCAGAGCTGCTTCTGTCAAGATACTCCACCACAATATACATGATTTAAATGATCATTACAATTGTGAAATACAAAAATCTGCTAGCATGATTTTGTTTCTGTCATTACATCCCAGAAATCACAGCTCTCCTTGACTACTTCTGAAGTTATGAACTTCATGTGTAAACACTACTTTTACATACTTTTAGCAGGAATTCCTGAAGCTCCTGGTGTGTTTTTGTTACAGATGTTACTGAAAGATCGGACCAGGTTACCTAATAAGGAAGGAAAAGGGAATGAGCCAAGTTTCTTCTTCCGAATATTAAACCAATTAGATGATCTGAACAATTCCATAAATCTGCTGATCTCAAGAGAACAGACAACACTTGCAATTAAGTACAAGGCAAAACAAAGATAAAGGTGTACTTTTTCAGAGACACATACTTATTTTGAGTGCACATTTTAGGCTCACCTTTATCTTATTTGTGGCTAAAGGAACCATGAACAAATCCAGGAAAATGCAGTAAAGTCCCTGAAGATTACTGGCTCAGAAAGAAGCCAGGCAGAAGCCTCTATAATTGCAGGACTTGTATCAAACAGACATCATTAGCTACAAAAAAACAGCTACCAGAAAAGATGTCTGCAGGTCAGATATACTGGATAGAGCTCTCGCTACCATTATCAGGACTCAAAACAAAACAAAATCAGAAATTTTTGTTTATATTACCTATAAGAGAATTTTATCTGCCTCAGACTTGAATCTTACACAATCATATAGAAGTTCTTGCAGGTTACAAGTCAAAGTATTGCAAGTTACTAAAGAAGTTACTCAAGAATCAGACAACACTTTGGTATTTGCTTGTATAATGTTTCAGTAACTTATTGTTCTGACACAACATGCAAGTAGTAAAACAGCACCTTTACATGCATATTTTGAGGACAAAAACAAGTAAGCTTGGTTAGATGAGCGCTGCCTGGCTTTAAGCCCACTTCTTGGCTAAAGATTCCACTTAGTTGCATGGGAAGATTCTGTGTAACAGGAGTGGGCATGAAAATTATAAACATTCATTTACTCCCAAGAGTAAATAGAATAATGTGAATCACCAACTCCCTTCAGCTTAGTCCTCAGAAAAGCCAATAACCCTCAGTGTCCTTATTTGGGAAGCTATGACTGCAATTGTTGTTATAACCGTAAAAAAGCAGTGTCTGGACAAGCACAAAATTATCTGCAGTGAGGAGCACAGTATATACCTGCACAGATGAGGAGAGGAAACTCCTAAAAGAACTAAGGTGGAGGAGTCTCAAGATTACTGAAATACTTTGCAGAATATCTCCACATTCCCCCGTTAACAAATAAATTCAAAGCCACTGTCAAATCTGTCTATATTCTTGTTCTAGTTTCAAAACTCAGTCAAAATTCCTTCCAAAGCTTGGAGCCAACGCCTAGTGCTGATAAAGAGAGTTAACAAAGGATATAAAGAATATGTATGTGGTGATAACAGCTCTAGCCAGAGCCTTTGTTCTGGTCTCTCCCCAGGCTGGGAGGGGGAGGGAAGACAGGCTCTGGGCGGGGGGCAGGGTTCGGGGGGTTCCTGTGCTTTCTGCGCAGGGTCAGCAGTTCACTGGCTCGGCGGAGGACAGAGGACACACACAC
>JAWWEE010000074.1:67560728-67591965 GCA_035221455.1 Xenops minutus
TGTTTCTAAATTTAAAGGAGAGGGATTATTTTATTGGCCAACATAAAATATCTTAGTTCTCCCTTTGAACTAAGACAATTCTGAATTCTCAAAATAATAAATATTGATAATCCGTATAGGTTTTCTGTACAAACATCTCCTATTTACTACTGCATTTTTCCTAGTAGTCACTTCATAGACTATTTGGAAAAAAGATCTATGACAAGGCTGAAATATTTGGGCAGGTTAAAGACTTTGAAGGCTACATTCCACATGTCTTCAACAAAAGAAGAGTGCATCCATTTAGAGAATACTATAGCAATCTCTGGGATCAACACATCAACTGTAAGCTCAAAATGTTTTGGTTTTTTTTTTTAGGTCTGCCTCTTCAAAGATTTCACATAACCTATGTCAAACAGCCAGTTACAATGTGTGACGTAAAGCATTCTTGTTTTGGTGAAAAAAAAAGGAACATTTAACTTTATCTTCAGATCTGGTATACTACCAGACCTGCATCTACTGGCAAAATGACTTACAGTGTTAGTCACCCCTTGCTAAGAAAATTGCTACTTTGATTCAATTAGAACATCACCACCAACAGCCCTAGCAGCTATTATTTAACACCTACAGTCTTTAATACCAGACCTCAATACTGAAAGCTCCTCTTACACAGTAGTAAAGAAGCAGCGTTTCAGTTTCAAAATTCACCCACTAATTAGTTCACATGCTGCCCTTAGCTATTACAATACATAAAGACTATACCAGGTAGGCCTTGCCGTTTATGGCCATTTTTCATCTTGTTTGCTTTTAGTTAAACAAAGTCCAAAACAAATAAATGAACCAACCTCTACTTTTCTCAAAAAGCACAGAAGCCATCCTCATATGGTAAATATTCAGAAACAAGATCCATGTGAATCCAATTAATATATAGCTATAGAAACAAGAACTGTGCTCCTATGCCACTTGAGCAAACAATTGACTAGTTTTAAAAATCTCACAGTAAATTAGCAAAAGCCAAGTTTCCTGGAGTGATACTACATATGCAGCTATGGCTGGTGTTTTACACTTTTCCACTTTATGTCCACAATTACATAAAACACCTGATTTGCACACAGAATTCAAAAGAATTATAGAATAAGTCAAAGAATCTCAAAATTGTCTTCTGAGCAGATATTTGAAACAAGCTGTATGTATTTACAGTACATTGATATCATGAAGACAGTTAATTTAATATTCTGGAGGTTATTTGCTTACTTTGAATGTGTACTCCAAATGTTTGTCAGCCCTTTTTCTTGATACATCTTTCAGGGTTATCTTCTCAATGTGTACAGCTGAAAGAAAAACACCTTATTGTGCACTCCAAACAAGAGTTTGCAAACGCTCCCTACTTTCCCAGGCACTCTGAGCACATCTGTAGGCTGTTTTCTGACTCACATAGCCCCACTCTTCCTCAGGAGCTGTTTTATTGTAACAAACATCCAGAGGTAGGAAAGAACCCTGTTTTCTGTATTTCTCTGACGTAACCACAGTTAGATTCAGTGTCAATCATGGGAATCTGGGCATTATCCAAGAGCTTATTTAGACCAAAAGTCACGTAACTACAGCAATATAACCACTAAAAGTGAAAAGACAACAAAAGGAAGTCAAATGTCTTTACTCCAAGAAGTAACAAGTGCAGATAAAAAAAGCGAGAGACAGTGTCTTCCACACCCACATTTCTGAAATAAGTAAAAACGAGGGCAAACTAAGGCCAAATAACCACATTTCTGAAGGGCACTTAGGCGAAAGAGTTGGAAAAGGCCTGAAGGAGACAGAAATGAGTGTCAGCAAACAGAAAATTAAGAGAAGAAGCATAAGGATACTACAATGTGTCATTAAACTCAACTGGAAAGGAAGAATGGTACTCTAAGTACTTGCTACTTTAACATTCCTTCCCCATAGCATACTATATTCAGGAATAGGCAAGTTCTGGCTGTGACTTGGCAAGCAGCAGCACCATATGGCTTTCAGGGCCTGGAGATTTTCTTGAGGGCACAAAACATTGTTAGGTAATGTTCCATATAAAAACCATTATACAGCCTAAATGAGCCTTTCATTTCTGCTGCTATGCTGGCCTAAGAATTCAACAGAATTTTACTCCAGTACAAGCCTGAACACATCCTTACATGTAAAAAACCCAAAATACTTAAAAACAGCTCAACCTGCCGTACACCATCACTGCTTCCTTTCAATGATTTTGAAACTTTTTTCCAGAGGAAAGTGGGTCATGTTAATCACTAATGTCTTTCTTTCAATTTTTACCTGCATGTTTATATGGGATATACTGGGAACTATTCATAACAACAATATTTTTTTCTTAAAAAAATAAACCTCCTGTAAGTTAAAAAGCTTATTCTTGGATATTAGCTAATTACCATCTAAAAGAAGGTAAACATTTTTTAGTGAATTTTCATAAAGTTACAATTAAAGTGTCATCCCCGTCAAACATGCCATTTCTAAGAGAACTAAGTATTGGTAGTTTCCTTAAAGGAACAATAAACCAGGATATAAGCCTAGAGGTAGTGCTACAGCTTCCAATTCTGTCAGTAGAAAGAGAAATACTGAGAGTGCTATAGTGTATGCTGGTTGCAATCTCCTATTGGGGAGTTAGGGAGCTAGACAATCACTTCATTTTTACCAGTTAATGAAGATTAATTACTACAAAGCAAAGAAATCTGAGATGAGCTAAGGATGCCAGACAGTAACATACATCAATATTCTAGAAAAGATGAATGTTTAGTGACCAGAATTTTTACCTGTCTGGCATAGATTAAAGCATTGTTAGAAGAAAGAACATCGTGCAACATGAGTTTTGGCGCAGAATTTCTTAATGGCTAATGTGAAAGTTGATACCAGAGTTCATATTCGTAAGTTAATTAAAAAGTTGATTCCCATGACTAGAACTGAGAACAGTGGTTTAAATTGCATTCCACTACGTGCATATATTTAGCATACATAATTAGGAAACTAAGACCATTAACATTTATAGACAAGTTTTCTCCTCTAATGAAACTATGCTTATTTTAAACTATTGAATGTTGTCAGTGCTAAAAATTTGTTCTCAGGTATATAAAAAAAAAATTATTACACAATGCAGCACTTTCAACTCCCTTAACTTCTTTCTGCTGTTCTTGCATGCTTCACTGTAATATGTGATACAACACGTGTGTTGTTGCTGCACAGCTTCAGTTCCAGTTTCAACAGACTGTTTTAAAATTCTGCTTCTACAATCACAATTTAAATATTCTGAATGGCTAGATCAAGAAGAAATGTTTGAATATATAAGCCAACAAGGTGTGTTATCTCTACATCTATTCTGGACACAACACATGCATTCAGGACAATTAAGTCAAGCATGTATACATGACACTGCTTGCTTCCATTGTAAGTTTAAGTCAGTATTTTTAAAATTCATATTCATCACAGCGGACAATAAAAACCAATTTATCCTATCAGTGGTATTTCTAACCCAGTAAGGAGATTTCTGTAGCAGGGATTCTCTATCACATAACTGTGTTGCAAATATCACAAAATTATTCTGATCCTTCACTGAAGTTTCTCACTGATAATACAAATGCAGAGAAATACTTAAGCTCTTTGCTAGATTAAGTTATTCATCTTTTCTGTGCTTTGGTTACTTAATTCAGGAGTGTTACTAAAGAGGTTCTCTCTTTTGTGTTTTTAGTTCATGAATATGAACACTTCAAACTCCGTAAAAGGATGTGAAACAGGTTTATTGTCCGTAATCTGCCATAATCTTTCTCTGGGTTTTTTCCTTCTTTTCTTCAAGTAATCAAAAACTCTCAAACTGCTAGCCTTCAAAGTGCAACTAAACCTCCACACTAAAGGACATTTATGAGGACAAAATGAATAGCAATTGTTTTCTTGTATTGTCAACTTTTTAGTATCTGCAGACTATCTGTTGACTAATTTTGAGTAGACAGGTGATTCACTAATGCTGTTGGAGAATAAATGGTAAGAATAAATCTGTTTTCAATAATGCTTACTCTTCAAAGAGAAGAAATTGTGCTGGCAATTCCGCATTAGTTTTGTTTATGCTCAGAAGCCTTATTCTCATTCTCCCCAACAGAGCCAAAAGACTTACTTGTATGAAAGCCTCTCACTTCTCTGAACAGCCACTTCTACAAAACCTGCTAATATGTGTTTGGGGTTTTTTTATTATTCAAATACAACTGAATCAAGCAGCAAAATCTATTCATTTTTCCTCATTATCACATGCTTAGTTTTGCTTAAAAAATCTAAACACTCAATACAATTATATTAAATGTTCTTCTTTTCTCCCAAATTCTATCCCTTTTTTTCAGAGGGAAGTCCCTTTGCAATCAATTTTTGTGCATGCATTCACTAGTAGTTAGCAGCTAACACAAATGACAGCTTCTTATAACAAAGAAAAGACCAAGTAGGCAGCAGAGAAGTTATTATACTTACCAATCATTGCAGCTTCTTGTTCAGATGAACAGCAAGACACATACAAGATTTCTACAACTCCAGGCAAAGCTTAGTGTTCAAAAAAAAACAAACCTTAAAAGTGTTTCTCAAAAGGAACCTCACACAACATACCTTCCCGTTGAGGTCTATGGGAAGCCATCAACAGTCCATCGTGAGGTGCTGTGGTGCGTTCTAGCAAACTGGTCTCATTACTCGACATGCAGTCACTATGGGAAAAGTCATTCTAAATTGAGAAGGAGAAAAAGGAAGTGTCTTAATAGAATGGCTATTATTAATCTTTACTCTAAACAGCAAATATTAAAAAATACCCTCTGAGTGTAGATACCCTTTCCATTAGATTTATAATGAGGAGGTTAGAGCTTGTTTCACTTAGGAAGGCTTTCCTGACTAAGAAGTACCTTTCTCAAAGATAGTTGGATAGGGTTTTTTTCCCTCCTGCATTCCAGAGGAAACTTTCAGGCTCTCTCTCTGGTATAAGAAGAGAAACTCTCAGAGATGTTACAGGTGTCTGTGTCAGGGAGGGCCTGGGGAAAGATAAAAGTCTTGAAGAGAACAGGAGGTGTGCCTTTCTCAGACCTAGTGTACAAGCACTGTTAAGTCTAGTGTTCTTGACTTTAGAATAAATTTTCCTGAAATTCTTTACTGCCTGGCATTTCAGGGGTACACGCATTTTATCTTACTTCACACACTCCAAAAAACCAACAAACCAAGCTTTATTTGGTGTTCTACAGGAGGAGGAAAAAAAAAAAGTTCCTGAGAGTGGCAAAAATACAGTCATTAGCCATTTCAGTTCTCTCCTTCTTCATTTATTTGTTTATCAAATGTTAGTTATAAACTCCAATGTTTCACTGACCTTATTTTAAAAACTGAACAGGGTGGCAGACAGACTATCTCAAGCTGGACAATTCAAGATTATTAGCTCAGAACTTCAGTAATAATTTACTATTAGTATGAACACTTTCAACTACTAACTTGTCAAGTCATCTACTCACTTTTCAATTCTTTTCAATTATATTCATGCCCAGTATCTTCAGCCAGCCACCTCTTCTATATACAGAATCAAAAATAACTTCCTGGACAGTCTATTAGGACATAGGGTCCTAACAGCTAAATCCATGCATCTTTATCTCCTGCCACATTTGCATGCAGACTTCGTAATTATATGCCAAGAATTTCTATTGGTTTAATACAGTGCATAAGGAGGGACAGAATGGAAAACCATACAAGACAGATAACATAGACAGGTAAGTAAGAGAAGAAAGAACAATCTAGGCTAACAATGATAAACAAGAAAGAAGTATTAGATGAGCATGGACTTCAAGTGGTTTCTCTAGCGTAACAAGAGTCTACATACTTTTTTCCAAATTAAGATAAAATATTAATGCATCAATTTACACACTCTTCAATGACCAGGTTGTCTTAGAACAAAACAGAACAAACAAAAAACCTCCATCCAAACTAACCAACCAAGCTAAAATTCAGAAATATCTTAAAACACCCAACTGCTTTTGCCTGTTGGCCAATATAATTCCATGTTTTGAGGAAACAACACATTGCCTTAAAAAGAAAGAACTAGAAAGTACTGGAAATTAGTAGCAAATTTCTGGATTAATCTACTCTAAGCAAGGCATCTATTTATCTGTACCAAGTAGTATAACATACGAGCTGATTAAATACCTAAATGCCAGCAATACACAAATACCACATTGGTAGTAGCAGCAGCACAGAAGGGAAGAAAATGTGGTTCTCTGTTTAGCACCACAAATCAACCAAATACTGGGGGGGTTTTATTAAGCACTAGAAGCTAAAAGAGAGGGTTGGTTTCTTGGGAAAGCTTTCAAAAGAAGCAAGTTAACTAAAGGTCACCGAAGGCACCACAAATATTTAGAAACTGGTCTGCATGAAACTAGAAGGTAAATAAATATCTATCCTCTAGCAGTTATATAAAACAAATAAAATTATGTGGAGAAATTAATACTTTCTGTAGTAGATGTATATTTGAAAGTTTAAATCTGTCTCTCTCATTCAGGATGAAGAACACTGCTCCACTGGAAGACCTTCATAAAAGATGCGTAGAGGAAAAATACAAATCTCCAGATAGTACTCTTTTATTTTTAAACACAGGAAGCAAAAGACTCTTAAAATAAGAGCTGGAATATATGTGATTTTTTTTCTCCTGAAGGATTCATGCCATGTGATGAGACAAACCATCAGCCAAGACATTAGTTATCTCGTTTGTTAAGGAGGACCCCAAGACTGTCACAACAGAAAGAGGAGAATGAGAAAGCACAGAGGTGGCAAAACAAACCTCAGTTATCTGCAGTTTGCCAATTCTTCAATAAAATTCATCAGATGTGACAGATGTAAAGCTGGTTTAGTAAAATGAAGGCAGCTTTAGCTGGTACATCATCTGTAGCATGGGTGCAAACTGTGGCAACTCCTAACAATACCTTCAATCCATGCAGATCCAGGAGGGCACATGCATCAGGCCTGCCCTGGGCATTCTGGTAACCTAACTTTGATCAGTGACATCAATGGCAGTGCATAGTTAGCAAATGCATTTAGACTGCACAGCTGATGGTCTGAAGAACTGAATGATGTTTTAGCTGTTTCATCTAAATCAGTGTATGGTTTGTGCTCTACACTGAGTGTTGGTAATTTCAGATTTCAAAGCCATCAGATTTAAAATATAAAGCATACTTTGTTTCTTCAAGATAAAACCCAAACCAGTCCCCAGTCACTCAGTAAACAATCTCAACAAACATCTAATAAATTATGAGCACAATGTCAGATATGGAATAAGAAAAAAACAGCTGTATGTCAATGACACTGCATTTTAACAGCTTTAGCAAACTTCCAAGTTTATTTTACTAAAAAAAACAAAACCAAAACAGAAACCAAAACTCCAGCAAACCAACAGACAAGCATGCTCTGAGAGAGCAACTCAAAAATCCCATTGATACTGTTTTGACAGACATAACAGTGGACATAAAAACTGGAAATACTCTGGTTTGGTTAAGTGCTAGCTCCTGGTCATGTATTATTTGCAAAACTGTTGGCACTTGAGCATTAAAGCTATGTTAAAACTAATTCCTTTAAGACCATCCATAAAAAGCACAACTAGTAACTGGCTATGTCCAAACTAACAAGTTTAGCACATATTTCGTGGTAAGAGTTAACGTCTTTCTGTCATGAAATCAAGCAACTGAACCAAGATTTCTAGTGAAGATCAGTGTCAATTCTCTGGCAAAGTTCTTAAATTTAAACTACAGCCATACATTTTGCCAAAAGCTGCTTTAATATCTTTCATCCACACTGCATACAGAGTATGACAGACATTTGGATTAACTCTGACAGACTCTCAAACTATCCTATTAGTCTTACTTTTCTAGGATGTCTTTTTCCACCTCTGAAATCATCAGCATAAGAGCTGAAAGCACTGCTTCATTCATCCCACCTAATCATCTCTCAAAAAATTCACAAATAGATCTAAAAACAATGAAATTTACAGTCAGACCTTCTTTTGCATTTAGGCTATTTGTTTTGATTAACAAAAAAGTAAGTTACTCTGTTCTAAAAAAATAATTGCTATTTAAGAAGTCAATGTAATGGTGAGTAGTTTTTAGGAGAGGCATAGAAATAAAATTTACTTCAAAGAAGTATTCTGTTCAGCTTATGTCAGAAAAGCATTAAATGCTGCTGCCACACCTCTTAATACTAGAAAACTGCTTTTCATCTAGAATGGTTACTTTTGTATGCATGGCAGCACTCCGTAACAGGCAAACTACAACCACGTTTGAGGGCCCGCTCTACACTGCAAAATACTACACAGTTCAAACCTGTATTTAAACAAGTCCTGATACTGATGATTATAAAATCATTATACCTATAAAAAATTTTATAATTTATTCTTTTTGAAGAATTATTTGCCTAGAAAGTTAAACCAGTAATATGCACTGTGTATATTCTGTGATCGCTGGCTTTCAACACCTAGCACAGTACAGGAGGTAGACAGCAGGGAAATCCAGGGCAGTCACTGCTTTACCTCACAGCTCACAGCCTGCAAGGGCTGTTCCTGCATCAGCTCCAGATCCTTTAAGCTGCACTACAATCTCTTCACTTTTGGTGTTACCTACTGTGACAGTCCCACATCAAACACTCACAAGTAACTAAGATACAAGCGGCACTGTCAGAACAGACAACTCTAGCACTCAAGTGACTGGAAAGTCTAGGCAGTCTGAAAGGCAAATGAACATTAAGAGCGACATTGTGTGTTGCTATCTGGTGCCAGTCACACCACAAACACAAGTACTTTAAAATCCAGTACACTGGTGGGGAATGTCATGCTGGATGGCACTGTGTCTAGTAATTTCCTGTCTATTAATAAAACATACTCTGTATTCACTCAACACATGCAAATGTAAGGTTAGTTCTTGCATAAGCCTTTGTCATTGTAAGGCTTTCACATGCAAGGATTTACTGTGGCTCACAGTGCTGCTGCTAATGATTAAAATACAGTGAAGCAAGAAATGTGGGTGGCCTCAAACCAGTTGACACATAATTAATTTGATAATCACACAGATCCTTGTGCCAGTCTGGAGAATTAACTACATTTTTCCTTGAAAGTGAAATAAGTGAAGAAAACACTAAAAATTGGCAACTCATACAATCTAGACCAGAATTTTGTATCAAACAAATCTTTCCTCATATGGTTGAAAGCAAGTATCATATTAAAAACACAATTTTATCACTTGAGATGTTTCCCAGGACTGTATCATAGAATGTTTTGGGTTGGAAGGGACCTAAAAGATCATCTGGTTCCAACCCCCCTCCACAGGCAGGGACACCTTCCACTAGACCAGGTTACTCAGAGCGCCATCCAACCTGGGCTGGAGCACTTCCAAGGAGGGGGCACACACAACTCCTCTGGGCAACCTGTTCCAGTGCCTCACCACCCTCACAGTACAGAATTTCTTCCTAATATCTAGGATGAGGTTGGATTTCTGGTCTAGCTGGGTCACACTGAGCTTCTCCTCAAAAAGCACCCTCAAGTCCTTCTCCTCAGCGCTGCTCTCAATCCGTTCTTCCCCCAGCCTACACTTGTGCTTGGGATTGTCCCAATCCAGGTTCAGGACCTTGCACTTGGCCTTGTTGAACTTCCTAAGGTTTGCACCTCTCAAGCCTGTCAAGGTCCCTGTGGATGCCATCCCTTCCCTCCAGTGTGTCAACTGCACCACACAACTTGGCATCATCAGCAAACTTGCCAAGGGTGCACTCAATCCCACTATCTTGTGTCACTGACAAAGATATTAAACAACGCTGGCCCTGATACCAATCCCTGTGGACACCACTTGTCACTGGTCTCCACTTCAACCAGTGAGCCATTGAAAACAACTCGGAGTGTGGCCATCCATCCAATTCATTATCCACCAAGTGGTCAATCTGTCAAATCCATGTCTCCCCAGTTCAGAGACAAGACAGTCACGTGAGACAGTGTCAAATTCTTTGCACAAGTCCAGGTAGATGATGTCAGTCGCTCTTTCCTTATCCACTGCAAATCCACTGTAGAAGGCCACCAAATTTGTCAAACATGCTGACATGCCATGCTGACTGTCACCAAACACCTTCTTATTTCCCATGTGCCTTAGCATGGTTTCTAAGAGAATCTCTCTCATGATCTTGCCAGGCACAGAGGTGAGATAGACCAGCCTCTAGTCCCCCACATCTTCCTTATTTCCCTTTTTAAAACTGGGGGTTATGTTTCCCCTTTTTCAGTCAGTGAAAACATCACAAGACTGCCATGACTTCTGAAATATGGTGGATAGTTGCTTAGACTCCTGAACTGCCAGTTCCCTCATGCATCCATGGATGCATCTTATCAGGTCCCATTGACTTGAACATTAACCAGTTTTCTGGCGCCCCTCTTCCCTCCAGGGCTTTATTCCACAGTCCTCTACCAACCAGACTTCTGAAAAGGCCAAGGTCTGCTCTCTTCAAGTCGAGGAGTGTTTGTGTCCTGACATCTAGGGGTGCTTGTCTGTAACGTAAGCACCAAATGTCTAAAGTGAAGATCCTGCCGAGAAAGATGTTGCTCTAATGTCATGTGAGCTGAGCAGATCTCATCCAGCCTACATATGACAGATGTCAAAACTCTCCCTTCTATCAAGGTAGACAGCTGATGAAAAAAATGTCATGCTGGCATTGGTTTGTCAATATGTAATAAAATCTGTTACCATGAGCAAGTGATTGACGCACACAAGTTTTCTGATGTTTGCATTGTACTTTCATAAAAGAACTATTCATTCATCAGCTCTAATGAGCACTAACAAGTGAAACCTGCTTGCAGCAGCTGGACAGCTTGATTAGTTCTATATGCCCAAATATTAAAGATCATTTTTCTGCAAGACTACATTAAATGTGCAATTAGGAACAGCACTTGCAGGCCATGCAGATGTAAGCTGGCACAGCTCGTTCATTCACGTGCAAGTGGGAACCGAAAAGCAAAATCAGACGAAAGATGGCATCTTGAAAAAAAAAAAAAAAACAAACCAAGGTCTAACTCATGATTGTCAGTTATCAACTACAGCATCTGTACCCTCGAGAACTTTGGGTGATGTCAGAATAATCATTAACGGATGTGGTACCAGTTACAAGACCAAAGCCGTGATTTGGCTAAAACAATCTTTCCCAGCCACTACCCTTATTGCTTCACTGCTGTGATACACAGCTACATTGCTATGTAGCTATGGTGGCACAAAGGCTGTGACCATATCACCTCTCCAGAAGCAACAATCTGCAGGTATACCTGTGTGCTGCTGAACGCTCTCTTGATGACAACCACAGCAGAGATGAATTCTTTCTCAACACTGTGAGCAACAATATCTGCACCCCATCACCTAGTTCTTACTGTGTCTTAGATACAGGGACAGAAATGAGATTCATGGCATCTTAAATGGAAACCCAGCACCTGCTGCTTGTTTACCACTGTTGACGCAACAGATTGTCCCCCATATAAAAAGATCCAGTATGGTCTCAGACAAGCTGCTGGGCAAACACAAGATCAAGACTGCAGACAATTGCCCAGCTGACACTGCTGCTAAGTCATGCTTCAGTCTGCAAGCTCGGAACTACGCAACGGCACTGTCCAACCAATTTGAGATGAAGGGAGCTCTGCAAAGACTGTAAGCAGAATCAGCCTCAAGATCTAAGACCGCAAAGATCTACCAAATTATCTCTCTTGTGATCACAATCAAACAACTTAGATGTTTCCTTGTTAATTTTTAACATGCAGAATGAACCTCCAGAACAATAATGCTTATTCCACATAGAACCACAGCTGCAGAAATGGGCTGACAGGAACCTCAGGAAGTCCAGCTTGGGGAAGTGCAAAATCCTGTATCTGGGGAGGAACATCTACAGGCACCACACAAGCTGGGACCTAACCAACTAGAAAGCAGCTTTGCAGAGAAAGACCTATACACATAAAAATATGTATACACACGTACATACACATCTGAAAGGAGGGTGCAAAGAGGATGGAGCCAGGCTCTTTTCAGTGGCAACCAGTGACAGAAGCAGAGGCAATGGGCATAAACTGAAACACAGGAGACTGATTCCCTCTGAACACCTGGAAACACTTTTTCAGTGTGACGGTGACTGAGCACAGGTTGCCCAGAGGTTGTGGTGTCTACATCCATAAAGATACTCAAAAGCCATCTGGACATGGTCCTAGGGAACCAGCTGTACGTGGCCCTGCTTAAGCAGGGACAGGTGATGCACAAGACAACCTCCAGCAGTCTCATCCAACCTCAATACTTTTGTGATTCTGTGACCAGACATAAAATCCCATAATATGTGCAATAAAAGCCTGACTGACTGAACATATGGTTAAAATAGATTACATGTAACAGCTCTATTAACTCATATCTGGTAAGCTGGAATGCATAGAAAGCATGCGCAGATGCCAAAGAGTAATTTAAGGCACATTTGTTTAGTGAAACTATTTTAACAGCTCACCAGCAAGAGGCAGCAACAAAACACTACAATAGAGACAGAAACATTCCGACAAAATATCAGCTGATTCAGGGGAAAAAAGGACACCATGTGACAGCTTCAGCAATCACATGGTGACGAACTTGTAGCACTATGAAATCATGACAATTTTGAGACAAGGAGTATACCAACCTCTTACATAGCATGAACAACTTCAGCTCTCAAGGCCTGTGGCAATTACATCTGAAGTACCAGACATGGCAGCTACACCAATGACTTACAGGGCTGGCGGAATGGCGTACCTCATGTTTGGTAAAAACCGTGCATTCTTGCTCTAAGTCTCACCTGCATCTGAACTTCTAATGGAACCTAAACCACAGTTTCAGTCCAAGCTAGATAGCCAACGACAAAGCAGAGAACTTGAAGCTATAACCAGCAGTGCACCAGTTCAGGTGTTACTTATCGCCAGATACATGCAGCTCACCCAAAAACATTGAGTAATTTAAGTACTCTTTCTATTGTCTGTTGAGTGAATAAAAACAAAATTACTTGAATGAAGCAGTTCAGACTAACACAAAAAATTATTCTCATAACAGCCTAGAGTGACAGAAAGATTGAAAAAACATTTTCCCCTTAAGAGTGGTCCACTGAAGTACAATCACTCCTGAGAGGAGACTGTGCCTTCATCACTACGTTTACTATCATCAGAGGGTAATGTGTGGTTTTGTCCAATCCCTGAATTCCAGCACAGTTTAAAAGTATTCTTTCATGTATGGCAGCTCTGAATATCAGAAAAATCTCTGTCTTGTTATCTCACTCTTAAGACACTTCCCAAGATACTAAATCTTCCTTAAATGTTAAAGGTACTTTTACTTTCTTCTCCCAAAAAGGACAAGATTAAGAGGTTGAGGAAAAGCAAGAAACTCACACAGGAATGCAGTTTCCAGACAGATCTCTGAGAATGTCCTCTGCAAGCTTTGGTGTCTAGAAGCATAAACCCTTAGACTTGGAGGACACTACAGAAATTCACCAAGTGCTGAAGGAAAAGTAGACATTTTGTATTAATTATAGTTAATGAAGAATCAGCTGAGTGTTTTCTAGAGCAGTTACAGCCAGACACTGATACTAACAACTAAATGAGGTGACAGATTTAAGATGACAGAATCCTACAGACTTCAGAGGTTTCACAGACACAACCAACTTACTGCTGCTGTATGCATCCTATTCTGCAGCTCTTCCTAAAAACCTTAGAGTTCTGGGTACTCTAAGCCCAGTGAGATGCTGCGACCTATAACTAAGTCAACGATGGGCAACACTGAAAACCAGACCCCGGCATAACTACAGTAATCTAAGTACAAGCACTAGGAAGACACAGGTATACTTTCAAAACCCTCAGTACTCATTTCCTACATTGGAGAAGAAACTGGCAGGGAGAACAGCAACAGGCTGATAAGCCCTGGTGTAAAGCAACTGGGAAAGTCTACAAACTTGCCCTAACACCTCATATTCAGAATTAAACCACTAAAACAACTCAAGCAGTGAAATTTTTTACTCTGCAATTTCCTGGAGCATTAGCACACATATTTAGACAGAAGTCTTTTATTTCAGGCATTGTCTTTTTATCTAGTTATTACTCTCCAGAAAACTTACGGTAACGTTTCTGGAAATTCTTAACTCCTCTTTGGAGCCAAAGAAATTCCTATCCAGAGACAAGGTTCATTGAAGGAGTTGGAGTACTTTTTATCTCAGTATGCAAAACCTGTAAAACATTTATATTTTCCTGGATCCTAACACCATTTAAAAGATCTTTGCCAAGAGTAAAATAACATTTTTTATCTTTATGTCTCTTACTTAAAACAGACTCTGAAGACACACTTCTTATACTCAGCTGTATGATGCTAAAAACAGTGCGCTGCAGCTTCAAAATGCGATTGCCAGTATTTTTTTTCCCAGACAGAGCTTTCAGATTCTTAAATTGTAGTACCTTGTGGTACTTACTGCAAGGGACTGAAGATCAATTATAAAAGCACTCTTCTAATTTGCAGACAAAATATCCTATAAATAGAAGCATACCTAAAAAAACCACTCTGTAAATAGGAACGTTCCCTTTGTTTCTGAGTAGAGACTTTTTTTCTGTAAAGAATCCTCCAGCCAGCTAATTATAATGCTATTCAGCAAACCATTATCTCCAGGAGATTGCTTATTTCAAAAGAACTTTGGTTCTATTACTGTCAAGTATGCCTGACTAAATGTTTCAGTGCCTAACAGAAGCCACATTTATTATGTTAACAAATATTCAGAGCTCCTTCAGTATTTCAGCATTTTGATCTCAGACCTCAGATGGAATGAAGCAAGATAAGCAATAAAGTCAAACAGCTTTGATAATGATGCACTTATTAAAAAAGAATTATCAACACACACGCTAAGCTATGTGCTCTGTTATTTAAACCAATATACAGTGGTATCAGCAAAATCTTTGCCCATTAACACTTGTTTTACGACCACAAATATGAAGGCTGCTGATTTATTTCTGTACTTCAACTTTAGATTCAAAGTTCATATTCTGCACAGTTTAATGTACCAAATTAATTAATTAAAAAATTACTTGTTTTCCAAAACGTGTTACTATAAACTGCACCCTAAATTAAAAACCTGAAAATAATATCAGATGTTTCTACTTAAAGTGTAAAACCCCAAAACCTTATTTCAGAACACTTTTATAAGGAAACAAAATTCATGTACTTGTAAGGCACTCCTAGCTCTGCCCATCCCACTAAGTCCTATCACTCACAACTATCTCCTACAACTTTTGAATTCCTCAGCCATTTCGAGGTAAATTTGTTAAAATGTACCACCAAGAATTGTTCAGGTTCTTAAAGGATTGATAAAATAAGACACCAAAAAGAGCAACTATCCTATTAACCCTTTGTCATAAAGCAACTTTAATGTGAGCTCAATTTTATCCGAGAGCACAGGCCCTATCCAGAAAATATAACCCAAATAATGGGAAAAAGCAAACTGCTCTATGTTCTAGTAAATCACCCACAATTCTTCGTATGTGAACCTCTCAAGCCTTGCTGTTCACTATAGCTGGATGTTATAGCTCCTTGAAACCACAAACCGGGCCATTTTATTATATATGCCACGTGCACTAACGCAGTCCTTGCCCTAAGGAATTCAGAACTGACAAAACACCTGGTTTAACTCCAGCTCTGAACTCCATCACCTCTGCAGGCTGTTTTCACACCCCTGTTGTTAGCTTAAGATCACGTTATTACTATTTCACCCACATGAACACCTCCGCGACCACCTTCAGACTGGCCAGCAGCCAAGAAGGCCCGGGAGCACTCAGCAAGGCAGGACCAGCGCTGAGCTCGCAGCCTCTCGACACAGACAGCCCTCGCGGCTTATCTGCTCGATAAACCGTGCACACCACAGCCCCTCTCGGGACAAGCCCTCGCGCAAAGACCAGAGCTGCCCCCCACGCCGTCGTGACACGCTGTGCCAGCGGAGAGCGGGCGGCCCCGCCCCGTTATGCAAGAGCGACACCGCCCCTTCCCGGCGGGACGGGCCGGGAGCCGCCCCGCGGGCACGTGACCGGGACCGCAGCCGCCATGTTGGATGGGGCGGGAAGCGGCGCTGCCTATCGGTCACCACATCCCAGCTCGAGGAGGGGGCTGGCGGAGCGGCCCTTCCGCCCTCACCGGCACGGCCGGGCAGAGGGGCTGTGCCCTCACTGGGAGGGGCGGATGCACGAGCCATTCGTCCTCCCCGCAAACAAAAGAGTGGGATCATCCTCTTCCTCTAGCCGTTCTCCGGCCCGTGATGTGTTCAGTGGGTTGGGGCACCGTGTCCTCCCCTCCTTCTCCCCACTCCCGTCCTTCTGCCCTCGCCGCGCCCAGCTGTCCCCGTGGAGACAGTCCAAGCCCTCCTCCAACCGCCACCGCCCCGCGGGCTCCCGGAAAGCGGAGCTCCTTGGGCTGCCCGGAACAGAGCAGGTTATGGCCAGACAGGGACTCCAGCCCTTCTGACCCGAGCCCAGCCGAAAAAGAATTTAGAGATGTCTTTACAAACCGTTCGTATTCATAAACGCAGAGTCCTGAAGGCACTCAAATTTCAGAGATTACAGGTGGCTAAAAGGCCTGTGGACACCAGACAGAATTTTCAATCAAGTCCAATTTAACAGTACAGTAGCATTTTGTCAGGAAAGTCTTTAACCTGCTATCAACTCCGTTTCCTCCAGCATCTTATCCGCAAGGGTCCCACTGTCTGTGAACTAAAAATACTCAGCTGTATTTACAATTAGCCATTAAGAAAGGGGACGGGGGAAGCCTACAGAAGGGATAGCATTTCACTTCTGTATGGACTACAGAGTATGTGATGTGCATGTTCAGCCAAGCTGACTCGGGTCTCTCAAGTGTTCCCTGAGTAAACAAACCCAACACAACCTGGAAGGCTACTTTTACACCGAAGCCAGACTGCTGCACAAAACTGACTTCACTTCCAGCAGTTTCTCAGGAGCCTGATCTCCTAAACTCCATTTGGTGGGACACAATGAGCAGCTACAACTGCTGTGCCAGTTTCAGGCAGGAAGTATCTTTCCGGTTACTTGCACTTTAAACCCAGAAAGAACAGTGTCCAGTCTTACCACTTCCTGAAGTTTGATCTTTGGCCCGGAAAGATGGACTTTCAGAATTAATTGTGGGATGGAGCTAGACTCGATGAAGGTCAGCGAGCCAAAATAAACACTTTTTGGACTGGTGCTATGAGTTCATTGTGATTTCAGTACTGTAACATCTACCCAATTAGTTTATGACCTGACAAATGTTCTTTGGCCTTTAAATGATACAAGCTTTTACTTAGGATGCCTGAGAGCTTAGAAATTGATCCCCATCTTCTCCTCAAGAGCATATACCATCTCTAGCAAACAGAAGAAGGAGCCACTCCTTCTGTATGGCAGGCAACATAAAACAGTTTTCTACTACAAGTGGCTGAAATGGATTGCACTCTAAGCAAACTTAGAAAATCCAAAAAGCCCAACCCTTACTGCTTTGTACCCTTTTCTGTCGAGTACCTGATGAAAACCTGATGTGTTCAGTGGAACAGTGCTATAAACACCTACCTTCCATCCACTTCTTTTCCTTTGAATCAGAGGTCATCTATAGAACAAAAACTGCAGAGCTCCAAGAAGATGGCTTGGCTGCATAAATATGGGGTAAATTTGAAAGCCAACGCTCATCTATAGAGCAGCACTGAATGGCACAGGGGGAAAACCTCCACTTAAACAGAGCTATGGCACAGGAGAATGCCTCAGTGTCACTCACTATAACTGATTCTCGCTGACAGCCACCTCCTAGCAACAAGTGACACATCTTTTAAGATGTGCTGTTTCCAGACAACCGCACAAAAAAATCAGTTTTCCTCTGAAGAGAAGCTCCAGTTATGACATTTTAATTTGTTGCTTTAGTGGAATCATTACCAACCCATCCCAAACAGCATCAGCCACCTCACCAAGTGCAGCTTTTCAGAAAACCAGCCTCAGAGCTGGTGACCCGACTACTGCCCCTGATGCTTGCACGTTTGAACCTGTGCCTCATTTTGCGAGGAGGCAGAAGAGCAGGTTCCATGTAAAAATTATCCCAACGTATTCTACTGGTTTTTAAGCCCTTAGAGAATACTCTTCTTAGGCAATCTGGTCTCTATCTAGCATTGTTATTATTATTTCTATTTTTACAAGTTAGTCAACCTGCGGCTTGTACTCCTACATCGTATGGTGGCCTACAGCATACCAGGCAGCCGGTTCAGTACTGTCCATGCTGCACTCCAGCACGGCAGGGTTCCAGAAAAAGAGCAGTGCTCCAGAAAGCATAGCAAGCTAGAAAAATCGGTCTTCCCTCCCTAACAAGAAATTCGTAGTAGACACTCCGCAGCAGGTTGTGAACGTGGCCGGGACAGACACTGCTGGGGTGGGGGAGGACGAGAGGGGCCACGTCCCAGTGTGGGGGCTTTGGGGAAAGACAAGCGGCCGCCTCCACCTCCTAGGAAAACGGGAGGGAGCAATGGAGGGAGGAGGAAACCGCCTGCTGAAATGGCGCAGCAGGAAGAGAGGAGGACGCGGCGTTACCTGGGCTGGGTGGCGGTCGGATCCCTCCTCCTCCTGGTCCCTGCACAGGGCCGTCCGCAGCCGCTCCAGGTGCTCCCGCAGAGTGACCCGCTGGTGGAAGGAGAACGCCGGGTGCAGCGAGGCCATGGTGAAGAGCAGGAGCAGCTCCTCCTGTGCGCCGCAGCCCAGGCCCTGGCCGGCGGGGAGCCCGGCCTGCCCATTCTCCGCGGCTCCGTCCATCACGACTACCACGTCCCCCTCCTCCTCCTCCTCGTCCTCCTCGGCCGGGGCCCGCCGCGCCGACGGGCAGCTCTGCAGAATGGAGTCGACCTGGGGCAGGAGGCGGTGCAGGCGGCCGGCGGCTTCGCGGTTCTCGGAGCCCAGCAGGGCCAGATAGACGATGAGCTTGGAGCGCACGGCGGGGTCGCGGAAGTCGCCGAGCTGTCCGGGGTCGCTGAGCCCGTTGGCCTTGGCCTCCGAGTCGCGGAGGCAGTGGTAGTCCTTGCGGGCCAGGTCCTCCAGGCAGGAGCCCAGGAACCGCAGCTCCAGCGGGTTGCACAGGTCCAGGAGCCCCACCATGAACTCCAGGCGCTGCGCCGAGCCCAGCACCAGCCCGAACCACTCGTACACCGTCTCCTTGTCGGTGCGGGCGGCCGCCGGGCCGGGACCGCCGGCGCCCGGAGCGCCGAGCGCGACGGGAGGGGGCGGCCCGGGCCCCGGCCCCAGGCCGTGCAGCCGGCTTGGCCTCTCCAGCCCGCATCCCCTCCCCGCCGCTGCCGCCGTCCCCGCTGCGCCCCCGCGGGCCCGGGACACCTGCTGCTGCAGTGGGAGATGACAGTCCAGGGCACTGCCGGGCTCCTTCAACCCCGCCGCCGTCGCATCTTCCGCCGCCGCTGCCTTGTGGCTCGTCTGCTTCAGGGGCAGCTTCATCTTCAGCATCCTCGGGGACGGCGCGGGGGGGAGGGGGGGCAGGAGGCGGGACGCGGCGCCCGCCGGGACTCGGCGGCAGCGGGAACGGGGGAGGCGCACGCGACGCTTAAGCGGAGCCGCTCATGCCGCTCGTGCGGCCCGGCCGGCGCGGGAGCGGCGCAGGCGCGCGCGGCTGGCGGGGCAGAACGGATCCGGCGGGCGGGGCGGGGCTCGCTCGCGGTGGCGATTCACCGTGTCCGCCTTTGCCAGGCGCGCTCCTGCGGCGGTTCCCCCTCTCCCCGCTTCTCCCCGACGCCCGCGCAGAGCCGGTGGGCATCAGCGGTTGCGCGCTCGCGACAGGACTGGCTGGGGCCCGAGATACCGGCGGGAGGGGGGAGGGGGGCAGGCGGAGCGCGCGCTCCTCTCCGCCTATCGGCGCCGCTCGCGTCAGCGCGCGCCCGCCGCCGCCGGGGGACTTGGAGGGGCGGCGCATTACGCGCGACGTTACGCGGGGCACTCTCTCCCCGCGCGCGGCTCCGGAACCGGCGCCCGGTCTGGGAATGGGCGGGATCCGGTGTGTGCTCCGGGACTTTCGCTGCTCCCGCCGAGGGGAACAGCTCGGCAGTTCTCCTGGAAGCAGTCCAGGAGCGAGCTTCCCTGTCTCCTGGATAAGAGATATCCCTGCGATAAGGCCGTGCGTTGGCTCATGGCTCCGGTGTGCAGAGCCACGTGGGTTTGCCCAAAGCCGGCAGGAGCAGGCCCAGAGCCCTGCCGCTCCGCTGGAGGAACAAAGCTGATTGCTGGAACAAAGCTGATTGCTGGAACAAAGCTGATTGCTGGAACATGGCTGCTACGGGCCTTTCTAATTTCTAAAGCAATTGAAACTGTTGCTATCGTAAGATGTCTCCCTTTTAAATTATCGTTGTTACAGTATCGTGGCTTTCTGCCCGACTCTTTTTACACTAGGGAAATACAGGGACTGTTGCAGAAAAAATAAAGGACAGTGAAATGGATTAGGGATACTCCGTTAGGAAACAGTAGGCTTTCTGCTATCGTTCCCCCCATTCTGTTCCCAGCTGTTGTGATCCATGAGGACGAAGAGCCTACGATTGTACGATTAAGCAGTGTTCTGACTAATCAGAAAGTTGTAATGCTCCTCCCTTTGATTCCCGCACAGTTACATAAAGGCAGTGTATTCGAAAGCAGAATACAGCCTGTAGCTTGAAGAACAACACGGAGAGGAATAAAACGACTTTTAATTACGCTTTTGCAGAGCTGCATCCCTGACGTGCTTACAGCAACAAAGTATAAACTGTTAGAGCAGACTCCCCCTTATCTATCTGTCCAAAAGCCAACAGCGCTACAAATAAAAGAGTTTATACAGCGACTAAGACAATGTTGTGCAGATTGTAACAGTCTTGTATGCATCACTCAGATTTGCCACAGAGCAATCTTGAGTGGTGGCTACAGAATGTATTATATCCTGCATTTATGTGCAGCAAACATACATATTTTATTCTAAAAATTAAAGGATTGACTTGTAGGTAGTGGATGTTAAGTTTTTATGTTCCTAATGGCTGCCTGGTTCTCTTCTAGTGACACAAATGGACTTGAGTCTGGCTCAGTGCAGCTCTCCTCGTTCATTGTCATCACAGCATCTCAGGAGTGGAGTAGGGAGTGGGTCAGGTCTTACCCTTTCATCCTGGACCATCAGCAGTTCTTTGCTGGTCCTAGGACCAGGAAGGTGAAGAAAAGTCACACGAAGTCTCATAAACTTGTTTTATCCTTTTTTATTTGATCCTGTTTGCCTGCTAGGGCCTGGCTGGACTTGCAAATTGTTCCACATCCCTGCAGTCATAAGTCAAAGCAGCTATCATAATGCCCCAGTATGATATTGTCATTATGAAGTAGTAATTTTAGAAGTACAGTAATTCTTGTCGTATTATCATTGTATTTTTTCCAAAGAAAAATGACTGTGACTATCTCTGGGGAAGTGCCAAGATGGAGTCATGGAAATACAGAAAAAAGGCTTGAGGTTTCTGCTTACTAGTTTGAATTTGCAAGATCAGAATTACAATGTTCTGAATGTTAGAAATAACATTTCCTACTTTAACAATCTGTGAGTCAAATAAAATGTGACATAGTTCCAAACAGATAACACTGCATAGAGTGCAGAAGGAATTTAGTTTTGAGGGGAGGGGAGGAGGGGAATGACAGGAAAAAAGGTCCACTGGTTCATTCATAAATCCACAAAGGTGAGATAAACTGCACATGCATGAGGGCAGTGGTTGAAAGTACACTCCCCTGGTACAGAAAATACTTGGAGCCCATCCCTATTTGTCACAGTTCCCAAGCTGATACTTAGTTTCACAAATAAGCTTAAGAACCAGATCAACTCAGCTTCTCTTGATTTCCCCTTCTTAATGGCTTAAACTATGATATTTGAGGGAAACAGAAGTGGAAGATGTGCAGTCAGCAAAGGAAAAAAAAAATAAGAAGGTAAAGGTAAAGGAATAATATGAGAAATAAAAGAAGACAAAAATATTCCAAGCTGATTTACAAGTGTTTCAGTAGCTGGGGAGGTGTTAGCAAGGGAGAAGGCAGTGAGGAAAGAGAACTGACACTTAAGTGCCCAAGAGAAATGAAAGTGAAACTCAGGGCTGTGAATGGAATGAGGACATGGAGGGGAAATGCTCAAACAGTGACAAGCTGGTACAGCAGGAGAGGTACACTGAAAATTATCTTGCCTAGGGCAGGTGCCCTGAAGGTTTTTCAAAAAAAAAATAATTACATAGATCTTTAATGACTTGGGCCCACAGTCATGCTAACTTAGGGTGAACAACAGTACAGAGCCTTAGAGGGAAAAATATCTGTAATCTCTGAGCTGAAAGCCAGATGAACTGATGCAACACAGAGCAGGCAGAGGAGCAATCAAGACAGTGCTACTCATGTGGGAGCCCCACAGGTCCTCTCTGGGAAGTGGCTCTGTCAGAGCAGAGCAAGAAGCCATGTCCAGGAGAACCACTGTTGCCACAACTGGATTTGCAGCAAAAGGAATAGTGGCCATCCTGACTCTTCCCCCACCTGCTGCCTTTTCACCTGTACAGCATAACCCCTGTTCAAATTATCAAAGCCCCAGAGCCTCCTGAGTGCAGTGAGGCTTCATTGTGGGTCTAGAAGTGTTGTCCTTACTAACAGGTCCTTCTGAGAACCTGGTTCCCATTAGCGTCTGGCTCAGCTTTTCTGCCTGGCTGTGACCATCACTTTTTGGATACATGAGCTGTGGAGAATATCAGGAAACATACAATCCAAGAAGATGCTGTTTCCTGTACTGGATGTGTCACCACACCACATACAGGCAACCACAATGTCTTTTGAATGAGACATACTCCCTCAATAAGTTGTCCTCTGAAGAGGTCATGGACGTTGTGAGGGTTTTGTTCAGCAGTCTTAGAACTTCCCCAGCAATGTTTTCAGAAGGAGGAAAGCCACTAAGGAAAATAACAAGTACAGCACCAGGACACTGGACTGAATACTGAAGCTAAGGAAGTAACTAACAAAGCAACTTTCAACACCACCCACATACATTTCTTTTGTTTGTTTGGTTGTTTTTTTTCAAATAATCCTATTTTTTTTCCATTTTGACTTTTCACCAAGGCAGTCAAAAGATTTTCCATTAATTTCAGCAACATATAGAAACAGTTTCACAGTCTCAGTTTGTTTGTTCTTTTATTGCTACCAAGGATCTCCTAAAATTGTTTTGTAAGAACAAGAATTAGGTTAATCTGTGGCCCACTTAAAAATCAGATAAGAATGCTGTAGGATATATACATATATATTTCCAATATATCAGGATTTTTTCATGTTTATACTGTTCACTGGGTACTGTCTTTGCTAATAAGTGTTTTCACTTTTTAAAAAAAGCTGTAACAAATACTCAAGATGATCTCTGCATGGATTTCCATACTACAGGTTAGAAGTTGCGTAAATAAGGAAACAAATCTTCCTATCCTCCCCTACTTTATTCCATTTCTTCTGCTTTCCCAGACTGTAGGAAGATCAACTGCTTTTTTATACAAAGTTTGCAGATGTGTTTAATCCACTGTCAGTAATACAGGCTATTGTGAGGTCTTTCAGCTAAACCCCCAAGGTGTAAGGGAATGCTTTCAGGCAATGTCAGACAAATGTTATACAAAAAATCAACAGTCTGGAAGAAAAGATAAGTTCCCTGATAAAGCTTTGGGGCAATTTTGCTGACTCATGATTTGTCATTTATCTCATGACAGTTGGCATTTTTTTGTGTAACTTACCTTTCCTAAAAATGGGAGGTAGTTACCTTTTAGCCCTGGGATCTGGAAGAAAAAGCCTTGAGAATGTGACAACTTGAAATTCACTACAAATAAAACCCAATACGTTGTTATTACTTTTTTTTTCCCCTGTGATGTGTTTTGAATATTTGAGCTGGTTTATTCTTTCAGCCTCTTTTTCAACAGGAGTTGAGCAAGCTTATGTTTGAAAACTGAAGATATTTTTAAGAAACAATATTTTTTTAATATGCGTGTCTGGAATGAAGACAGACATTTTTAGGACTCTATATCCAATATGAGTAGTAATATGCGGATGACCAGTAGTCCTAAATATGTTAGCATCCAGTGTAGGAGTAAATATACAATTTTAAGCACAGTTTAAATAGTTTAAACATAGTTTTGGATTTAAAGTTGCTGAAAAATAAGTTCAGTGTAGGCAGAGGGTGTGCTCCCAGGATCAACTTCATTATGAAAGACTATTTCTAAAGTTAAAGTTGTTGGTTATTCATTTGCAAAGGTCATCTGTCCCAGACCTCTTTGGCAAGTTTGCCAATAAAGGTGCTGTTATGAAACACGGTTGCAAATTTCAGCTCCCCGTTTAAGGGAAGCTGAACTAAGGCTGCAGTCTCTCTTTTACATAACTGTCAAAGGTGAATTATTACTATTTTCAGCTGGATGCAGCTCAGAAACCTATGAAAGATGGAAACATTACTAAGCTGCTAAGATGGGGGGGCCTATTTCAACTCTGTGCAAGGGGACCAGGTTCCTTGCCTGTATGACATTCCAGCCTGTGGTATACATGGCAGTCTGTATTGGTTTGCTTTTCTTCATGTAAAGCTATCAAGAGAATTTAAGGAAAGTCAAGTGTTCAGAAGCTTTGGGATATTCTTACCCTTGGATCTTCTGGCCATCACTTTTCTTGTACTGATGGAAATTCTCCATGGGATTTTACCATCATGAAGCACAGCCTGCACTGATTCAGATCACCCTGAGGTCAAGCCAGTATAAATTGTGCAGCACCAGGACACATTGTACACAGAAATTAAATTCGCACGGAGAACTACTACCCAATTAGATGACAATTTGGTTTAGGGAAGAGAGCTATAGGATTTTCAACACCATTCAGCTTCAGGCTTTCTAGTGTTTCAGCAACAACAGTGGTGAAATGCCTGTGACTCTGAGGTGTTACAGGTGAACCAGCACTATGTTCTTTCACAAGGAGCAGCACATGGATTCATGAATGTGAGCAGTCTGCACACACAGCTCAGCTAGTGCCAGTGCTTTGCTGTCATAGGAAGTCCCACTTAAATAAGGCCATTAGACAGAAGACCACTTAAGAGCATGCCCAAACCAGTCTCTGTTCTAGTTATCAGTGAAGAATGTCCTTAATTGTAAAGCACTGAAATTTAAACACCTACCAAAGAAAATACTTAGGCCACCTTAAACATCTGATGAAAGTTAATTGAAATCTGTTCTGAAATGAGGGCTTGCAGGAGGAATGTGGGTGTGGCTCAGACACCAGACCTGTTTGATATTAGTCATGTGCATGATAATTATGTATGCAACAAGCACCAGAGTCAAACTGAGAGGTTTATTGGCATAATTATTTCACAATCTCTACACTTGGGCCAGGAGGAGGAGAAGAGCAAATCTGCTGATCAAACCATAATGAACCACCATGTGCACTGGAGGTTCTTCAGAGCAAAATTCTCACCTGTATGCATTGAAAGGTACCAGGGAAGAAGCACTACACCCTGACCTTTAAAAAGTGCAGTCACAGTCACACAGATCAAGGGGTGCCAGCATGAGCTGTGGAACAGTCATGAGTCACTTGTGAGATTTGTGCTGCAGAAGGAACATGTTATCCCTTTGCTCTGCTGGTATTGCCAGTCTCTTTCTGTCTTAAATGATCCATCTGCTGCTGCCCAAATTAGACACGCAGCTCTCATCATCACTGTGCAAAACCGTCGCCAACAGTGCTCAGTGCATGGTGTTCTCCATAGCTCAAACCTTTCTGAGCATCTCACCTATGGCCAGGGAAACACCCTCATGTCAAGTGTGGCTTATGTCCCACTAAACCCCTCAAAAGACAAACAGTAGCTGCAACTGCCAGAGCCAATTTGTCAAAATTAGGACCCTGTAGGTCTTTGCCAGCAAGCCCAGCTGAAGGGCGAAAGGAGAGATCTTCCTCTGCGGTGGGAGTTGCTGTCATGAGTCTATGAGTGAGATAGAGTCTGGTGGAAAAATGAACACCTCAGCTGCACAGCTCAGTGCTATTGGATGCGTAACGTGGTCAGCTGCTACTGCTCATTTGTCTTCTGCTCCACACCATTTTTTTGGCTTCAGGCACACAACATCATGGTTCAAAAAGTGCTTGAGCTTCAGCTCACCTCAGTATGTTGGTACTGTTTGTTTGCATCCACTGCATGCATTAACCTGAAAACAGTGCAGGAGCGAATACCAGAGCAGGTGTTACACACTGAGATTTGGTTATTGTGAAATAGGTTGTGAAAATAAGTAAATCCAAAGGAGAAGCCTTCACTTTCCTCATATTCTCTTACACAATATGTATATCATATTGAGGTGCCTGTAGTTCAATTGTCCTTGAAAGTTTTACTATTTGCTCTTTGGGAGCATCCCATATTCAGTTCAGTTGTGAATCCCTGTTTGTAAAGCAGAAGTTCTCCATTTGGCAACCTCTTGGGAATAAAAGAAGAAATTGGAAATCTCTTGATGTGTAGATGTTTCATTCTGGAGGTGTTTCTGGCTTTCCATGTCTGAAGAATGAGTAGGTTGCCTTGAAATAATGACTTTTGTCAAAGCTCTCTAAGTTTGATCTGTATTTATTAGGACTTTATAGCATATAAGTGGGATGAGTTACAATCTGGGGTGTATGCAGAAAAGCATCACAAAATTTATTCTGGAATAAAGAAACAATTCAGATAATCAGTTGAGTGGATATCTTCTACAGAAGAAAGAAGAAACCCACATAAGCTCTGGTTCCTACTGAAATTAATAGCACCACTTCAGTGTTTTTTAAAGGTCCAAGGCATCAAATTTGGTGTCTAGTGTCAAAATCTCAAATTCTGAGGAAACCTGAAGTAGGGGACCATGGCACAGAAAACACCTAAAGCATGTAAGGGCACTGGACACCAGCCTGAATCTCTGGAGCTACTAGTGCAGCACATGGGAGGGCAGCACTGCCCTCTGCTCAGCCAGTCTCCTGCCTTGCCCCCTGAGGCCTCACAGACTCCCACCACAAGGATCTCCTCTGGTCTAGTGGTTTGGCTATTTTAGTGATGTCCAGCCTCAGGAGCAGCTGTGATTCTTTTTCATAAGGAGGAAGAGTAATTTCTAAGTGGAGAATACAGAACATCTTCAGTACTCATGAGGTGAGTGGGTGCTCACCTCATTCCCACTCCAGTTCATCAAGGGCACTGCAGCATATGCTTAGCTTGAACTTGAATATAAAAGTGATGATGCTTGTGATTTGTTTGTGAGAGAGAGATGTTCCATGTGGCTAAAGCCCAAAGTCTTATTCTTTTTTTTTCATCCTCAGATACAGGCTGTCATTAATAATTGAAGACAAGGGAAGGGTCACAAATTACCCCATTTCATTCTGCCCCCTTTTCATCCCTGCCTTAAGGGATGTTTTCAACAGGATATAATTGCCATCCACAATCATCTACCAGTTTAGTCATGCCTAACTTTCTCTAGTATGTATTAAAAGAGCAAAGAGCATTTAAAAGAAGAATATCCTTTCTTTCCCAGAAATTCATAAAGTATTGCAGGTTCTGAAGAACCAAAACGTCTGCCTGAGAAACCATTGGCAATATGACAGTTTTTAATTAATAAATTTAAAAACTTTTCTGTCAAAAAAGTTCTTAGCTTCATCTTCTCAATCGAGCAATTTCAAGATTTTTTTTTGTTTATCACATTTTTTTCCTCTCTGTGCCATTTTACTCACAATTGCTCTTCTTCCTGAAATATCCTAGAATTGGATATCAGTGAGCTTCAGAAGTCTTTTGATGGCCTTTGAAATTCATTCCATTAACAAATCTGTTCTTAGCCCAAATGAGGTTTTATTGCTATGACCTGTTCGAAATCTCTCAGTCCCTCCTATTCCAGCCCCACCTTCTTCTCTTGCAACATTGACCAAACAAAATTGCTCAGTGTCTTTCCCGCAGAGGTTCCAATATTGCCTGATGCAAGGGAAAACATTGCTTGTAGAAGTCAGATTTCCACAAGAACAATGTGGATGGGATGTGAGATGCTTTTGGGATGCATGGAAGAAGATATTTATTTCCAGAGCTGGTTAGCTTTGGACTAGTGGGGACTACCATGTTTGCCATCAATCCCCATTCAAAAAACTTCCTTTTCTATTGTGCAATACTTCTACATCCATTTTGGTGATAAACTCACTTGGCCATGTGAAAACCTTCCTCTGTATTTGTGCAGTGGCTAAGCATTGATCAAAGCCTCTAGAAAGTAATAAGAGACACAATAAAGTAGTCATTAAGAAATCCTCTCTTAGGGACATGTTGATTTCTGTATCTTTAATAGGGCTGATGTACTTTGAGACACTGAAAGAATAGCAAACCATAATGCCTTGAGTTTGCCTGAAGATGATGAGAAAGCCTGGTGATAGAAGGCTCAAAGTGGAAAATGTTGTGAGCACAGAGTCAACAATGAAGTGCTCTTTATCTGTCTTGACAACCGGCTTTATCACCTCCCAGAGAAAATGTGGCAAATTCAGTTAAATCAAATAAATTACCATTGCAACTTTTTGCAGGATCCCTATAAAGGCACTCCAGTTCCTTGGAAAATGATGCTCTCTGCATGCATTTTAAATCATTTTGAGGGTTTAATTTTTCACCTATTTAATTACTAAGCAATGTCAGAAATCACTTGCAAGATAATTTTGCCCAATTCTTTCTTTCTCTACCTTTCCTGTTTTAAAAACTCTCTGGGGATTGCCCTTCTTTAGTCCTGAACACTCTGTTTAAATATTATTTAAAAAAGAAAAAAAATCTTCAAAGGTGAACATCTAGCTTGGATATGTAGTTTAAATCTAGCATCTAATGAATTCCAAAGGGGTTACCATATTCTTCACTGACTAATTTAAAAATTCTACTGTCCTAGGAGCTCATGTTTTTTAAGCACTTAGAGAGCATAGTAATGAGCACAAGAGAAAAGCCAAAAGAATGTGACAGAGACATGAATTTCAAACAGCAAGTGCCAAAAAAAACTGAACATCTCTTTTCCTTTTTAAATAAGTTTGCAATTCTAAGAGAAAATAATAAAATAATTATTGAAACTGATTTGAGATACCCAGCATAACAGAAAGTTTCCCTTCACTAGATCTCTGGAAATGCTTGGACTTCTTTTGCCATCTGCAAAGTGCTTTTCAAACTTTGTTTACTTAACCTTCTCTTGGGTGACCAGTGAAAATTGTTGTGTTCTTTTTCAAGGTATAGAAATTGAAACAAACATGGTTAAGACTCATCATTTATGAATTCATTTCCAGTGGATTCAATCTCTTTGTCAATTCCATTTTCAGGACTGATAGCTGGAGGGAGCAATTGGAGGGGATTAGAAAGGGGAAATTAGAAAACTTCCAGAGGAAAGGATCTTTAATGGTGAACAGAGATTAAGGAGGAGGAATGTGAACTGGAATCACTCTTAGGAGTGGGAATAGTTGTTTGGAAGCCCTGTAAAATGTTTGAGAGTTAAAATAAAATCCATAGGCCTGGTGGGGCAGAGCGAGGTGAAGCTGGTGCCTCAGAGGAGCATGCATGCTCTGAAGGAAGCAAAGCCTTGGGCTGGGGCATCAACTCTCTCAGCTCTATGTCATCCTGTCTGTCTGTGAAATGGACCTGATAGGCAGATTTCCTCAGGCAGGGAGTGAAAGCCCAGTGAAAACACTGAATGAAGGAGGGTTTTTAATGACAGAAGTGAGAAGAGGTGCACTTCATTGCCTCTGGTTAACCACCACCGTCTACTGTTGCTGATGCAAAGGCACCCAGTACACATTTTAACACTGTCAGTTCTCTTGTTCTGTCTTACACCAAAATATTTCTTTGCAATAAAAAGATCTACAGGTTAAAAAACCTTGACAGCATGTCTGAAGAACACACTCTTACTCTGCCATGCAACACTTTCAGAATAGCAGTGGTTTACTTGTTGGCTGTAAGACCTGGTAGGCAACATCCAATAGCTTGCTTTCCACTGACTTGTCTCTCCTGTGGCCACCTCAAAGTTTTAGCCTGAGAAGGCTGCAGAACTGGTCCACAGTGTGCAGTTAATTACAGACCAAAATTCCTGCAGATCAGGAATTTTGCCAATGAGATAATGTGAGACAGCGCACTTAGGCACTCAAATAAGCTGATTTATCCCTTAGCAGTATCTACCCTTTTAAATACCACCTGGAAAGTCAGAACTTTTGAATTTAATGAAAAAAAAAAGGGCAGAAAAAAGCACAAAATTTTGAAAATTATCTTGCATTGCATTCAGTGTGAATTAGTGAATGATGTCAGAACTAAAAAGTATTGCTTTTCATAAATGATATTATTTGTAATAAATTCTCTATCAAACTGTATCAAAAGGGGGGCAGCAGAAGCAGAGCATTATGTTAGGAATTCTTTATTCCTAACCCACATTTCCTAACCCTGTCAACACTCAATATGAAGATCCATTTTACTGCACCATAACCATATAAAATGGAGCTTAAAATGGAAGTAAAATGATTGGAACCAATAAGAACATTCAAAAAAAATGAATTTGCATTGGAAAATGTGGTTCTGTCAAAGCTGAAATGATTTGTAGGCATAAACTGGTTGTGATGAAATTCTTGATGATCTCTGAAAACTAGAAACCTTCTTACTGCTGACCAGGACACAAACAGAAACAAACACTGGGATTTTTTTAATCTTGCAGTAGATACGCCAATGCAATTTTGTTCTGCTGCATAAAAATTGTTTTGAAATCAAATGCAGCTTGATAACACATTTCCAAATAGTGGGAGGGAATTCGTGTCCTGAGGCTAGCTACAAATTATACTTGTGTCTTCTTTAGACCCCATTTACAGGACGATAAGGGTGCAGAATTGCTGTTGTACAAATGAAACTCGGAACACAGGGAGTTTAATCTCAAGCAGAGTTTGCATATATACCCACAGTGTAAATATTTGGTCTTCTCCACAGATACCCTCTTTCGTGGGGAGAAGCTCGCGTGCCTTACGAGGTTGTGAGCTGTGCTGGCCGTGGTTCATGCCTACGGTAGGGTCTCCCATGCTAGTTGGGTCTCAACTGAAGGGTCAGACAAAGTGTGTCCACGGGCAGGATGGGCTCGCTAGCTCCCCTGCAACCATCCTAGGAGAAGGACAACTCTAACTCCAAACCCGGGCAGATGGAGCTCGCTTAGCCCTGTAAGGCCATCC
>JAWWEE010000074.1:67592065-67615769 GCA_035221455.1 Xenops minutus
CTCTGCTCTAATTGCCCACGAACTGTCACGACTCAACATCGACATTGCTGCTCTCAGTGAAGTTCGTCTCCATGAGGCAGGCAGCCTTAAAGAACAGGACACCGGCTACACACTCTATTGGTCAGGCAAACCCAAAACTGAAAGTCACCTCTCAGGAGTTGGTTTCATGATTCCATCGCCTCCAAACTTGAAAATTTGCCAACGGGTCATTCTGATCGCATTATCTCCTTACGCCTCCCACTACACAACAAGCAACATGTTCTCTTCAGTGTGTATGCCCCAACTCTCCAAGCTGCTCTTGCTGAAAAAGACAAATTCGACACTGTCCTGCACTGCCTTACCCAAAAGGTTCCTGAAGATGACAGGATCATAATCCTTGGTGACTTCAACGCCAGAGTAGGAAAGAACTCTGAAGCCTGGGAAGGAGCACTAGGCAAGCATGGTGTTGGAAACTGCAACGACAAGGGACGCCTGCTGCTAGAGTTTTGTGCAGAGCAGCGGCTCACCATCACCAACACCATCTTTCAGCAAGAAGACAGCCTGAAGACAACCTGGATGCCCTTGAAGACTTTCTGCTGTGCCTTTTGCAACCAAACTTGCCCATCTCACATTGGCCTTTCTAGCCATCAGCATGCTTGCAGCAAGCATGGGTAGAGCCCTTCCCAAATCTTCATTAGCGAATCCTAGCCATGATGATGATGAAATATTGGGTACTGTTTGCTTTTATAGATATGGTTTTCTGTGCCAAGAAACCTATAAGATGACCAGTGTAGGTGGCATCAAGGAACAGCTGATAAAATATGAACTGTGGAACGAAGTAGACCCTGCCTCATCCTTTGGATCATCATTATGTATATCAGAACCCCTGTCCTTCTGGAAAGTCCATAAAACTAGCAAATTCTGGATACTATTTATTCTATAGGTATAATGGGTATGTATGTTTTTTTGTGGAAAATGCTGCCTTTTAAACCTCATACTGTCTTTAGAACAAGGAAAAGTCTTTCAAATTTCCAAACCACAGACCTCACTAGAGGGAAAAGTAGCTGACAGGAAAGCATGTTGTATGAGTTACAGAGGCAATTATGGAGAAGAGTTGAAAAAACAACATGAAACAGCCACATTTCAGCCACACCAAGAAAAAAGATCAAAAGATTGTGAAGGAAAACAAGGTCAGGAAGAAAGCACAGGACAAGAAAAGCTGCCATTTGCTTTCCATTGCCCAGGAGAGAGGCTCCTGTGTCTGATCCATCCATGTACATCAGCTGTGTAAAAAGGCATGACAACAGTGTGAGCTGCTGGTGTTTTCTTCATCCCACTGCAAATTGGTTTAGGCAGCTGTGTGAGCACAATGTTACCAGATTATTTTTTTTTTCCACAACTTGGTAATTTCAGTCTTGTGTCTGTTAATTTTCTGGTTTGCTCTTTGAATTGTCTCACTTTGAGACAAACATTGTGTTGGGGCAAAGCAAATGTCTGACTGGAACTGTGCTTGTTCCAGCTCTGACTTAGACCTGATTCAATTGTCATGGAAATATACTGAAGATGTTTCCTAAGCCCAGAGTGAAATGTGCAGGCGTGGGTCAGTTGTAGTTGCTTTCGAGCTATTTCCAACTGTACACTGGGAGTCTCTTCAAGTTCAAAACATGTTTTTTGTGCAGAGACCACCAAGCAGACATCCCAGGCATAATAGTAATTAGATATCACATTTGAGCTTACTTATACTAGCAATTGATTTGACAGAAGTCTCATCCCCTATTACACATATTTTGAACTACTCAATCTCTATTTTCAATGTCCTTTTGGTTTTTCAGGGAGGCATCTTGTGAAAATCAGTCTGCAGGAGAATCTGATCTTACTTGTGGTACTTCAGTCACTGTGGTATTGTAAACATGATTTTTTGTACAGCACTCTGGTGACAGCAATGGTGGTTTTAATAATTTGCATGTCTAGCTTTGGTCAGCACTTTGAGCATCTGGCCTTGTGCAGTGGTGATGCTGAGTTGATGGGGGAGAAGCGGTTGTTCCAGGATTAGTGGTAAAAGTGATGAGCAGCACCCTGGGGAGTTGAGCCTAAGGCACTTTGATGTTTCCCCCACTGCAGGAACCAGAACTAGAAAATATGTCAGTGGTGTTATATGACACCATATCATTCCCATCTGATGGGACAAAGCACTGGCCATTCTGTGGTGACTGAAGGATGCATAGATATGGGAGAAGTGTGTCTGCTCAAACACACTGGTTTATGGCCTTTCCTTGGAGAGTTTTGGGATGCTGGAGGGAGCTGATGTGGCTTCTGGGTGAAGATGTGGGAAGATGGGGTGTGTGGGGGGGTGTGTGTGGGGGTGTGTGTATGTTAAAAATCACTTGAAGGATGGAGAAAGGGCAATCTATACACTTCTTTGGTTAGGTGATTTCTGCTTTTTCAGGAAGTCAGTCTTTCTTTATGCTGCTGGGTGGAGCAACATTAAAATCCCCTTTGAGTTATTCATTATCTGCTTCTTTGCAGTGGTGTTTTCTGTGCTCTCCTTCCTATTTCCTGTCATGAGGTTCTTTAGTCTCTGAAGCTGTGGAAGTAGAAAAAGGAAGCTCATCTTCCTTGACTCAGGTGGAGGAAGGGGGGAGGATTGCTTCCTCACTTTTTTAGGAGAAGGGGAAAATTCTTCCCATTCTAATTCTCTCCAGATAATTTGATTGGTATCGAGTCACAAACCTGGTAAGGTGTCACTGAAACTGTGGGATGACTTCCTAAGTTTGTAACAACACAGCTTTATAGCATGGTGTATAGGTATGGATTTCCTTGAAATCAATACTTGCCCAACTGCAGCTAGGCTACATACACAGTGCATTTTGTTATGTGATGTGAGCAGAGAAACCCTTCTTTGACTGTTGTAAGATCATTTTTGTGGTACCTGTTGTAGTCATCTGATTGAAATAACCAATAATCCCAGCTGTCTTGGCAGAGCACAGGCAGATGGTGTTGCCTGAGGATGGCAACAAAATTTGAATCTTCTTTTAAAGTGGCCTAGTACCACCAAATGAGGAAACAGGGATGATCCCTAAGGAACTGGGAAATAGGGTTGAGGTGTGGGCAGGAGGAGCAGCCAGTGAGGAGAACTGCAAATGGGCTGAATGTCTGGGCCCAGAGAGTGGAGATTATCAGGGCAAAGTCATCTAGTTGGAGGCCAGCAACGAGCGGTGTAGCCCAGGGAACAGTCCTTGTCCCAGTCCTGTTGAAGATCTTTCTTAATGATCTGGATGTTGGGACAGAGTGGACTCTCAGCAAGTTTCTTGACAACACTAAACCAGGAGGAGGAATGAGTGATAGATAATCCAGAGGTAAATCAGAGAGCTCTTCTGCCCTCCTCGACAGACTGGAGAAATGGGGTGACAAGAACCTTGTCAAGTGCGTGAAGTGCCAGGTTCTATATGTGGGCAAGCCCAGGCACAGGCACCAGCATATGCCTTCCAGCTAGAAAGCAGCTTGGCAGGAGGGGCCATGGAGAAAAGGCCAGCTGGTGACCTTAGGGTTTGGTGTCCAAAACCTGAGCCTGTGGCATTGGCCAATGTCACAGTGCTCATTTGCCCATGGAAGCCCATTGTCTGCAGCATTTCCAAGAAGCTCCCTGGCATGTTGTTCTCAGAGCTGGCATGTCACAGGGGCCTGGGTTGGCACTTGCTCATGTTCCTGGAGCAACTACAGAGGTGGGAGGAGGTAGCTCCCTGGTTCCCACACCCCAGGAGCTGGAGGAGCTCTTCCACATGTCCTGTGACATCGGAGATGTGGCATCTGCACCTCCAAGCAGCCTTGGGAGCCATGCTGTGCAGGGAAGGGCAGAGGAACAGCATCCCTGAGCACATCCAGCTCCTACTCCCCACCAGAGTCTAGTGGTAGGAGCACCAGTGGCAGGGAAGAGGCTGCTGCCACTGAGCTCTCAGCAGCAGTGGGTTCTGTCAGTGGCGCCGCCTGTGTCTTGGAGGAGCATGGGCATATTGGCAGAGATGGCCAGCCCCTCCTCAGGCAGCACTGGTGGAGGAGATTTCTTGCCCCTCTGTGTGAGTCGCACAAGACCTGCAGAGTGAAGACACTCCCCGAGCACAGACACCCCCTATAGGCAGACCCCTGGACTAAGACAGCCCCCCAGATACTCCCTATGGTGGCTCCTGGGGGCCACAGCTCTGGGAGAGGACATCTTTCCTAGCAAAGGGATGCCCACGGCTTATGGACCCTCCCCAGCATATAGACACCCTCCCTCGCCAGGGTATACATGCCTTTTGCAGAGCCTGTTTTTTGTAGCTTTGATATGGAATTTAATTTCTGGGGTTTTATCTTAATTGCACCTTTAAAGGGAAAAAAAAAGGCATTTTATTTGTTAGATGAGATGAACAGAGAAAACCTCCTTAGCTAGTTGTGAACTGTTCTTGTGGTACCTGTTGCATTTATCTGTTTGTTAAATAACTGACAAAAGAAATTGCTCAGTCAAAAGACTGGCCAAATAAATCTTTACAGTCGACATTGTGGAGGTAAAATGGCATCTCATGTGCTGAGACCAGAGCAAACTGATTCCAAGCAAATCCAGGGTCTTCTGAATTCAAGCCCATGCGTAACCCTGAAAGACCAGAGAACTTTAAATATTTTCATTTGTGCTCCCTTTTCAGAGACATTACTGTAAAAGCGTAGATATATACTGCATTTATATATGCTAATGTACAGGTAAGTTATCCCACTCTAAAAGAGCTGCAAGATGCGGTTACTTGAACTGGATACATTATGAATGCTTATGAACTCCCAGGGGCATTTACTTTGGACCAGCATAGTAAAACTTATTGCACTCTTGTCTGAAAAACCATTTTCCCTTGCCAGCACACAGAGATTGCTCTGACAGTAATTCTCCAGTGGGTCTTGAGAGTTATCAGTTGAAAGCAAGAATGCTCACCAGCTTCAGGAGGCTGCTGGGAGAAGTGGCCAGAACAAAGTGACATGGATACACTTCAGGGAAAAGCATGAACTAACTGAACAAATGGATATATCCCACAGAGATAAAAGGAGAAAAATTATACAGGACAGAGGGATGGGGTACTATCACAAAATAGTTTGGTTCCAATCACTGGTTTTCAGTCACATTTTAAGTGCACAATGTGAGCACAAAATAGTTGCTACCACTCTCTTTTGCTGATTGTTACACTGGTTATTGACTAGTGTAAATCTAAGTGGTTACAAAAAAAGCACTTGCTAATCCATTAGCAGCACCCAGAAATAAAGGATTTTATGTGCCTACAAACCTATCATCTATCATACAATCTTACAACAAATTCCCAAGAGCAGTATGGTAAAGCTCAGAACATCATAGCCTGCAGGCTTTTTTTCCCATTGCAGATAGAAGGTTGAGGTGCTGAGAGATGTTAAGTACCTGGTTTAAGCTGCAGAAGCTTGAGCACAACTGAGACCAGTAACTCCCAACTCTGACTTAGCTTAGGAAAATGAGGATCCTCCTTGCCTGATGTAATAGCTTGCAAGAGAAAACAAGAAAAGAAGAAAAGAAAGCTGCTTTGACTAATTTTTTTTTAATTAGAGTGAGTAGGTAATGGGAACATGAAGAGATGGATAATAAATGTGTGTGCGGAGGGGAAGCAGTGAAAGAAGTTAGGCTAGGGAGAGGTGGTGGGATTAAACTGATGAGGTGGTTTTCTACTAGCTGTAAGAATAAACTGTTCAGCAAAAGCATAAAGGAAGCACATAATGATGTGACTGTACCATATATACACTTGGGCAAACTCTAATCCTGCTGCCCCAAGTAATGAGAGAAACAAAAATGCAGCAGTGCAGAGTTACAGAATCAACAAGCTGGTGGGGACATGCTCCCAAGGCATCTAATACCACTCGGTAACTGGGGAAATTCCATCTACCACACAGGTCCAGGTCTCAGTGTCAGTCGGCGCATCGCTACCTCACAGGTCTCTGCATGACTCTTCATCACAGGGCTGAGATGTGCTCTCAGAAACATGCACAAGTGTTGACCTGGTTTCACTAGGTTGTGCTGATGAGAAAATCCAGACTTGTCAACAAATTGTTAAGAGAATTGTTTGGGGGTTTTCCTGCCTTTGAGGAAGAATCCTTGCCTGTCACTTTTTATTAGCCAAATTATAGTTGTCATTGTGTTCTGCAGCTCATTAAATACTAGGAGCCTGCTTCAAATATTATGGGGAAATTAAAGAGACAGTATTGATAAGATTCTTTCTTTTAAGCAGAAAAAATGTGACATCTCTTCTATCATGATACTTCATTGAATCAAACCTTCATTTCATCCAACCTCATTTCTCTCCTGCATTACGCATTTCTATTAATATCTAAGGACTTCAGTGGTGTTCTCAGAAAAGAAAGAAAAAATTAAAATCGAATCAATAGATGGACAGACCTCTTCTACCAGGCATACTGTTTTCTCACTCTTACAGCCAGGAAGGTTGTTTGAATACTGCATAGCAGCTACCATACAGGCTTAAGTGCAAATGTATGTACGATGGGAGCATTCCACATTGGTCATATTTTTTCTTGCTTTAATACTGCTCTAAAAAAAATACAGATTCAAACATACCTAGATTATAAATGATTCACTGTAAAGCTTGTGTTTGTGTACAAAAAGCACAGGAATAACCTGTGAATAAAAGACTTCTCTGTTTGAATTCTATATTGAAGTCTTACTCCAGCTATAACAAGAATTACTAGAAGAAAAACAGCACAGAGGAGAGAGGTCAGGTGAGGCAGACACTGGATAGAAGCCCAGCTCTTCCAGTACATTTGGCTCTGAAGCAAAGAAGGCACATAGGAAGATGTGTGCAAGATCACTAATCACAGATGCTTGTACATTGCATAAGATCCTGGGAGCAATATAGCTATGCCTATGTGGGACACTCTGGCCCCCAAATCTCTGTTATTAAATACAAACATACTGTTTACTCTGTCTTTCACTTAGAAATACCAGGTCACCCTGGGAAAATACAGCTAAGCTTTTATAAAATCCTCAGCATGCTGCTTGGTAATTTTATTCCCATCTAAGTCTTGGTATGTGGTTAAAAACTACACCATGTGCTTCCAGTTAAAGCAGAACACTGTGTTTCACCTTGAAAGACACACCACATTCAAATGTCCACACACTAGTAGTTCTGATGGGGCAGCAAATCCAAGACCTCCATGACACTAGCCACTTGTTTATCAGTCTTGCAAATGTGCAAATAAGATACAGGCTTGTCAATAAAATATGTTTCAAATTCATTTTTTCCAAGGCAGAAAAATAAGACACATATATAAAAAAAAAAAAATTGGTGCCTGAATGTCTATCAGTTCATTTTCAAAATCTGCTTTTATTTATGCTCTGGTTTTCATTGCTCTCTGGTGATAAACATGCCAGCTGGGAGAAGTTAGTTCTAACAGACAGTTTTTCTTTTCTCTGCCAAAAGTGATTACATTTCCTCTATGAGTTGTGCTCAGGAGTCTTCAGTCAAGTTGAAATATATCTTAATTCAGTGGATTATAACCAAATTAAATACAGCTTTGCTCCAAAAGATTTAGGTTATTTTTAGGGTCTTTGAAATGAATTTTCATTACTTTTCTCTCTAAAACATACAGGTACATTGACAGCATGTGTCGGTCTCTGAAATTCAACACGTTTCTTACTGCACCTTATTATGCACTTTTATTACTGCACCTTCTTTCATCTTTCTTGGCCAAGCATCTCCCCACCTGTGAGCTCTCTCCTTCCCCTTCTGTTTCCAGACCCAAACCCTCCTCCATAGCCCTGCTGATGCTATCACTTTCATGCAGCCTGACATACAGGCCTCCAGCATGTCATAGTACCACTATGAACACATCTGTGAAGCGCATCACCCCACAGTGGTTTTCAGCTGGACTTTGTGGGCTCCTGGGCCACCTTTGGGTTTGCTGCTCAGAGGCTTCCCAGCCCCCTGGCAGGTGGCAAAAATTAGCTACTCTCTGCAAATGGAAAAAGGTGAGAAACTTCTGCTTCAAACCAATCCACTTCCTCATTGCTGCACCCCTTTTCCTAGGATGCTTTCTCCAACTTATTTCCTCCTGAGCATTGTGTGCATTTGAATATTTTTTTCTGACTGTAAGCATCTCAGAAGCAACTCTGATCCAACATAAGATTTAATTCAATAGGAAATCCCAAGAAGCAACCAATTTAAACATTGTTTAATTGAGGAAAACTGCTTCTGTTAGCTTAGATTTGCTGCATCTGTACGCTTCAAACATACACTCAGTGGTTGAAATGGCTTGATAGGGCATACATAGCATGGCACATTTGTACTCTGAGTACTGTCACTTTTCATGTGAAATGCTGGGAGCAGTGAGGCTACTTAATCAGCTTCTCTATTTGCATACCAATAATTCTGAGCTTTCACAAAAGGACTTCCAAATTTCCCCTGTGACTGACACATAAAGCACTTGAACATGTCAGAAAGCAAATGCATGTCAAGAATATTTCTACTTGTCCTTGCTCCACTTGGTCTCTGTTTTCTCCCCTACAATGAAACCTCCAAGCCCATTTAAACCAGAAGAGAACAAATTCATGGTTCAAATAGCCCAACATAAGAAGCAAGGGATAAGTTGAACCTTGATTGTTCTTCAGTAAATCAGGAGTTAGTTTAGTCTTTACCACAGAGGAGCTCATAGCTCGAACCGCAAAGGGGCTGAGGACTTGTAAAGAAGTGGTTCTGTTTGCAGCTCTATTGCCATTATTATCTGGTTGGTTAATATTATTAGTAGCATAAACCAAATTTATCTCATTTGGTGATGGTGAAATAATGCATCTATAAATAATGCTCAACACCTTATGTAAAAATATTTAAATCTGAAAAAAATGGCATGGCATTTTACCTTTCCTGAAGTTTAACTTCCTGTCATTACAGAAATTCAATTCTAACCTTCTGGTGAAAACCCAGGAAGCAAAGCAGTACAACTGTTATAAACAGGTTAGAAAAGAATTCCTACGATACCAGCAAATGTTTCACTTTTAAGTGGAAACACTTTCCACTCACAACTCATCTGTCTGCTTCTGGTTATTTAACACCAGCAATCTAAACATCCTTTGATCGAGGCTAATGGGGCTTTTTGTATGCAAATTCCCGCAGCTCAAGTAAGAAAGTGAAAATGATTCATAGTGAGGGCAGTCAGGTGCACTTGAGCATCACGCATCGTTGGGGCAAGTTGGCAGAGGTGGGCATGTGAGGGGTCCCTCACTTCTTGGCTAGTGGGGCCAATGATCAGGGCAACCCAAACCCTGGCTCCATGGTGACCAGTGGGAGGGCTGCTGCTCACAAGAAGGAGGAGGAGGAGGACATGGGACTAGACGGCAGTTGTTTAACTTGGCCGTCCTCACCTCCCCCACAGCAGCCAGTCTCTCTGCCAGCATCCAGCCATTCCCATAGTAAGCCTGGTCTTAGCGCGGGATGATTGTGTTATTACTTTGGACATAGGTTAAGTTTTCCTGGGAAGTTTGAGCCATGGCACGAGAAGCACAGATTTCAGTTTACGGCATGTGTAAAGTAAGATTTCTCTGTCAGGAGGAAGAAGGCAGTCATTTTGCCTCAGGCCTGTCTCTTGACTGGATGATGAGGGTTGGTGGCAAGGGAGGTAGGAGAGCTCTCCATAGAAAGCCACAGGAATCTCCTCATGGAAAGTCTTCAGCTGTCTAAGACACTGAGCTTGGGCCAGCTACTCCGGAAGGGAAAACAACTACTTAACAGTTTCATAGCCTTTTGTATGTTTATTTGTAAAGCACTCTGCAACAGATGAGTTGGCATTAACTTCCCTCCACAGAGAGCAGAAGCAGGCAGAGATGTCTAAAAGCACCTGGCAAATTAATGGCAAAAACACAAAGAGAAGATGAGGTATTTCAGCATCTCATTCACAGGCAGGCATAGGAGAAAAAAAGGAGGAAAAAGAAAATTGAATATGTGGAAGGTAAGAAAAGCACATTTGTCTGTAAAAGAGTTTTCATAGGACCACTGAGCTGTGACTGAACCTGATGTTGCTTAAGTTTGTGAGCAGACAGTGGCTTTGCCATAAGCTCTCCTTCCCTGAGGAACCACATCAGAAAGGGACATTTGGACAGAAGGGAATGTGGCTTACATGCTGACAACTTGACTTCATTTTGTGTATCAGGGTGACGTAAACCTCCAGAGGTTTACACCAATTACATCATAACTTAATGACATGGTAAGTCACCACATCTCCATTTTGTCTAAGAGATGTAGAAGACAAATTAGTGTTCTGCTTTATTGTTCCTTGAAGAAAAACAAGAGGATTTTGATTCACGTAAAAAAATGGAGTACCTTAAAACTAATACTTGATAAAATTTAAATAATGGGTAGACTTATGTCCTTGCTTAAAGCCCCAGAACACACAGCATGTACACACATACACACACCAAAAACCTGAAAAATGATGCAGCAATGAACCCAATGCAAAGTATCGTCAGCAATGACTGAATCGTTCAGGGAAATGCCGGTCAGAATCACTCCTAGAAAAGGAATCGGTGACTACTCTGCTCTCTTTATTACCAGTGAAGCACTTGATGGCAGCAGAGAGAACCACACCTTTATTTGTTGCATAGTTCCCCTGTGGTACTGCCTTGTGTCGCTAATATGTGTGGAGATACCATGCTGACCAATCTAACTGCCGCCTTGCAGTACCCAGAGTGCGCCTGTAGAACTGAAGGAACAATTTCACTAGCTCAGCCAGCAGAGGGAACTGCTTATCAGCACTAACTGCTCATGCTGGCCTGACAGATATTGTACTAAGTCCAGTAAATACCCATTGAGTCGTAGTACTTCACACTTCATAGGCTGTGTCAGACTTCGGATCACCAAGAGTATTCCAGCACCATGATCTCCCTCCACAAAACACTCCTCCAGGCCTTCATTTCCTCTCACCTTGTCTTTATGGCTTTCTCCTAGAAGGAGGGAAAGCTCTGAAACTGTTTTTGCATAACAGCATTTTTATGTCTTTCTGGTCAAGGAAGTACTCAGCTAAATTCAAATCCTGGCTCACACACACACAGTCCTTTTCCTCCTAATGTCCCCTCTTATTCTTCTCTAGCTCTTCTCCTGTCCCAGATATATTCTGCCAAGCAGCAGCTGTACAAATAAGGGTTAAATCAGGTAGCTCATACTTAGCCACAACTTATCAAAGCCAGAGGCAGGTTTCACCCACACTGACTGGCTTCATAACGAGGTTGTGAGCTTGTACCACAGCACCACAGCCACAATTCTGCAGCCAGTGCCCCGCCAGGTACTGCTTCTCCAGAGTATGCATTGTAATTCTTCCCAGCTTTCCAGAGGGGAAACATACACGTGAGGTGCAAAACACTCTCACTTCAGAAGCTCTGTGGTTGTCAACAGCTAATCAAGGTGTGGCTTGGTTGCATCCCCTTCCTTGCCTCACCCCACGCTGAGCCTACATGCTTTATATCATCCAACCTAAAGTACTTCCCAGTAACATGGTTTGCTTCCAAGAGGGCAAACAAAAGCAGTCCCTTATGCCATTTGTAAGAAGAGTCCAACTTGCTTTATCCAATGCTCACCCTGATGTTTTATTTCCCTGCAACAGGTAAAATAAAAGGTGTTCACAATGTCTCCTCTCCACAAACATCTGGAGCTTCCATTCTAGCAGGAGAAGCCCCACCAATACAGTTGCACAAGCTAGAATGGGAAATGAAAAATCCTCCATCAAACTCAGGCACTCCAAAGGGGATCCACTGCATTGAGAGCAAAGAAGGCATGATACTGAAACCTCATTAAGCAACTTCTGATGATCTTAGGTCTTGGAGCCCATTGAGCAAGGAGAGGAGCCAAGGGCAGTTCTCTCTTACACCAGCCACCTGCAGGCCACCAACATCCCTTTAATAGCCAATGAGCAGCTGGAGTGCAGGCTGTGTCAGCCACATCTCTGCTGCAGAGGCCACATAGAAACCCCTGTGGCATCTCCCTGAAACTCATTTCCTGCATCCCAAACAGTGGAAGGGAAGGCTTGGGTAGCTGAAGACCTGGCCTGCTGCATTCACATAAAGTCAGCAGGGGAGTCTTGTTGGAGAAATACAATGAATTAAACTGGAAGAGGTCTAGGATTCAAGTTACACTAATTAGGGGTTTAAAATTAATGTAACACGAAGCACCTACTTCCTTCAAGCCTGAGAAAGGTGCCTTAGAAGGGTGTTATGTCTAATTTGTTCTTTTACAACCTTCAGAGGAAGGTGCTTTAACAACTTGAAATTAATTTCTTAGGATCCCTCTCTGGGTTCTCACATGGAAATCGGAGCTTTTGAAAAAAAATGAGGGAGTGAAAAGACAACAGCTGTAATACAAAACCTGTGATGGAATAAAGGCAGCACCTTACAGAATTAATTTTACTTTTCCCTGTAATGAGTCCCTGCTTGGCTTAGTAGTTATCCATCAGCTGAACACTTCCTTTTCCATTGCAATTTATTTAAAACAAACAAATAAAAACCCCCAAGCTTTTCCAGTTTGGATATTTTTTGCATTTTTTGCTTGTTTTAAAACAAAAAGTTGTCAAAGCTCAGAGCTAATGTACTTCACCCAGCCTACCCCCATCTCTCACTCTTCAAGGAAGTCTCTTCTTTTCTAGGGTACCTGTGGGGCACAGCAGCCATTCTCCTCCTCCTTCAGGTACCCTCTGTCCAGGCACATTGGCAGCAGTTAAGCAGCAGCCCTTCCTGTGCACAGCACTTGGGAGCAGAAGCAAAGGCACCCATACGGCACTGAAGTTGCAGAATAATTGTTTAGAGTGCTTCATGCTCCAAAAAGGCCTTTGAGAGTTTCTGGGAACACCTTTGACTACAGTGTGGTGACACAGCTCCCAACCATAGTGTGGCAAAGCGCATGTTCCTTCCAGTCCTACCTGACCTGGCGTGCAAGTACCTCTCCATCCATCTTATGGCCTTGTGGAAGGGCATGGAGAAGAGATGTAACCATTCCTGCACATCGATCTTTAAAAGCTGTGTAACTTGCACATAGCCATAACACCTGGGAAATCAACTGACTTCGGGACTGGCTTATGACTTGCAAATTTTACTCATGCAGAGCAGTTATCCTAGAACAGTGATTTTTGACATATGCATGCACTATTTTTTTATTTCTTGCAGTTTCTTGCACTTCCTGGATTTTCAGTGCTGTATTTCCAATTTCCCATACTCTGTACTGCACCTGCAGGGAGACATCCAATTCTTTGGGAACTTGGAGCATGTGCAACTTTATAAAGAAAAATAATGATACATAAGAAACAATGTAATTTTCTTTTTGCCAGCTCAGCGAGCTCCTTAATCAGTGGGACATGCATTAGCTGCCTAGTATTTTGAGTTTGACAAATTTAGTCCTGAAAACAGCACCATTGTTGACGTCCCAGAAGTTACTTGTTCTTCATGGGGCAGTACTTAGAAACCATCTGACTGACTTGTAAGCATTTTTTTATTCCAAAGAACCAGATATTGAGATACTCCTCCTCATTCTGTGAATAGATTTTTCCCAACCTGAATAAAATCAGGTCATTTCTTCCAGCTCAGCACTAACTATAAGCAGCCACTGCTTCCCACTGCCACATCCTCAATATGTTGTGAGCCCAGAAGTATGCCCTTGATAAAAAAGCAGTCCCACAGCCACTGGCCCAGGGGAACAGGAGTGGGGAGTCACGCCCTCCCAACTCCAGACATTAGGACATTGACAGACCCAAACAGCTGGGGAAGGAAGGCGGGAACAAGCCATCAGGTTTTATCAGAAGAAGTGGCAAATTACAGAGCCAAAAGAGAAAGACACCAGAGTGGTTTAACTCTGGCAAAATAGTTCAAATAATTTTTGCACTTGTTGATGTTATTTCAGTGCCTCTGTCTGTAACATCTGGTTGCCTTAGATACATGAGGTAACTACGGCAACTAGATATTATAGGGAGAAGGATAAGAAATAGATCAACATCACCGAGTTTGGCAGACTCTAAAATAGTTTTTCTGTAAAGCAGAGGCAAGTGCAGAGGGTACATCAGCACCGTGGGGCAGTGAATGGTAAAGGTAGCCATAGCAGGACTGACACCCTGGCATTAGGCTGTGTAAGTATCTGGGAGTGTTACCCCTTTACACCTGCTTGCAGCAGAATTACTGGCCAGAGAGTATCAAAATATTTGGGATGCTACAAGGGGTTGCCCAGTACTTTTATTGGACCTATTTTCACAGCAAGCCATCCTATCCTCACCACCCCACACACCCCAAATCTCTCTCACTTGAAAACAAGGAAGATTCTGGGAAGTACAAGATTTCTAACTAAAAGCGGGGATATATGAGGTGAAAAGATTGTGGTAGCCAGAATCACTGTGAGCTTGAACACACTCACATCCTAAATATCACCAATTCAATGGCCCAACTGACATCATGCTCTGATGATGTAACATAATGTAGTGCCACAGAATAGACCAGAAAATGATGCACAGTTCTCCTTTACTAATAATTTTGGTGCTTTTCAGAATAATTAGTGAATCTGTTGGAAGGCGAGTAGCTTTCAGGCTGCGTGTGGTGCATTGTCTTCCCTGTAGAAAGTCATTAAAGTGCACTGAAACACCCCAGTGACCTCTTTGCTCTAGACAGTGGAGAGGAGTGGGTGTTCCCAGATTTGAAAGTGAACTATCCAAGACTGCCAGAAGGACAAGTTTATGCCCAAAATATCTGTCTGACTTTTTGGTTGGTTGGTTGTTTGTTTTTTTTTTTTTTTTTTTTTTTTTTTTTTTTTGTTTAAGGAAAAGCTGTGTTAATAAATCTGGCTGAAAAGCTTCACTTGTGTGCTGTCTGAATATCCTTCACCAGGATTATTCCTACACAGATAATTTCCCTACATAGCTAGGACAAAGCCTTCATTTTTTATTTGACTCAAAACTACTACAGACATTTACAGAAGGAAGCCAGCACCACTGCTCCATCTGATGCATTTAATTAAAAATATTTGTAGGATCAGGGTGTTTCAGTAGCCATCCAGCCACAGTTCTGCGAATGAAAGGCACCACTCATTATACCAGGCAACACCGTCTTCCAGACCACAAAGGGCACTTCCTTATTATACTGCTTACATATGAAATCCAAGCATCTAAACCAGAAGGTCCCCACCTTTTCACCTCAGCAGGCTGCTCGAGTGAAGTCTGCATAGAGTTTTTTTTTTCCCTTAGGATCTTTTCCTCAGTAAACAGCCTAGTTGGTAACTAAAGTAACTCTGTATTTTTTCCCAGTAAGTTGCCCTCTTGGAACTCTTTCCTATTTATCTTCAGAGATGAGAATTGGTTAGATGAAAAGAAATGAAACTCAGTCTCAGTAAATGGAAAGTAATACACACTGAAGGAGTAGTGAGAGCATTTTCAAGCACCTTAGGGGCTCTAAATAAACTACCACAATTTTGTAAAGTGACGCAGGTGGCAATGCATCACTTAATATGCAATCAAAAATGCTGAACAGATATTAGAAAGTTTAAAGAATGCACATATTTCAAATTAACTTTAAATTTGCCCACTTTAAATAATTCATTTAAAATTAACTTTAAATTAATTAGCTTTAAATTTAAATTAAAAAAAGAAAAGAAAAGAAAAGAAAAATCTAAGACCATTTCAAATGGCTGAGCACTGGGCAGACTCAGGTGTAATATTGTGTATTTAGTGGCCAAAAGATTTCCAAAAAGGTATGACAAGGTTTTGGAGGAATTTCATAAAGAATAGCAAGTGAGTAAGCTTTCCAATTAAAGTGACATCTGAAGGAGTGATACTGTATTCATTAGGATGCAGAAAACTAGGAGGAGAACTGAGAGCATACAAGGGGAGTGAGAAATGATCTGGAGAGATCCAGAGCTTCTCCTTTTCCTTCTTTGTAATACAAATCGGAAATACTCAGCAAATTAAATGATGGAAAGTGCACAACATAAAAAAGGAAACGCTTTTACACAGCCTGTGCAATTAACATCACATTGCTGTGAAATCAATCCAGGAGGTTACTGCCTGGACACCCTTCTCTACCTGCACTTGCAGACACTTGAAGGACCATGTGCTGGCTCTTTGGTCACCTCGTATCACCAGCTGAAACTTTAGCTTGAAATCTGAATGAAAGTGGCCATGTAGTATGATGTATGAGGTCTGGCAGCTAGAAGCTGTGATACATGCTCCACTCTGCTTCATTACAGGACTGAAAGCCAGCAACAGAGAGATATTAACAAGCATGTGACAATACATACCTGCAGCTGCTGGCTTAGAGAATATAGGTCAGAGCTACAAAACTTTAATCTATGGAGGAAGCAGGAATATCAAAAACATAATCAGATTCAAGTGGGACTGCAAGTTGTGTGAGCAACCAGATCCTTTGGAGGTCACCTAAATTAACTGAGAAAGAATTTATCTCTTTCCATGTAGATGTAAATGGGACTAAGCAGCAAGACCTTCTGAAGACACAGTGACCTTGTCCAATACTTGGAAAAATTGCAAACTTTTTTCACCCAGCAGGCAACATAGGGCAAGGACCTTTCAATAGCAGTGCTGCAATCTCACCTCTGCAGTCTGATGTTCAGACACTATTAGCTGAGTGGCATTTGATATGAGAGGGCAGATAGAGGAATGGGGTCACAACACCACAGCTTGGCACAGAGAAGCAAGTTGTTGTTTTAGGGGACACAATCCACCAGAATACTGGTGCATCACTGTGGGCTAAATATGATGAACATACATGAAACATCACTGTGTGCTGAACCGTGATGTATGTATGTTAAACAGTGAGAATCACTGTATGTTAAACAGAAAACAGAGAAGCAATCTTAAACCGGAAAGAAATTTCACAGAAGTCAGTTAGCTTTTTACCTGGGAAGAAGTTCCCTTTTGACAATTCAAACCCATCTTTAAAGCTTTATTGCCCATAAAACTGTTGCAGGTTATTTACTCACCATCACCAAATTGCCATGTTAATGTTGTAGCCAATTGTGAGGGAAGAGGCAAGGGCATGGTTCCTTCTGTGGGCTGGAGGGGTAGAAGGACTGGCAAAAATGTCAGGTGAGGAAACATTATGACTTTTACTCAGAAAGTGGAATATAAGCTTCGGTTTTGTGAGGCCTTCACGAGAGCGTTTTTCTTGACATGTGCCAATATTTTTGTGTGGAACAGTCACACAAGCAGTGTTGCTAGGTGCAGAACACTTAATGATTCCAGTAGGCAAGTCATATATGGGCTGCTTGCAGAATCCAGGGGCCCTGAGTTGCACATAACATCTTTGGGGTACTCTGAGAGTCTTGAGGGGGTAAGCTGCTCTAATCAGACATTTGTTTAGGGAGGGAAAAGAGAGCCTTCAAGTCTTGCTGTTTGCAGACACAAGTCTTTTTCACTGCTAATCTGAAAAATGACATTGATTCTTTCCTCTGAAGAAAAGACAATTACTTAATTTGTAGCCACTGAAGCCTATGGCAAAAACTTTTGTGAAAAAAAGCATAGATTTTCACAGCCGACTTGAAAACTAAAATGGGGACAAACAGAAGACTTAAGTCTACTCAAAACTCAGTGTACAAGGTAGCATCCCACTGGGATGAGGGTTTAAGTCCTCTGCATGAGCTCTCTCTCAAGGAGCAGAGTGAAGTAAGGCTGTCTCCTTGACATTAGGCTTTTTTCTTTATAGTGCCATACAATGGTTTGAACACTGTTCCCACTTTAGATTGTGATATTTGGAACATTAAACCTTGCTTTAGTCTACAGAAGCAGAAGAGCAGCCTGGGCTTTGTGTGACAGGACCTGCTTTTTACAGAACTGGATTACTGAGACTAATTTGGACACAAAGAAGCCAGCCAGACTTCTGCATGGCCACTAATAGTTTGAGGCTCACCAGCCTCCCAAATGCCTCACCCCAGGGCAAGTTAGGAAGTGAGAAAAGATTTTCTGCAAGAAAATCTTTCTGGTGCTTTTGTATTTACATTTTTTATGATTGTAACTTTGAAGAAAACAGAGAAAAAATTCTTTCAGAATGAACACATTTTCTTTAGAGTCCAGTATTATGTATTTACTATATACTATTAATATTACTTATCAGCATTGAAATACAATTCAGTCTTTAACCAACTATGTAATGCTCTGCTTTGTTAAAAGCTATCATAGGCAAACCCAAGTTCTATTTGTGTTGTTTTTAATGAAGTTTTAATGAAGTTTGAATCTATACACAACATTCTATTTTTTAAACACTGTGTGTGATAGCTATTACTGCAATGAAAAACTACCGGGATATTACCAAGTTGCTTATATTTGCTTTAAAAATGTAACTTTTTACAGTAGTTGTGTTACATTTCCACGCTTTTTGGTTTCTTTTTTATTTTTTTTTTTTTTTTTTTTCTGCTGAATGTAGTCTTGGTTCATAAATTTACAATCATATGTTAGTACTTTCCTTTTTAGGAAATAAATATGCTCTTCACATATAGCTTAAATTCTAGTCATCCATCATACTTTACAGAAATGGCAAGAGGAAAATACATACAAATGTATTTCATATTTAAAACTCTAAGTGTCATCATTCAAACTCAAGAGTGTAGAGGTTATAGTAGTTATAAAAGGAATAATTTTCCTCATGCCGAACTTATGAAACAGAATGCAGTTCTCACTTCAGGGAAGTATGTACAGGTTAGACTCAGTAGGAAAAAGATACTTCCATATTGCAATTTTCAATACACTAAATTTAATGGGTTCTTTTTCTTTGTTAAGAAAAGGATCTCCCCCCCCCTCCCCCCCCCGCGAATTTCTACTCTCAAAGGCAGCTCAGAAATGAGAAAACTTCTAGGAAAGGATTTCAAATGGAGGCAATTCTTGTCCCAGTACAACAAGGCAGATAAGAAAGCTTTAATTCTAGCCCAAAACACTCTTTGACTTCAAAGTTTTAATTTCTAGCTGGCAAAGGACCAATAAAACCAATAATTTCCTCTTTAGATTTTGTTTTCTACTAACTGAATGTCTGCTTTTGTAAAGTGAGTGGCACACAGTGCTGGCTGCAGCCCAGCTAGCTGAGCTCCTGAGCTTATCCATTTGGTAAAATTCATAATTATGTGCATTGTGTTCACAGAGCTCAAGTCACTGACTATGACAGCTGATAAGATCTCATTTTAAGACCATCAGCATCTGTTCATAACTTACTATTCCTCCCATTCAGATTTCAGTTACGCTATTTGTTGTGGCTGTTTATCCTCACTGGCTAAGGATTTCAAAGCAGCTTCAGGGATTAAGATACATTTTCCATTTTGTATCTACATTTCCTTGAAGAATCCCGGTTAGTCTGTTTATAGATCCCTGCTAAGCTCCATGAGCAAAGCAACCTTGTGGGCTTTGGGCACAAAATTTATGTCACTTAAGGATTGGTCAGTGGCTGAAACAGACTAAAATATGTATTTGAAGAGCCCAGGAATAAAACACTCTGTGTATATAGTGGCCTGAAAACAAGAATGCAAGCTTGATCTGTGGCAGCAGTAGCCTAATTTAGACCTTAGGAATAATTATTTAGCAATAGAGGAAGTGACATGTAGGACTGTGTTGCCTGCAGGCATGGATGCTGCAGTGTTTCCATCTTCAAAAGGAGCGTGGCTGGTTTCTTTTGAAGCTGGAGAGAGGTGGTTCTGTCCGTCTGGTTCTCTGATCTCACTTTTGTGAGACCCCACCCGGAATGCTTCATCCAGCTTTGGGGTCACCAGCACAGGAAGAACATGGACCTTCTGGAGTGAGTACAGAGGAGGAACAAGTTGATTAGAGGTATGGAGCACCTCTTCTGTGAGGAAAGGCTGAGAGATTTTGGGTTGTTCAGCCTGAAGAAGGCCTTGGGGTGACCAAATTGTGGCCTTAGGAAGAAATTCTTCACTGTGAGAGTGGTGAGGCACTGGAACAGGTTGCCCAGAGGTGTGGGTGCCCCATCCCTAAAAGTGTTCAAAGCCAGCATGGATGGAGCACTGAGCAACTCGGTCTCATGGAAGGTGCCCCTGTTAGGTTATACGGTATTTCATGTCCAGCCGTGCCCCTTTTCAGACTGGCTCTTCAGGACCGCTCTGGTTTTGTGGCTCTGCACTTTCACATAGCTCGTAGGGAAAGCGTTGCCCGAGGCCGAGGTGAGGTGAGGACCGCTGGGGGCGGTGGGAAAGGAAGGAAGGGTAACAGAGCTGAGGGCTGCCGGTCGGGGTTAGCTCGCTGCGCACCGCTTCGCTCGCCGTACAGCAAGCAAGCTCTCCCTCCTCGCTGTCGGGAGGCGAGGAGAGGCCATGCCCGGCGGGGACAGCAGCCCTCGGAGAGAGGAGGCGGCGAGCAGGGCCTTCCCCTCCTCCGCTGCTCCAAGAGGGATCCACCGCCGTCCCCCCGGGCACGGTGGCCCCGCGGCGCCATCGGGCGTCCGCGGGCAGCACAGAGCGGGCACACATCGCCGCGGCGCGGCCGGGCGGCCGCTTGGGTGGTCCCGACCTTGAGGCACCTATTTACATGTATACACATATGCACGGCTGCTAAAGATGTTACGTGCGCCTACTCGATAGCAAAAAGTGATCAGCTTATTTCCATGCGGCTCTGCGGGATTAAAAGCATCTTCTCTGATCTGGTGGCAGTCAGGTGTCCATAAGCTATCGCACGTGATGATGGAATTGCACAGGAGAGCCAGCACCCACAAAGGCATTCGCCGGGCACGCTGGGACACACCACACTGGGACTCCGAAGTTTCCATTTTGATCACATTGCTCAAACGTGAGAATGACTCAGCCACTGTACTGAAAACCATGACCTTTGTACTTACACCAAAAAAGGAATGGTAAGTTTAGGACAGGGAAAGAAAACAAGAGAAAAGGAAAAAAAAAATCATAAACGCCTCAACCCCGAGCGTGTCTTTGCTCTTTGAAACATAGTCAGCTGCTGTTAGTCAGATGCAAGCTGAAGAAGTCATGGCTGTGGTTGGGTTTGTTCAATGAATCTGCATGAACTCCAAGGAAATTAAGCCAGCAGCTCTGCAGTCACTGAAGCAGGCATATTCTGGTCACAATAAAACAGGGCAAAGCTTTCTGTGTCCATTCATCCAGCAAAGAAACTATGTAGGATTTTTTTTTAATTTAGAAAGAGGCTCCATCTTTGATTTAGATCGACTGCCCTTCAGTCATCCCCAGCAAAAACAAACAAACAAACAAACAAACAAACAAAACCCAGAATCACAGAATATACTGAGTTGGAAAGGACCCATAAGGATCATCAAGTCCAACTCCTGGCCCTGCACAGGACCATCCCCAAGAATCACACCACGTGCCTCAGAGTATTGTCCAAACGCTTCTGGAACTCTGACAAGCTTGTAACCACTTCTCTGATGAGCCTGTTCCAGTGCCCAGCCACCCTCAGGGTGAAGAATGCTTTTCTAACAGCTAACCTAAATTTAATGCTGCGACTGAACAAAATGCTGGCATTGAAGAGTGTTTACTGTCAAAGTAAACAAAACATGGGTCTCCAAAAGGAAACAAGTCTTCAAGACTTTTAAAAATGGTTAATGGGACAGAATTCTTGAATGTGTTTTTGTATCTCCACCCAAGGAAGAACAAAACCACTAAGCTAATTTTTAGTATTTTTCATCAACAAAGCAACAGCTGTAACATTTACTACAGAGTAGATAAAAGTGTAGTGCAGAAGACCCAAATGGGACCTGACAAAGAACATGACTTTGAAGACAAGAGACTCAAAGCATATGAACATTTAAATATAGTAGGCCAACCTGACTGACAAAACCTAAACATTGAAGTGGATTTATTTTTCATGCCTGTCACACTTGGAGCATCCTTTCAGACAATGAATTAAGACAATGAACTGGACAGGTTTCTAACATATCCCTGAAGTATTGCCCATCCAAAAGACAAGTTTGATACATGGGGTGAGGATGGAAAGAAGAGGGTTTCAGGAAACATTTATAAGCAGACCACTGAAATGATCATTAGCGCTACTTGCATCCATCCCATTCTCCAATACATTCAAAAGGTGTTCTCAGAAGGAAGTTTGGCCATGCACTAGTGGGCAGCTGCATTTTTAAGTGGAAATCCCTGTTAAAAATTTTCTGTGTTACAGCTCTACCATCTGTTATGTAGCTCATTTATCATCAGCCAAGCTGGCAAAAAACCTGAGGAGGAACTGAAATGATGCAAAAGGCAAATGTCCTTGGGGAAACTTTTGTAATTCCCATAGGGAGCAAGAATTTCTGTGCTTTACCAGTGCCTGCAAAACTAAAAGAGAGAAAAATGAATGTTAGAACTGAACAAGACCAGAGAGAATAAAGAAAGCAAGCTGCTTCATAAAGGTTATGTAATTGAGAAATGTAATGGCAGGCCTGCATGCTGAGAAACACCTTCTAAATCCTCATTTAAGGTGCTTCAAATAATTGAGACTTTGCATAACTAACCTTCCCTTAAAATCCAGTGAAGATCAATAGGAACAGCCCATCAGGGCAGTAGTTTCTGCATTTGAAATAGTTTGTCTTTATGTGCTGCCTATGGCAAATTCCAGTTCATTTTGTGTACACTGATTATATTTGAAAGAGACACACACAGGCCTGATTTCATTTGATGGAAACCCTGGATCAGCTTTTTCCCCTGTGGGACAGAGGGGACCAAAGTCTCATCAGGTAACACCTGGTACTGGGCACTGGAAACAACAAAGCTTCCAGAATGCTGCTGCTCACCTTGCCTCCTCCAGAGGGGCAGGGGTCATCTCCAGCGGCAGCGAGTTGCTGTCTTCTCCTCACATCTCCACAGGGCAGTGAGAATAGAGAGCACAGCTCTTTCACCTCTTTCAACTGGAGCTCCTTGCTCCAGCTCCAGCCTTGCCTCTCACCCTTCCTTTCCTAGAGGTGCAAAATTGGAAGGCCCATCCCCAGGTATGAGATAAAGTTTTTAGGCCTATAACCAGTCAAAGGCATAACAGTGGGGAACTGGCTGAAATTTTGTGCGTTTTCTGTCATTTTAGAAACCAACTGAGAAAACAATTCTATTAGAAAAAAATCAATAGCTTCTAAGCTTTTGAGGAAAGAGAAAAGGTGGAAGAGGAGGAGGGGTTATACTCTGTGTAAAAGAGTGATTTGAGGACATGGGCAAGAGGTGACAAAGACAGCTGAGTGCCTTTGGGTCAAAATCAGAGGTGTCACCATCAACAGTGTGGTGGAACTTGTGGTTGCTTGTGGTAGGTGTCTGCTATGGAGGATCTGACAGGGAAAGAGAAACAGACAAAATCTTCAAAGCAACTGAAAAATGACAGTGACAGCCTTGGCTGCAGTGGTAAGATTATCCTAAGGAGTTTGAAGAAGGTGAGTAGCAGAATAAAGCCCCAGACCTTTATAGAAAGAAATTTCACCTTGCTCAGGGAGCTGTTAGGAGGCATTGCAGAAGAGTCTGCCTTGGAAGCCAAAGGCGATCAGGAGTATTAGAAGACTTTCAGAGATAGCTTTATACAAGCACAAGAGCAGTCCATCCACCTAAGCACGAAAAGGAGCAGGCAGAGCAAGAAACCAGCTTGGCTGAACAGTGAGATATACTGAGAGAACTGAGATGCAAAAAAAGGTGTATGAGAGTGACGGAAAAGGAAACAGGCATCCAAAGCAGAATATAGAAATACTGCTAAAGCATGCAGACATGCAGGGAGAAAGGAGGGG
>JAWWEE010000074.1:67615785-67673718 GCA_035221455.1 Xenops minutus
CCCCCCCCCCCCCCCCCCCCCGCCCCTAAAGCCCAGCCATTGCCTGAACTGGCAAAAGATGGCAAGAATAGAAAGAAAGTACTAACATACTGTATGTATGTTAGCAAGCAGGACAAGGAAAAGGTAGGTCTGCTATTGAGTGGGGTTGGTGAGTAAGTTACAAATGACAAAGGGAGACCTGAAAATTTTCCTTCATGCCTTTGCCTTGGTCTTCATGAAGAAGGTCATTCTTCCATGTCTCTATGGAAGCAATGATAAAGTAAATAACTGAACTGCTGACAGTGCGGGAAGGCTGAGTTAGCTGAGGTATGTGTTGGCTTTTCCCAGTTGCCTTCTTCTCCTTCATGCCCAGAAACAGCTTCCATGAGGGCCCATTCTGTAATTTTTCAAGGTACTCAAGTGAGGTTGACTTATCTGTAATTTTCCAAATCTTTTTCCTCCCCCTTTTTGTAGATGGGTGTAATATTTGCCCTTTTCCAGTCAGCTGTGACTTTCCCTGAACTCCATGACTTGTCAAGGATGTTAAAGTGTGCCTTTGCAGTGATTTTGGCAAACATTCCTAGCAGCCTAGATGCATCCTGCCAAGTCCCATTGACTCGTATATGCCCCGCTTGTACAGGTGGTCTCAAAAACTCCTGGGCTCCTTTGCTCTCCTTGGAAGCCTTTTTAACAGTTCCCTGTGAAGCTGAAATCAGGAGCAATTTCATCTATGATTACATGCATATATTGCATAGAAATGTGAGACAGAAACAGAAACATGATGCAACAGACCTGTCAACTTTGATGCAAGTAAAACTGATGCAACATTTAAGGGTTGATCAGGTGGTCAGGCAGGCTAAGGAATGAACCAGAAGAACTGTGGTAATCCTCAGTCAAAACAAAAAAACCATAAGCCAGCTAGCCAAAAGAAGAAGAAGGAGAAAAAAAAGCAGAGTTAGAACACATCCAATCGGACCCTCTGGCATGCTTATCTACTGCATCATGGTTCCTTAATGTTATGCTGTTACTGCTTTGTTCATAAGCCAGAGACAACTGTAATAAAAACATTTTTTCCCTAAGTTCATCCCCATGTATGGTCACATTTTACAACACAGCAGATGTTTGACAATGTGAAAAGTGTGTTGGAGGGCCTGAAGGCAAGACCGGAACAAACCTTGTTGCAGAGAGGACACAATCAGCTTAGAGGCCACAACCAACTTTGATGCCTTGCAGGAAGAAAAATGAAGCAACCACACTAACAAAGAGAACAACAGGAAATGCAGGTATATGATGGGGTCTGCCAAGGTGCTGGCAGAAGTGAATTCTCCAATCATTGTAGATTATTTTTAAGGGGGGGCTGGGGTGGGAGAGATGGTGAAGGGGCACTGCTGCCTAATTTGAATGGAGCTATCTGATAAAACTATAGCTCTATTAAAGACCTGAGTAGCACAGACATCCTTCTGCAGGGTTCTGTTTTATGATAGACACAGAGGTGCAATTGCTCAGATACCATCAATATAATAAAAGGAAGGGCACCTGAATGGACAAGTAGAAATGACATTTCAGTCATACTACTCTCAGCTATGCTGTAAGCCTTGCAGAATTATTTCCAGTCTCTGTGTGAATATGTAGCAAAGTACACAGGTTAAAGCAGTTATTTTCTATATTGATCTTTAATGCCATATTGTGTTCCATGGGGATAAGGAATGCTCCAGTGCCCTCAAGCAAATGATTACTTCTGCTTTCCCATGGCTATATGCAGAATTATTGCTATCCTTCCAGGTCTGAAGTGGCTGAATTTCGAGAACACCTAGTATATTCACCATGGATATGGCATGCGACTCCTCAGACTGAAAGACTTGCAAAAATGCATGCTGTGCAGGAGGAGACTTCAGGAATGAGTTGGAATCAGTGCTTAATTCTCAGCAGTAAAGCATTACCACACCAGATCTATGAGAGCTCCTAGCTGGTTTCATCCATATGTGCAATGTGTTCTGAGGAACATTCTGTGGAAGGGAAGCAGTTCTTGTTAAAACAATTCCACATATGAAAAATGTTACACAAGCCTAAACAGGAATGTATTTAGTCACATTTGGTTCTATTTTTTCTCTCTTTTTTTTTTTTTTTAAATAGGCACATGCATATAATGTATTTTATTTTCCCCATTAATTCAAATAAAATCTTCACTTTTTCTCAAATAGATCTTTCAGACTTTCATTATTATTAATTATGTGCATTACAATAGCAGCCAGAAGCCTTCAAATTCGTGCCCAGTGCATAGGTCCCTGTTGGACAAACAGATATTAAAAACCAGGCCCAGCTCCAAACTGGTGACAAACAAAATCATGAGGATAAAGAAGTCACTTTGGGATCCATGTCTAAGTAGCCAGGCAGAGACTCAGGGCACAAGCAGGATGCTGATGGCTGAGATATTGTTTCTTCACTTTTGGGTAGATACTGGAGGGAGAAAAAGAATTGGGTCTGTTGGTGCATCATGTTTCCCATATGCGATACATTTCTTCATGCTTGTTGCTAATCCTAGTTTCAATCCTTGCTCAGGAGGAACCTGAACTTCACTGAGTGAATAATGTGTCCTCATTGATGACACATAATAAATTCCCATTGTCTCCTCTAAAGCTAGGGTTTTGAGCCTGCTTTCTGGTGGCAGATACAAACCAAGGGAAGAAAGAGGCTCCAGAGGGAGAAGGAGGTGAAGACAGACTTTCAGATAGGTTGTTTACCCAGAGATGAGCACAAGAATTCAGTCCCATCTGCCCTGTAAATGGTGTTGGTTGAATATTTTCGAGCAGGACTGATGTCCTGGAGAATGCTTTCCAGGAAAATACAACTGAAAAAATTAAGATAAAGTGGGAAAATATCTGCACCACCTTGCCTGAAGGTGATGGTGGTTCTGCTTCCTTGTCCCTATTTCACAAGTGCCTAGGGAATACAGAATTACTCCAGAAGCAGCTAGAAAGAAGTTGTAAAAGGTCCAGCATGAAAGACAAAATACCACAGATAAGACAGCCTCATCAAGCACCTTCAGACAGGCAGAGGGAGCTTGGGCCATCACTGAATGGGACAATCTATCTGGCTGGTTGAGTCTAGGCTAGGGTAGTCTAGTTTTCTGAAGGCCACACAGACATGAAAGTGAGACTGGTTGCTCATGTGCCCATTTTGTCAGCCACCGAAGACAGTGTCTTACACAATTACACATCTGTACTGAACTTTACATCACAGCTATATAAAAAATGTAGAATTATTCTGAGGGGTGAAGGTGGCTTAGGCCCATCTTTTTGTTTTATGCTTGAGAAGCTCATCATGATACAGTTGTCACCTTGTCAGCTTTAAAGGTGCTCTTCCCTCATAGAGTACCACTATTGCAAACAGAGCAGTTAACATAGTGAACCTGTCAGCTTTAAAACCTTCCTGGGGAGGAGCCCTCCTACCAGAGACTTGTTCCATCAGGGAAGCCAAAACTACACTAGGTAAGAGATCCCTTTGCTCTCTGGCAGGAAACACAGCACTTGCCCTCCTGAAGGCTCAGGCTGCCACATAGGTTCCTGCAGTGCTCACATGTGCAGGAGAATGTCAGAAAGCTACCCCTTGTCAGGAAATAATTAAAAATGTTATCTTTTTTCCTTGGGAGTTCTTTGAGACTCTGTTCCCTTCACCTTTATCTGCACAGTGACTGCTGGAGGAGGCTAAAGGATATTGGACCTGAACCAAAGTCAGTTGAGTAGCTGAGACAGTCTTCTAAATACAACTGCTATTATTCTTCAGTGCCAAACCTTTGGTTCCATTGCTCATCAGCTCCCAGTGTGAGAGTGGCTACACTCTGACTTCAGCTTACACAAACTAAGTTCTGGAAATAACTTTATGCTACAGAAATAAGTCTCTTCTTATTAATGAAAATATCAGAGAAAATGACAAAATTGTTTGGGCAGATGAAGGAATGTGTGTTTGACTCTGATCAAGTTCTCCATCTTAGGCAACTGCTCCCTCTTCTGTCACTGACGAAATATCCATAGCTTGTTATCACAGACCCTTCCTCCACCTGCTACCGGCCATGTGTCTTAAACTATAGTGATGTTATTCCTGCAGCAGCATATCAGGCACAGGTCACTCTCATCTCCAGGGCTTTGAACTCCTCTGGTCAGGTGCAATAAGACAGAGGTGAATCGGGGTCACTATAAATGCTCTTTGCTCAATATTAATTTGATATGCTTTTAAGGCACATATCCTTAAGTTAATAAAGGACAGACCAGGGTCTTGGCTCTGGCACTGGTTTGAGACTGGAGCATCTGCTTCCTTGGAGAAAGATGGGAAGGGCCGACACCATCAGTCAGATCACCATAGGGCAGCAAAGGTCAGCAGCAGCACCACAGCTTCCTTCCACCACCAGAGGTATCAAGGAGACCCAAGACCCAGCAAAATGGGTACAGCTTAGTTGTAAAAAGAAAACCCTGCAGCAGAGCCCAGGGAATCAGCATCAGTCCAGTCCTCTGCCATGTCGTCCCCTCTCCAGGAGCATCCTGCACGCCCTGACAGCAATGTTCTCCTCCTCACATAGTCCCCAGACTGAAGGATCTCAACTCTGGAAGCCCATCACCCCGTAGGGGAGAGGAGAAAGCCCTGCCACTGCTTCTGCAATGGGGGCAGTGCAACCAGCTTCAGGTGCACGCCTGTCCCCATCAGTCACCTAGCTAGTAAGAGCACCACCACCACTGCCATGTACATCACAAGGGTCCTTTCCAGTTGTAAAACTTCCCATGAGACACCAGGGGCAGCAGAGTCTCCCAGTCTGTCATGACACCCATGATTTTGGCAGCATGGCAGCAGCTCCACACCCTGTCAGGGGCTGCCTGTCAGCACCCTGGCCTGCAGTGAGGACACTGTTTCTCCTCAGTTCAACACCTTTTCTGAGAAGTGTCCCAGCTTCCCCTCCTCCTGCACAGGCTGTGAGGCTTGCCCACTGCAGGATGGGTGACTCTCCTGGGCCAAGGCTACACCAGGCCACTGTGGCCCCCTGCTCCCCAGGGCCACGCAGGTGCCTTGCAGCTCCGCACACTTCTCCTTGTAGTGTTGGGCATTGCCAGCAAAAGTCTCGCAGCGGCTGAGGTTTTGTTCCTGCACAGGGCTGCCCACATTCTCCTCACTTGGGCCCGAGGCCGTTGTTCCCTCCTGAGAGTTTTGGCTCAGGTAGACAACAATGATGTCGCCCTTGAAATTCATTACTTGTCCACTTGAGATAAAGGTGGAGTTACTGTTTCCAGTCACATTTCCTGGGGAAAGAGGGGGAGAAAAGAAGACAGACATGATCAATATTTTCCCCTCACAAGGTGAACACTTAGCACAGTGAAAATAATCTGCTGTGGTGCCTTTATTCTTGCGTCATTATTTTTTCCCCCATGACATGAGAGTGCTCTTCTAATCAATGCCTTCTACTGGACCTTTTCATTATTTCCATTTTTGTCTCCTCAGGACACAGTCTGTCACACACAGGGAGCCTGTCTGGAAGGCTTGGAAATATTTTGTCTCTCAGCTATGATATGGGAAGCAAGAGAGAGTGGGAGGATCTCATGTTCCCTGTGCTTCCCGATGCACAGGTTGTGTCCAACCTGCCTATGTCTGCAGTTTGTGATGTAATTATTTCTAATTATGAGATTTATTAAAGTCACAGAAATCACATTGTTTACCAAAGTGGAAATAAAACCCCAGTCAGTTCTATCATGTGGGCTAGGTAGCAGGCTTATTGAATAAATACTGAAAGGTTTAACGTCAGATCACACAGTGTCCAAAAGACATGGAGCGTATATGATTATCTTATATTGCCTTGATCCTCCATGTAGGTACACTCTGGTACACACCTAGCACTCATGGATTTACCTGGATATATGCCAACTCCAGTGAAGAGACTGAGTCTATACTGTAGTAAACTAACAGAGTTATAGTTTCAGTCAGTCTGCCTGTGGTTAGAGATGTTTCAATATAAATTCAATCCTTCTGCCATTTCAAGGAATGGGTTGCTGACTCAGGTGACAGCAGGACTGTGCTCCAGGAAGTAATAAGCTCCCCTCAGAGCAGAAAGAAAATAACTGGGAACAAACTTTCAATATCAAACTAGCACACTTATTAAAGTTTGAAAATTTAAAAAAAATTAAGAAACCAAGTAAATAAAATCTTCCTAACCTGTCAACACTCTTCCTAAGAAATATTTTCCTGCTGTGTTTCACTTAATCTTTACTTGACTGACCTAATTTTGTGCCTTTCCTCATTACATTCCTCAGCATTTCAGACATTCCCATTTTCATTGCAGCTAAATGTGGCCCAGCCCAGTAAAATGCTGTTTTTCTACTGGCCATGGGTGATATTTGCCCATCAGCCATGGACACTGGGCTCCAGCTGTGCAGAGTTAAGACCTGTGCCTGCTCAGAACCAGATCTGGATAGCACTCCGGCATCTTTCTAATACACATTTTTAAGCAATCCTACTTCAGCTGCATTGCTAGGTCTTTGTTTTCTTTTCAAATGTTGTTGATTAACATGAAGTGTCCATAAGAGTTTTCTCTGTGGGAGTTTTTCTGTGCTGGTCATTCCCCCTGTGTTTGATTCAGCTTGGCTGTTTGCCATCAACAAAACTCTCAGGCATAATGGGAGTACAAAAACAACGGTTTGTCTTTAAACAGATTGCCTGTCCCTTGCAAGAGATGCTGTGAAGTTTACCAGCACTCAGTATGAGATCAAGAATTTAGAAATATATGTGGCACTGGGGAGGGAAATTTAAAAAAAAAAAAAAAAGCAGATTAACACATTTATAATGTTTAGATGAATGTGGTTGGCAAATCTTCAGTACTTTCTGAAGACATCATGCTGAAACAAAAGGATGTTTGAGGCCTAAAAACACCCGGACACAAGAGCTTCCTGGACTTCATTAAGTGAAGTGGTTCCAACCTGAAAAGCTTGAGGAACACCTTCAGAGTGAAGGCATCATTCTCTCACTTCAGACTACCTGATATTAATTACAATGACTATTTTTGTGGTAATTGTTCACTAAGAACTAGGACAATGCACATGAGTGACTTTCTCTGAGACATTTAATGTCCTCTAGGTGCTAAGAACTGTTTCTTGCTGCCAAACCAAGCTGGTTTGGGATCTAGAAGTGAAAAGCTCTGCAAAACTATTCCTTACAGTGAATCAACTAAGTCTGTCTGCACTCATGCTTTGTGCTGTGGTCCTACACAGGACTTGAGGTGGGCATGAACTGATGCTTCATGTTCTGACTGTCTCCAGGCTTGTGGGGTTTGAAAGAGTGCTTGAAGGCTTACCTCCATCTCCAGTGTGACCCCTACAAGTGGCACCTGTCCAGAGGTTCACTTCAGTCCTCTAGGAATGTTTCACAGGATGGATATGTCATTAGGGAACTAAACCCAAAAGTTCATTGAATTTCCTTTTCTATCTCATTTTACATTGACCCTCTTTTGTAACATTCTGTCTTAGTATGACTCTGTATGAAGCCTGATGACTTCAGTTGCTTTGAGAAGCTTTACAAAAAGTTATTTTACATACACAGGTATTCCATCTGGGCATTTCACAAGGCCTGGCAAAATGACTGATGCTGATGCAGCTCCACATGCAGTCCCAGTGTGGCTGGGGTGCTTTGCTGTGGAATCTATGGTTAAAACCTGTCCCAGTCCTCATGCAAACCAGGTGTTGCATGAGGTTGCAACCATGTTGCCAGGTGTTGCACAACCATTCTGTGGACAGAAAAATTACTCTGACAGCAAGACACATAGCTACAGACTAACTAACCCACACTCTGATCCCGCCCACAGCTCAGTCAGTACCATCCTGCAGCTGTGCCTCAAAAATGGGAGATTACAAACACAGTATCTGTGCTCAGGTTTCACCAGATGGCACTGTAGCATGTACATATCTGAAGGCACAGACATAATTAAAATCCCATATAAAGAATTATGGTGCAGATCTAAGACGCCACTTTCTAGCACACCACTTAAATTCAAGTTCTCCTGTTTGGTCTATTGTTCCTTAATATTTTCTCTTTCTCTTTGCATCAGATTTAGAAAGAAAAGCAGTGCCAAATACAAACTTGACTTTCAGTTGTACCTCAGGAGTCACCTTCCAACAATAGCAAAAAAGATATTCTGTGTTCTCTTTATTCCTGCTGCATTCTGTACTGACCAGACAGCGAAACTGTGTCAGGATTTCAGGAAAGTGAGGCAGCAGAAAGAAATTGTGCTCTTTGGAAGATGAATGCTACACACTTTCAGATTCCCATACGGCATGCATGTTGAGAGAGGAAGGGCCTTCAAGTGTGTTGTTTTGGGGCTTTGGCAGACTGACAAGAATGTCTCTGTAAGAAAATTTAAGGCACGACATGGTTTTAAAGAAGAGCAACAGCTTACAACTGCTGTGGGTATTACAGTAATACTTGGATGTCCCAGTCAAAACTAAGGTCTCATTATACTTGGCAGTGCATCGATATAAATAAAAATAGAACATCTGACTTTAAGAGATTATAATCTAAAATGACTAATAACACATGACAGGCAGATTGCAGACTTTTATACTGCAAAAAAGTCAGAGGAAAGAAGGTTTCATCCAGAGAAGAATTGTAACTTCCCTTCTGCTGATTTTGCTTCAGTGATTTTTTTTCCCCTGCTTTCATTTGACAATTTTGATATATTTACTCAATTAATAAATTAGTAGAGAGCAAGTACATTGGCATGAGTGTTTCAGAGTTGTTCAGGGGACAAAGCACCTGTGTATGGAATAACAGTGTCAGTATGAAATTATTTTTATTTGAATGCTTATATCCCAGGAAATTAAAACAAAAGAGCTAAAACCAGAAAATTATATATAATCTCTTCGACCCAGCTTTGGCCACCAGGTTACAGCTCCAGCTGGAATTTCACTGACCACCATATAAAAGTAACTGGCATTAAACCTATTAGCAAAAATGTGCATGCAGACTGTTGAATGGAAAATGTCTGTTTGAGTATTATCCACCCTTCCTTGACTCAGCCTCTAGGTCCAAATATTGTCTTCTAAGTTTTCTCCAACAGAAGTTTTCTGCTAACAGAACTACCTGGCCTCTGCAGTGACAGCCAGAAGATGAGTTCTGCATTGCTGGCTAGATCAGGGCAGGCTAGATCAGGTATGAACCCTCAGTGTGTTCATACTATTTGCAGAATTCACTACAAACTAAATGGCCTCAGCTTGTATTCAGATTTGTTTTTCAGATTAGCTTTAGGGCAATCAAATGAAAAGGCATCATTTTACTCTATATCAGATCCTCTGAATACTACTGATCTAGCACAGAGAATAATCCTATACAATAATATGGGCTTACCAGAGGTTGGAGGGAGGTCTGAAGTGCTGCTGTTTGTCCCTGAAGTGCTTCTATGTGTCCCTGAAGTGCTTCTGTTTGTGTTCTGGTACTTCACGTTGGTACTATCTGAAGATGCATCTTCCAAACTATGATCATTTCCTAAAGTGCTCTGACCAGCGGAGAGAAAATTCAAACCACCGGTGCACTGTGCACAAGAGCCAGTTTCTGGGGAGGTGGAGGTACTGTCACCTGCAGCACAACAGAGTTTGCTCCACTTTCGTGGAGATTCCCTGTATGAAATGCCACAACTCACACAGATCTTCTCTGAGTCACAGTTAGTTGCAAAATGATCTGTGTCTTTGTTGCCCATTTCCTTCAGGCAACTGTGGGCATGTTGGCAAGATTTCTGAAGAAGATGATCCATGGCAATGTGTGCCTCATCTGTGGTGGATGGAGGGTGAAAGCCTTGAGAGACTGATACATCCTCTGTGCTCCCAATCCCTGAAAAGCTGTCATTCTCCCCTGCCTCCATTGGTTCTGAAAATGATGACATAGTTTTACTGGCAGTTTGACTTAGTAAAGATAAATAATCAGTGTTATTGAGATCCTTATCCATGTATTCATCTTCCATGGGAACTGGTGGGAAATGGTAATTATCAGCCTCAGTTCCCACAGAAAAATCTCCTGCCTCACACGGCTCTGTGCTGGGGTACCTGTCCCTACAAGGAGTGGGACCACTGGGGCTGCAGGAGTTTCCAGGGACAGGAGAGCCAGAGGGGCCCAGGAGACACATGCCTTCAGAGGTCTGGGGGACAGCAGCATTCGTGATGTTCACAGTAACAAATGCATCTCTGGGGAGCTCCTGGAAGAAATTCAAAGTAAAAAGGTCTTCAATAAAGAGATCAGCAGAAAGTTATTTTTTACACAAAGAAGGAAAAGGCAGATCATAGTTCTTTCTCTGTGTGGAGCTGCTGAAGTTGAGCAGCACTGCTGTATTTGAGTCTTGAAGTGTAATTCTATTCTGCTGTGAAACTGCGACTAGTGATACTGGGTTCAGGTGAGCTGGTGGCCTGGGGTGCAATAACATTTCATTTTGTGAGAAGACTATTCCTAGTTCTTATGAGGTCACTTAAGAAGAGTTAATAAATCTAGAAGATTTGCTGGCTTCCGCTGTTCCTTATGGACCATCAATAAGAACCAACTAAATATTTATTAGATTTTGGAAACTTCCCATGTATCTGAAGGGATGTTGATCTGTGAAGGCCTTACTGGGGACTAAATCTTTAATATCAGCAATGATTGAAGAAAGAACCTGGGTTGATTCAAAAGGCCTGAGACAAGCTAGAAAAAAAGAAGTCACACAGACAAGGTTGCATGTTGTCAGTACTTATCACAGTAAAGCTGTATTTTAGGTTGCAGCTCCAAAAAAATAAGGATTGGCAAACACTTCAAGGGTCTCCTTCAGTTCATCCAAATTGTGCTTTAAAGATGGGTATTTGGGAACCTTTAATTAGACCTTTAGTGTCTGTTCAGCTCTTCTGGGATAGAGAGAGTGTAAATGCTGCCAGCCATTAATTGCTGTTGATCCAATCCTCTGCCCCAGAGGATCTTAGCGGCTGCAAAGCAGGAGGTTGCATGAACACTGAGGAGACAAAAGAGGAACTGCCTGCTCAAAGGAACTGACGAGTTTGTTTGATATAGAGTTGTTTGGTTTTTTAGCAGTGGGATTTGACTCTTTCAACAGCTACGCTAGGCAGAGCTCCTAGAAGGGGTCATGGGGACAGCATGCACATGAAACAACTCAGTCCATATCCATGGTGTGAAGCAGGCTATGCACATGAACTTGAACCAGTGCCACCATCTGAATGTTTCAGGATGGGATCTGGTGTTCTTCTAGAGCAAAAGCCTGGCATTCTTGGCATTGTTCCAAACCCATGTTTCTTGCCTGTGAACGCTCTGTTACATAACAAGAGGCAAACTCAGCTGAAGCTTTCCTGCTCTTAGGATTTAGAAAGACTTTTTCCTAGGCATAGTTTCAGATGTTCAGCAACTGGTGGGCTCATGTTTATCTTTCTCGTCATAAATATTTAACAATCACAGAGACCTTTATCTCTGTTAAAACTGTCTGAAACCAGAGAGCAGGTTCAGAAGCTATTTTTGAACAGTAGTTTCATGTGCCTCACATTTACAGAAAACCAGACTGAAATAGCCAAACTTGTGAGCATTTTTTGAGGAATTCAGAAGTTGGTTTCTAGTCAAACATTATCATGGAATCTGCTCAGAAGGGGTGTCAGGAATGCCATGAACAAAACATAAAACAAAAGACTTTACCTTTGTTCCTTTTATTTGACTGCACACTTCATTAGCCCAATTCTGTAGATCTGCTGTAGGGAAAACAGAAAGAGTAGCTGTAACATATAGCAGGCACTGAAGTTAACCACAGGCCGAAACACCCACAGTCATTCACAATTCGCAATATCATATGAAATAAAACCAGCAAGCCTGTTTTTACTGACTGTTCAAGTGTCTCAGTATCGGTCTAGATGAGGATTCATTGTAACTGAAACAGGGATATATTTCTGTGGAACAAATGTTTCTAAGCTCCTAAAATAGACCACAGTTAAATTGTGTTCCACATCAAATGGAGTTTCTTTCCTGGTCATATGTCACACCAAGCTGTGACTAGCCCAACAACTACCCACTTGCAGCGGTATAGTCTGTTTCAAGAGAAGTCACATGGATGGCCCAAAGGCCCTTCCCCGACAGGAGTGAGAAGCCTGGAAGAGAGGAGAGTAAGCCACTGAAACCACAGAGTGGCAGGCTCAAATATAGCATATTCTACTTAATCAGGGTATGCTTAAGGGGGAAATTCATTCCAATTTCCTTGGAGTATCTCCCAAGGAAAAGCTTTAAGTCCAAAACACTTAATGGCAACAACTGCCACTTAAGAGTTGGCAATTTTGGTTTTCTGTTTACATGTTCAGGAGACACTGTCTCCTCAGGTCTCACATATGAAGGTTACACTGGTTTTGTATGTCTCAAGACAGATCTGCTTTGTAGCCACCACCAGTTCTTCTGCTGTTGAGTCTGCACATATAACACCAGTACACCCCCACAAGCAGGCAGAGCTTATTCCTGAGTCTGCAATTCTCCCAGGCTCAGGTTAGCAGGATTCGCCATACAAAGGCAATGAGGGACTGTCATTGCAGAGCAGCAGGGCAATAGAAATGTCAAAGAAGTTGCATTCTCCCCTAACCTGCTCTGCATCATAAGTACTTGGTTTGTGAGGAGAGTCACCATTTCCTCCAGCCTACCCCAGGAATTCCAGATTTAGCACAACCCATGTTTAGTGTGGTAGAGGCAGCCTATTTCTAACACACAGGCTGAAATATACTTTTTACAAGGAGGATTTCTGTCTTCCGTTCCACTTTTCCCAAAACATTTCATAAATTCCTAGCACTTGGGAAAGGTGATGATGGAAAGCTTTCCATGTTTAGGGGGGAATAATAAAAAATGAACAGACCAATAGTGCTGTGTCCTTCATTAAGGACACACAGGGCAGAACACAGCACTGAGTTACTGTTGAAAGTATTTCCACTCTATTAATAATAAACTCAGTACCTCACTGCTATCCAGTATGCCTTTGTTAGAATTTTTCTATTTTTTCTGCTTTTACTGTTTATGCTATTTCCTTCTAGTATTTTTTCCAAGTCTAATCAGAATGTCAGCCTCCAACTAAAAACATTGCCTCCATCATGTTGTCAAATACACATCAGGCCTTTGTCTTGAAATCCATATTTAGCCAGTCCAGGTATAGGTTTTCGGGTAGGGGGAAAGCAAGAGTAACAAGACAGGAGGTAGTGAAAGCCCCTATGTCTGTCCCTGCTTTCCTTTGGCCAAGAGGTCTGCTGTGACATGGGCTGTGGAGCAGCCATACCGCTCTGAAAGCCCCTGCCCTCAACATCAGCCCTCCTCCTCCCACATCGTGGTCACATCCACCTCGAGGTGGTCACCCCACGGGTCAGTGTAACACACTGTAATACTCTGCCTGTAATATGCTGTAATACACTCCCTGCCTAGGGGAAAGGAATTGGAAGCTGGGCTTTGTACTAGGTAAAGTATATCCGTATGGAGATATCCGTAAGATATCTCATACGTGTGGAGATATATCATACATGTGGAGATAGCACAAAACTTCCAGTGTAACTCCTGAGCTTTTTCACCTAGTGGTTATCCATGAAATCAAAGCACAGAGAGGGCCACAGCTGTCACATTCATGAATATCATTAGCTATCACGTACCTGTTAGCTTTTTTCCCTTATTCTTGTAGAATACAATAAAGATGACAATGCCAATTAGTGTCACAAAAAACAAGATGACAATCAACACATATAAGATCCTGTTTGTTCCTGCAGGATGTAAAAAAGATAGTGCCATCAACACGTAGCTTGGACTCAGCAGTATGACAAACTTTTTCATTTTACCTGCTTTTCTATGGGAGAGATTTTTTGTTTCCTTCCTGTTTGATTTTTAGTTGCTGTAATAAGAACAATAGCTCTCTTACTGAAGGTATCTGGTACCAAGACATCTCCATAAAAATCAGAGCCTTGATGTCTAAGAGAGATGTGATTTAGTCATGCTCCCCTGAATGTTCCCCTGCAAGTTGCCAGCAGATCACAGGCTGTCCTTAATATCAGTCAGGGGATAGAGGACATACATCTCATGGAGACTACAGAATTCAGCCAGAAAAATTTGTCCTCTATCTCAGGTCATGACGGATCACTGCATGCCAGACAAGCAGCCTCCCTGGTACCATATCCACATGGGAGAAGGAAACTGGCAGTGCACAAGAAGGGATATCTGAGAGGGACTCAGCTGAGACTGTATCCATTGATATAAAATAAGCATGCAGACAAGCTGCTGGTCTTTATACAGATAATCTGTGTATGGAGATCAGCAGGCTGAAAAAATGAATGAGCTGTAAACGTGATGGAGGTCATAGGCATAACAGCAATGCTGCTTGCAATGCAGTTTTAGTAGGAGGTGTAAAACTCAGCTTAGTAGTGGACATAGGCCCTAGAGCTACCAGGCATGAAGTAATTTTTAAAGGTGGGATTTTCCAAGTGCACTGTCTTGGTTTACAACTGCTCTCCCTAGAGTCACCCACAATGGGAATGGATTTAAGCCAGGCAAAACCCTTAGTAATCACATCCCTTCTCCCTCCTTCTACTGTCAAACAGACAACCTGTACAAGGACACATACCATCTTCTGATGGCTCAGGCATCGTCTGATCTGCGCAAACTGCATCGGACTTCTCAGTCCCAGGTGCGATTTCTGCCAGTCCTAAAGCTGTACAGCTAAAGAAGAAAGACAAAAGGCTACATTCTCTAGTGGAAGCTTGTTGTGGGTCCCACACTTATGCAGAGCAGTACTTCTGTTGTAATGTACAACATTTCTCCACCCTTAAGAACACCAGATGTTTTCTTTATTTTCATCTTTGCCAGCTCAGCAATTACATTGCTATTGCTCTCTCTTGCTATCCTCTAAGGAGAACTCAAGTTTTAGCGTGAGGATGTTTCCATGGCTGCACAGCCAACAGAGATGCTATATGTACTCTGCAGGCAGCCTGGAACACCCCACTGAGAAATGCTGTCACCCAAGCTTCAAGCTTCTCCCTGCCTTCTGGCTGGCATGGTCTTTTTACAAGATAGAGGGACTTACTTGGTCCAGGATTTACACTCATCAGTGGATGAAGAGACCATTGAGAAGTAGCCTCTGGGACATGGTATACACATTGTGTCCTTGTCCTGTTGCACTAAAGGAAGAAAAATTTCATAGCTGAGTTTCTTTGAGTTCCTTTCAAGCGAGAGAAAGGTGACTATGCAACCCATCCTCCTGCTCCATTCTCCTCCCACAGCCCTCCTGAAAGCTTTCCTGAAGCGTGCATCTTAAGTTACATTAGAGCAGCAACGACAGTCACATGTCAGCAGCAAAAAGCACCTTGTCTCACCTGAGCACTTCTTTACATGATCAAAATGAGAAATGACCAGGAGCCATTTGCAGTTTTTGTAAAGTAACACAGAGTTGTTACATCCTTCCCCTTCTATTAATTCCCTCATGTCGATGATGCTATGTCACGCACAATGGTGCTGACTGGTATTGTCACTTCTATGAAGCCATGGTAAACAAAATGCTATATCAGGATTGTCTAGGCTGGAAAAAAACAGCAGCTGTGCTCTAGGCCCATGCAGCGCTTCTGCATTACTCTATTATGTGCTGTTTTTTTGGGGTTCCTTAGACTTGGTGCAGCTGTTCCCAGTGTCCACTACAACTCTGAACTTGACTGTGTATTTTCCATCCAAAAAACACCTGCATTTTGTTTTCAATCAGACAAGAGTAAATTAAGTGCCTGTAATAAATCTTTGCATTACTAGACATCTAAAACAAAACACAGGCTAAAACAGAATATGTGTGCTACCTGAAGGGTGTTAATCGCTTTTAACTTGCTTATAACATTAAAATAAGACAAAGAAAAGTCACTGAATAAAAACAGATTGCAAATCCAGCCTTAGGGACAACCCTCAAAGGAGTGCTTCTCTGAACACTGGAGCAATGCATGACCTAGTGACTCACAGTCAGATACCTCAGCAAACATTAGAAATGTACTGAACACCTTGCAACTACTGCCATGTCCATGTGATACTTTGCAAAAGTCACTTGATTTGAGATACTATTTAAACTACAGAGGTAGAAGCCTTGAAAATGTAAATAGTCCAGGAGGACTGTATGCAGTATTAATGACAACTCAGATACGCATCTTCTGTTGACAGTCATCTGAGAGTCTAAAGCAACCTCTTTAATGTCACAACCACCACGATGCTGGCCTCATCCAGTAGGCCTGAGCTGGATATTGCACTTCATACCTGCCCTTTCTGTATCTTACCAGGAGGCTTGACTCCGAGTCCTGGAGCACACATGGTATTTCGCTGACAGCAGTCGCAGTCTTCATCCCAATGGTAGCCCACTGTACAAGCACACTGCCGTTGGAACGTGCTGTTCCCTGGGTTTACTTCTCTCAAAGCTTTCCCTAAAATGGAAAGCAGATGGGAGTAAAAATCTCTCTGATAATAAGCCTCAAGTTTCTGAGACTCCTGTTCTACCTGCTTGCGTTGCTTGAATGCCAGATGCAAAACCACTCATGTTAGAGGAAATGGTGTCTTTTAGGAAGCATGGGAGACCCTCAAACAGCACATGGGTCCTCGCTATTTGTACTCCTGAACAATACTTTTCCTTGTAGTTGTTGTAGAAAATAAATGGAGCTTTTTGCAAGGTTGAGGCAAACACATTAGGGGAAGTGAATGCACAGTATGCTGGGCAAAAGGACAACCTTTAAGATCAACTAACAGAAGGGAATGGCCCCAGTGAAGATAACCGTTATCAGCAGCAAAGACACTATGGTTATGGTGCTAAGCAAAGAATCTTTGCTGTCTGGGGACCTCCGTTTCCAGCAGGCTCTTCTGCAAGCCCAGCCTTCAGCACTGGGCACCTGAATAAAGCAACTTCCCTATATCCACTTCCCCATATTCATGCTTCAGTAATTCAGATTAAAGGTTCTGCAGTATGACCAGCTCACCTTGATCACATATTTTATGTAGTAAGCATTTATCTTCTTCATTCCATACATCCATATACTCGTTTGGGCCACACGGCTGGCACACACTATCAGAAATAGCAGTGCATCTAGCAGACAAATACTTCCCTGTGATTGAGAAAAGGACAAGTAGGTCACCTAGAAGTTGCACAAAGCTGTCTAAGGATTTAGGGGAAAAATAACAGGTTGGACTAACACTGCTGTACCACTGTGGACAACCATTTCTTCCCACAGCTTTTCAGTTTGTCAATCTGGTTCCCATTTAGTGTGGCACTGAAACATCCATGATGGCCTGGGAGCAGTCCTACCTATGTGCATAAGAATCAATATGCTTTCTATTCTGCAATGGTTAAGCTGCTGTGGCTTTTGCTGAGGCCAGCAGGACTACTCCTGCACTAGAAGGTACTCGTAAGCTTGAAATCATGCACGTGTGAGGGTATGCCAATAGATTAGCATGAGCCAGCCACTTTGCTGACCCACAGAACAGTTTCTAGTGAGCTTTTCAGCTATGCCACTGGTACAGTCCAGTCAGTGCTCACATACCTGGCTCACACTTTGTGCAGCACCGTCCAGAGTATTCATAGTGTTGCTCACTTTCACATGGCGGAGTGATTTGTAGTGACAACTAGAGCAGAGAAGGAAAGAGATGCCATGAGAACTAATACACCTGGAAAGCTTCAGACCTACCTAGTCACATTGCTGGCAGAGAGGAGGAAAACTTTTCATCTGTATAGAATTTTTGATAGCTAAGCAGTAAAAGTTACCCAACACTTATGACTTCAAAGGTGCTTTGTAGACATACTAAGAATATGTACTCCATGCTGCACACACAGGGACTTGAAATAGAGCCAGGTAATAAATAAATAATGCATCTTGCAATTTATTATGAACTTTTGGCCTGCTATGTAATGTTTTCTTACAGTACTCTATTATTTGAAATCTACAACTTCCAAATAATTGTAAAGAAAAAAAAATGGCATAGAGATAATTCTGTAGTCTTTTCCACAGAAATGACCTCAGATCAAGACGTGGGCAATTCACAGTTTTAATGCAGAGCATTAAGCAAAACAGCAGGGTGAATGATTTATACTCCCAAAAAAGAAGTACCTAGCTTCCCACTGGAATCCACAACACTCCTGGCTAGTCCCAGAAAATACTGAACTTTAATTTTGCAGCTTTTAATGGCTCCCGCTGTATCCTGCAGAGGTAGTCTCACAGAAGTGAAGTAGCCATCCAGAAAGGTGATCCAATTAAGCCAACAGCTTTTTGTGTCTCAAAAAACCAAACAAAACCAACACAACACTTGTCCCAAACCACCTGAAACTAGAACACAAGAGGGCATCTAGAGGTAGTGGTGGTCTTGCCTCTGGCCCTCATGGGCTTTTGCATCCCCTCTCTGCTCTCAGCTGCCTGTACACACTGTGGTCCCACCCACAACCCAGCTTCTGAGTTCTGGGCATGGCTTGTGCTGGGGATCCTGGCCAGCCAAGCACTGTGCCCAGCCCCTCGCTGACCCTGCTTTGGCTGCCCACAGTCCTCCAGGTAAACTCAACACCTTGCAACCAATTGTTGATCTTGCAATAGATCAACAAAAAAATCTAACCCATAGCAAGGAATCTTTCATTATTGGATACTGTTGTTAAAATCTCATTTAACCGGAGAAAGCTGCAATAAAGCTCCTACTGCTGGCTGAAGGGAGCTTTTGTCATCCAATAGCACATAACAGCCGTGTGCCTACTGATATTGGTTCCCATTCTTCTACTTAGCATTCTCCCCTTGTTTCCTCCAAGTCTTTATAGCTCCTCTTTCCTCCTTTCCCTTTCCTAATTTAAGCAACAGCAATCCCTGAAAAAAAAAATAGTTTTCCATAAGCATCTTGCCCTCTTCTAATGCTGGGAAGGGTCTTGTAAATTAAAGATGAATAAAACAGGTTGAAGTTTTTCTTTAAAACACCACCTTTTGGCTCAGAGTTTGAGCTATGGGTTGGTGCATGATCTGTGTTTATCAAAATGGCTCTAGGCAAGTCTGAAACAAAAAAAGTAGCACAAGTCAGAGGTCTTGAGTTTTTATATTTTTGAAGGTTATAAACAACTTACAGCTTTTTTTTTTTAATATCATTATAACAATCCCAGGTCAAATTAAGAATCTAGTCTTGCAAGAAATCTTTTGTTGTCTCATCATTTCCTTCTCTCTTCCCTTGCATTCATTAGCAGTACCTTTCTCGAGATTAGATTATGCATTTGTGTAACAAACATTGCATTCTGTATTTACACAGCACATGATAACGATCAGCTCTGGTGAGGCAAGAGGTGATCTAGGAAAAGGAAAGCAAGGCCAGCTTGGCAGCTGAACAGTGATACCGCTCAGTGTCCCAGGAGAAATGGTGATAACACTCCTGTATCCAAAATAGCTTTATTCTGTAATGCACTTCAGGCGTTAACTGCTAAAACACTAAGATGGCTAGTATGGGGTTCAGGTGATGTTGTCGGACCAAGCAGCAGAGCAATTGGTCTTGAGCAACTAATTGCCATGCAAAAAGGTAACAAAAGTGATGAGACCACCAGCAGGTCCAGTCACTTGCTTTTTGTCACAGAATGTCTCTTGCTCATTTCCCCCAGTTTAATTGTTCCTCTTTTAGACAAAAAGACTAAAGAAATTACTGAAGTGTCAAACAAGGGTAAAATCACGCTTTTTAGGGAAGGATATGCAAATCTGCTAAAAAGCATTCAGCTAAAGGGTCTAGAGTAATTTCTGAGAATCACAACTCTTCCTGAAAAGAAGCAGCAGGGCCCTGTTGCAAGGCAAAGGGAGATGAGTAATTGCTCACATGCCTTTTGGAAATTGTTTCATATCCCCATGCTTTATCATATAATGAAGGCTATTGTTATGGTATAGCTCACAGGTGCAGTTGCATAAATCTATGCTCAATGTCAATAAGCAGTCTCTTCTGTGACCATGTCCTCCCATTTTTCACTCAAGCCAATGCATTCACAGAGCTGCAATATTCCCTCTTTTGATATATGCCCAATGGCATAAAGAAAAGGCTTCTGGCATCCATGTGCCAATCCCCATGTGAGCCCAGTCTCCTTGTGAAGGTGAGGGATTTTGGCATGGTATGGACTGGCTGGACCTGCTGAGCATGCAAGCTGGGGGAAGAGAGGACAGGAAGGGAAACCAAAGCAACCCGGAGTTTTCTTGGGGTGGGAGCCAAACTCAGGCCCTTTTGTTAACACAACCCCATTGATGTCAGGCTACCCCTTGTTTATGCTTCTGCCAGGAGGCTGTATGTGTATGTCAACTTCCTTTGGGGGCCAAGAAGTGCTGGTGCTGATGGCAGCAGAATGACCTGACACTTTGTCATTACCAACACATTCCTGCCAATGTGTCCTTCTGAGACAGGGAAGTGCAATTCATTTTGCAGATGAGGAACTTGCAATTGCAGGCCAGCTGGCTTTACAGAGGTGACAGGAAACCAAACCAAGTCTCCCAAGACTTAAGTTCGCTCTGTAACTCCTGGAACATCCTTTCTCTCATCAGATGGTGGCCTGTGTATCAGAGTGATTTGGACACCACCAAGCCCTTATCTAGACACAGAATAGGCCTCAATGAATGAGAAGGTGCCAACCTCCTCGGAAGTGCTTAAAATGAGACAAACCCCAGCCTCATAATTCCTTTAATGGTCTCACTATTGATGAAGCTGCCCATTAAATCCCACCACCATGTGAAAAACAAGTGCTTCAAAGAGGTCTAGGTATCCTGTGTAGATTTAATTTGTCACTTCAAAAGTGTGAAATGCACACAGATTTACACCAGTTCCTAAGAAAGAGACAGCTTTCCTGTTTGACTAACATTACCTCAGAACAAGTATATTTGACAGAGAAAGAGTCCAGCAGAAAAAAGACAAACCTCCTCCAGGCTTGGTGGATCCAGTCCAGTAAAACACACCAACATTTGGTTACCTTTAAGCACATGAGTAGCACAACCGACGTCATTGGAAAAACAGGCATTCTTATGTCAAGGTTTACAGAAAGATTGTATTTTGGTGTTGAGCTGTAGGCAGCCTTTTCTGATTTGGTTTTTCTTGCGTATTTGTTTAAAAGGACATTAAGTAAGAATGTGCTTATGCTTTTAGGGCTGGAGAACATTGACAACAGTGCTGAGAAGCACCACTGTGTAACTCAGACATTAAAAAAACCCACCCATGCAGGTGCCTGTAAAGAGGGAACTAGCCACATTCAGATTCCTGTCCTCAAGCTTAAGGAAATATTTATTCTTTGTGCCATCGAGCAATCAGAGAGCAGCAGAAGCTGTGTGTCATGGATGCTAAAATTACTCTTCTTGCTCCTCACATTTCAGAAAAGATAGTTGCATGGGCCTCTTTCCTTTAAAAGAAAAAATCTGGAAGAACAAGGTCGGGGGTTTCCACAGTTTTTTTCCCATGACACTTTTGAACAAGAACCTGAGGCCTCAATGAGGATTGTTCATTAGTGATAATCTTGGTTTGGCAAAAATGGAGATGTAAAAAGACACATCAAGGGGTAACTACCTTCTAAGATTACACCTTCTTGTTCAGTGTAGTTATTTCTGGAGGGAATTGAAATCATCTGTCATAACTTCATTGAGCAAAGCACATTTTTTTCTCCATTTACTATTATAGCATCAAAGTACCTGTAGGAGAGACAACTACAATCTGTCCTGCCTTGCACACACCATTTGTTCTTTATAGTTTGGAACCCAGGTTTACTCAAACCACTTGCTTTTGAGGTCCTTAGACTCGCCTGCTGTAGAACTAAAAAATTCCTGTGGCTTTAGATCAAAGACTTTATTTGTCTTTGTCAAGAGGACTGAGCTGTGAGCAACATTTCCCAAACTGAAGTAGCCCCTGAAAGCACAGCATACTGGTGTCCATCTATGATAGCCTCTGCAGTTGTCTGCTGCTGCTTCTTCAAATGAACCCCTGTCTCTCCTCTTACAGGTACTGACCGTGTACCTGCAGCCTTAGAGCTTTCTACCTGATCTGGGTCAGCAGTATTGCTGACCAAAGTCCAGATTTCGTCAGCCTGTCACCAGTTTTAGAGGCTTGCATAAAAAAACTATTTAAGAATAAAAATTGAATCTGATTCTCAGTGGGTGCTGCTCCATGGCTGGTGCTCCCAGGCACTCTAAGGAGGTGCATAATAGCAATGTGCACAATGAACAACTTTGGAAAATTTTAGAATTCTGGATTTACAGGGGGAACAAGAAGTCCTGTATTAAAGACTTAATTGTAATCACATTGAATGCAAGAGTTCCTTCAGGGACAGTGTTCACTGTTGATAAAAATTAAATCAAAGCGGCACACAAGTCGCAGCTTTGCAATTCCAGTTATATTACTTGCAGGCCTGAAATTCATCACACAAATCTTATACTGTGAATGAAATCCTTTTCGTGATGTCAACTTTCCGGTGACCAGTAAACCACATCACAGAATTATCACCACATGGTAAAACAGAGCCGGGAAATGGCAACAGCTAAAACTAAATATTATTTCACTCATAAAAATAGGCTCTCGAAACCCTGCTAGAACCTGAACACCTAAAGAGTCCAGAGTGTGAGGGATAAAACTGATAATGAAGAGGTCAAGAGAAAACTGCAATGTGCAGCCAGAACACGGGCAAATGGTGGCAAAAGTCACTACTATTCCCCTTGTCCCTCTGTTTTAGTGCACAGGAAAAAACAAACACCTGAGCAACTAGTGCTATTCTGCTGATGGGAAGGACCATTCATCAATTTCCAACCCAGCAGAGCTATTTCTAGTCAGCAGGCTACGTGAAGGAGAAGTGCTGCACTGACCACTCTCACAGCAGGGCGGTGGGGGTAAGGCAGACAGGAACCTTGGGTATATCAGACGGGAGATGACTGAGGTGGGAGATGGCAGGGCTGAAATGGCTACTGACTTGTGGCGGAGGACGTGCAGTATCAGAAATCAGAAAAAACATGTCAGAAATGGGTCTCTGAAGAAAATGAAGAAACCAGCCAAAATGCCTTAAAAACTGAAGCTTTTACTGTGTTGTAAAATGGATTCCTTGTCTTTTTTACTTAGTCATCCTTCTTCTTCCCAAGACCCCTTGAAACACCCCTTATCTATGTAGCTAAGCAGCAAGGAATTTGTCTTTGAAGGTGTCTGTTTAAGTTTCCCTATTGGCCATTAGTTAACCCTTTCCCACTGGTTATTTATCCCTTGATTTCTATTGGTAGTAATTTGGATTCCCCTAAAACCCATATATATACCCCCAGCCATGTTAATAAACTCTCCCTCTGCTTCCCCTCATGTGGTCTCTGTGTGGCTCTCTCTGGGGCATCTCGGGGACCGTGAGTGGGGGGGCAAAAAGGAGGAGCGTCTCCCACCAGCTGTTTCACTGTCTGAACCTGTGAATCAGCCAGATTGCTTTTGTGGACTGAAGACTTGCCATCACATGCACAACATTCGTCATTCAGAGACAGTGACCTTCATACAACAGCCAGAGCGGTACACTTAACATTTTCACTGACTGGATAGTCAGTAGTGCCTGCAAGTTGCCTGCACTTTGGTGCAAAACCTCATGCTTTAACATACATGCCCCCAACTGCCACAGCAATTCAAAGACTTACAGCTACTAGGCAGAATATTTTGAAGATGAATTGGAGAGTAAGAACCCAAAAGTTAACCAAACCAAAATATTTATCAAAAAGTCTTGACAGCAAGACAAACAGTCTATAACAAGCAGAAATAAAGACTGCATAATAATGGCATTATCAAAGCTAATACTTAGGTGTGCTTGTGACAAGGCCTGCAAAGGCAAATCTCTTCTAGATTGAACAGGTGCAACCGCAACACTCCAAAGGAAAGCTTAGCAGCCTCATGGCTTCAGGTACAGTCTCAGTGACTCAGAATGAGTAACTCTACACCTATTCATGCTTAATTAAAATAATAAAAAAGACACAATGACTTCCTAAGTCATGCTTCTCTTGCATTTTAGTTCAGCACATCAGTTTTCTTTGCTTCATCAACTGAAGCTGAGACTTAACATGACCACGAGAGATTTCTTGGGCTGGATGCTGAATTAGGAGTTCAATGAAGACTTTCTGTGCTTAATATCTGTATGTTTATCTACTCTTTCTTTCTAGCAAGCCCACAGGGTGTGACATAACGTATTAATCTCTTACAGTATGAGGTGAGATCCCACAATACTAGCTGAGCTGCAGGGGAAAATGAAAAAACTTGTAGAGAAGAGGGAAGCTTGCTTTCACTGCCTGATTCTCTGCTTCAGCTTCCTTCTCCTGGATCTTAGCATTGCCCATGGAACAAATACTGAATGTTCTGCAGGCAGAAACCTGAAGGACACTGGTAGGGTTGTAGCCCTTACTTCAGACGATGGCTGGATAGAGGGATGTAACACCCACAGGCTGTTCTGCTTTGGTGTGAGTTAGAGTAAGGATTATATGATCATATCTGCACCTTCTCTGTAATGAAGAAATTGCTGCCTTTATTAAAGGGCTCAGGACTCAACTGAGAATTGATTAATCCACTCTTTAGGTGTCATCACGAGGAACCAGCTCTGTCGGTGACTGTGGGCTGGTCAAGTCAGTGGGAATACTCCTCCCCGATCTGAATTGGCTCTGGCTTGTTTCCATAAGCAGCCTCTTTTACTACATGTGGTATTGCAGGGGAGAGTTTTTTCTCCCTGTGAGACCAGATTCAAGGAACCATCTCTTCATTGCTACTGAACAACAAAAAGTTACTGAAGGACATGCTGCTCATAAGGCAAAACTATTCACTGAAGTAAAATAACATGCTCAAAATAGAGTTCCCTGTGTGCTACATAAGCAACTTTTAGGACTTCATATGAACTAGTAGCACATTTTTCCTATCTGTATTTCTGCATTCCTGATTAATGGGTTGCCTAACAAAACTTCACAGTATTTTTATTTCCATACAAGACTTTTTTTCTTTTCCCTCTGACCACGGACTAAATATGTTCTGCACCCATCTGCAGTCACAAATGTTGTTCTTTGTCATTCTTGAACAGACCCTATATACTTTTTTTTCTCTTGGAGTAGCCACAGAGTGGTGAGGGTGAATGAGCTCATTTTTTTTTTCCCCTCCTTGGCTAATTGGCTCTTGCAGGGTGGATTAAACCAGACAGTTTGGCTCTTTTACCAAAACATAGCCTTTCCTGGTTGCTTTTATCTAGATTTTAAGAGGGGAGCAGCCAGAGGGTTCTGCAGAGCTAAGGGGCAGCTCCAGGTCTCAGGTCTCTGCCTGCCCACTGGGTTGCCATCCTCTGCCACAGCCCTTGCTCCAGCCTCTCCTTCAGGGACATTGAGAGGAGGCACTATGAACACATTTGGCCAAATGGTCGGGCAATGTGCCTCTGCCATGGGGATGCCGTGGGGTCATGGGCAGAAATGGATCCAGAGAACAAGGGTGAGGGTTGGATGCTGCAGCCTACGCGATGGCATCTGGCCAGGGCAAAGTATCCACTCCCTTCCCGGGCCTGCAGGCAGGCAGGCAGGGGAGGGCCTGTAGGTCTGCTCAGGCAGACCTCCCTGTGACTTTGGTGGGAAAAAGATGGGGTGCTATCCTGTGGTGATTAATGACTCTTTGGCTTCGTTTGCAGTCGTGACATCCTAAGCGCTGTACAAACACCAAAGAAAGCCAAGCTTTCAGCCCTGAGAAGTCACATCCTGAAAAGGCAAACAAAAAAGGTAACCATGGGAAGCAATGGGCAGAGCACCTCAGGTGGCTGCATAGGTATGGGACAAAACCCAGGATGTCCTGGAGTGCCAGGGTGATGCCAGCAACATAACTCCTCTTGTGCAGTGCTGAGCCCTCCACATGGCACCCCACTGCAAATGTGATAGCACACTGTGGTGACACACAGACAAGGAAAAAATCAGGAAGCCTGCATTTCCCTGGCGCCAAAGCATCACACCAAATCTCACTTCCATGAGGGAGACACAGCAGCAGGCTGCCCTGAGTGCCAGTGCAGCCTGCAGAGCCAGATTCCCACCTGCAGCCCACCTTGCAACTTCCAGCCATTGTTGCTTGTGGAGTTTTTCTTTTACTACATGAACTTTGGACCATTTTCAAAGGGTATATCATAAAAAGTGGCAAGTTCCTGCAGGCAGACTATTGTGTCATACAGACCAAGGCCTACCCAAGTCCAGAGTGCAACATGGTTAAACATCACTTAATTTTTATACTACATTTATAACACACAAATATTTGCCTTTGCGCTTTGCATTGGCAATAATGAGCCATTCTCAGAGCAGTTGGTTCTCTGTGCAAGCAATGCCAGCCAAAGTATCCTTAAAACAGAGGTGAGTGGCTGCAGTGGAAGCCAGCACCACCTGGCAAGTTGAGTTTCCATGGAAAGGAAGGGGACAGTCTGTACAAGTAGCACGGCTGCAGCCAAGGTCATGATGAACCAGCCATCACTGTTTCCCTCTTCTCCCCACTGCCCTCCTCTAGTAAGCTTAACCAGCACCCAGAGCAATCACCTACTCCAAGTGTCCAGCAGCCTTTGCACTTCAGAACAGCCCCTGGCAGCATGGGCCACAGGATTAAGGAAGGTCTGGATTCTGCCGTCAGAGCATGTGGTCAGGAACCCTCCTGGCTCTGGTCACCACAAAGACTTCCTGGAGACCTGGTCATACAGAGAGGAAGTGGGTAGGGAGAAACAGGAGGACAACCTTGCCGCAAGGGTTACCTTTCTGGTGCATCTATGCATGTACCTAGTACAGGAGGGTCTTTCACCACTTTAACTCCAAGGGACAAATGATAAACACAGTGAAATGACTCAGATATGATTCCTCTAAATAGTGTTAAGGTATAAATGCCAGATGGCACCACTTCGAGGTTTCCATTATTTTCTACACTGCAGTTTATACACGCATCCCTTTTACTGTCCTTACTGGCTCTTGCACAGCTGTCAAATTACATCCCAATTTTGAGCTTGAGAACAATAGACAGTAAAGGGCAACAGAAAAAGATCCTTAGGGTTGCAGTTAATCTCTCTGCTTGACCTGCCTTTTTTTCTTCTTCTGGCACAGTATGAAGAAAGCCCTTGTCAGTACCCTTGAGATGTCTGACAAGCTTTTAATTCTACTGACTTGTGAAAAGTGGTAAAGATTTGTTTCAGTCTTGTTGGTGGGGAAGAAGAAATTACAACAGGCAGATGATGCTTAACATGAAAAAAGAAGCGGGAGAGGTTTCTTCTATTATGGATTGATGCAGTTTTATATTCCTTTCATATGAGGTGCTGTAAGATCTTTCATGTGTTCTGGGGGAAACTGTAAAGCAATTAAAAACTTGTCAGTGGCCTTTGCAGGGACCATTTCTGCAAGAAAATTTTGACAAGTGAACTAAGTGAACTATGGTAGCTTTGAAGCCCATGCTTTAAGTGACAGAATAAATACAGAAGTTTAGATTAGATATTGCAGAGGTTTTGCTCTACTGAATGGTTCCTTTGGCCCTGATCAGGGCAGGAATAATGGACCAGGAGAGCCCATAATATAATACAGTATAGTCACTGTTACAACTCTTTTTTTCTCCTCTCATCATACAGACTGCATTTCAGGAAATTAAAAGACAAATCTATATTTTGGCCAAAATTTTTTCTATATTACAAAGAATTCCAGATGTTTGCATTGAGCATGCATTCCATATAAAGTAAATATTACACAGTAGTGGAAGAACTCATCTCACTTCCAAAAAAGGGGAAAAGAATCTTCAGTCAACTGGTCACAGCCATCGACTCTGACTCCCACTTGACAGTAACATTGATGCTCTTTACTGGTGTTAAGCAAGGAAAGGGGTGTGACTATCCTGTACATAAAAGCCGAGAAGATCATGCCTGGGAAAGAAAACACAACCAACAGAAGCCCAAAACAAATCACTTGGAAAGATCTTGTTGTGGCTGAAGCACAAGATAAGCAGGAGGGTGGAGCTCTGCTCCCAGAAGTTCTGCTCCACGCTCACTGTGTGACCTACAGCAAGTCATGAATTCTGTTCCCATTTCCTCTTTGGTGAAAAGGATGACAATGATCATGTCTATTCTCAGCAGAATTATGAGTAAGCACTCATTAACTTACATTTCCAAGTATTTTTCATTTTTTGCAGGAAATACATTGCAAATATCACTGTCCTAGCACTATCCCACTATATTATTGAGTCTAAACTAATACAAGTGCATCAGAGAAACCTCAGCCCTACCAGGCATATTCTCACAATTTGTTCCATCAGAAAACAGCACTCCTCTAAGAAACCACTATTCAAATCAGTCAAACAAAGAAGAACCTAAAAGGATGGCTAGGACCAGACCTCTCCAGGCTTGTCTTGCTTTTGCATTCTTGACTTGTAAGTTCTGCTCACTATCGCAGGCAGAATATTAACCTAACATGTTCTTTGGCATACTAAAGCTTATCTTTATACTACAACTTTCCTGGAGCCTCCTACAATTTTGTACTGCTACTTGTCTAAAGCAATGGCTATGGAAAGTTGTACCCTGTACAACCACTCAGAATTAAGCACGTGTTGGATACAGTGGAAAAACTTTACACATCAGCCAAAAATAAATACAAGTTCCTTGTTTTATGTCCTGTGAATGGCTATGAATCAAGAGGTGAGAAATAATGAGGAGCTCCTCCTGGTTTGTACATGCTGGGAGCTACAGCACAGAAATACAAATTTCCAAGGTTTGATCAAGAGCTGAGCAGGTTCCAGGCAAGACAATGAGCAGATTCCAAAGGGAAAAAACAGCACTAAACCCAAATGGCTTCAGAAGGAAGCAAGTAAGGAATGGTTAGTGACCTGAAGCAAAGGTGCATAGAACACTGAGGTCTGCTCTTCATGCTGCATTATCACAGTCCTGAACACCAGGGCAGGAAAAAAGATAGACACAGATGACACCAAGGAAGAGGACAAACTACCTGAAAGCTATGATGTAAAAATCACTTTTGAAATTTGCAGGCCCATTCATATACATATGGAGAACACCTGGAAAGCAGTAATTTAAGAGAAGCGTAAGAGCGAGGGTGGACAAAATGAAATATATGTTTTAGAGGGGAAAAAAAGGCCTGTGTGGTTTTAGATAACATATTTAGGACTAGGGATTCAGAGGAAAGGCTCTCAGGACTATGTGGTCAGACATTAAATTGTAAGCTGTAGACAGCAGAGGTTTTGTTTTGTTTTGGGTTTATCTTCTTTTTCTTGAAGCTGCACCTTGCTCTCAGGGAACCCAGCTACGGCCCAGTTACAGCACTGTGTTGAGGAAAGCACTTAAAATTACATAACTTATCAAGAATAACGAGACACAGAAATACTAGAAATTCAGATGAAAGAAATACAAACGGTAGTGAGGCTGCCAAACACTGATTAATGGAATAAATAAAGTGTAGGCAGCATGGGATTTGTAAACAGCCTGCCAGTCTAAAAGGGTCTAAATAACCCAGAGAGAGGAATCATTTTTAAGTTGCATAATTAGAAAAAGCAAAGCAAGATTCTGCAAATTGAAACCTCTAGAGGAAAACCATTTACAAGGCTCAGCTAGAGCTGGTCGTAGAAAATGGTCTTTCTTGAAAGCAGGGGAGGACCAGCAACGATCCCAAGTCTAAAACACGATGACCATCAGCCACCTGGCATTGGACGAAGCTGCAACAAGAACATGCTTTATTTGCAAACAACCGCAGAGCCAAACCTCGCTCAGATCTTTTCCCTTCAGAGGAAAGGGCTGCCTTTTTTGGGGCAGCTGAGCTGGGAGTAGGGTTTGGCTCCTGGCTCTAGCATGAGTAGCACGTGAACCTCCAAGTGAGTCACGGAGCCGATCTGAGCCTCAGTCTCCCACCCGTGAGCCCGAGGTCACAACGCCGTCCCGTCTGCCGGGGCTCGCCAACATTCGGGGGGCGGGTTGGCCGGAGCGCCGCGGACGCCGCACCCGCCGAGGGCGCATGAAAGGCTGCATCTGCGCTGGCAAGACCGTCCCACGGCTGAGGAACAAGTGTACTCACGCTCTCTCCAATTAATCTGTTTGGTAGGGTTGAGTCTACCTTATTTTTACTCTACATGCAAATTATATCACTCAACCACCTCACTGAAAATATTTTCTCGTTTCTCACACCCTGTCCTGGGCAGAAGCCGGCTGTTTTCCCTGCAGATCGTCTGGCTTCCTTTGGAACTTTGGGGTTTGGACTACTTTGACTTCAAAGAAGCGAGAGAAGCTTGTGAGGCAGGGTGAGTTGCTGGGATAAGAACAAAACTAAAACCCAAAAAACCACAGGGGAAAAAAGGCAGGCGAGGCTGTTCTGCTAAACCCCGCTCTACCAGTGCCGGCGGCGCAGGATGCCTAGGGCTCCGACCTCGCCGTCTCCTCCGAGCAAGAGGAGAAGCAACAAATCTCTCTGGGTGAGATGCGACACCCACCTTCCCCCTCCGCCGGCTCGCAGCCTTACCTGTTTGCCAGCGGCAGCGAGGCAAAGGAGAAGGAGCCAGCAGCCTGACGGGACGGGCATGTCTGGGTGTCCGTCTCTGCCTCCTCCTGTGGCTCCTTTTCCTGACACCGAAGAGAAATTAGATTCTTCCAGCCAAGCCCCTGCGCCGGGGCAGCAGAGCGAGGCACATTTGAGCTAACTACTTCTCTTTCCTCCTTTCCTTCCTCTCAGCTACAGGAGGGGAGAAAAGAAGAAGAGAAAGAAAAAAAAAAAAGGGCGCCTGACTGTAGTTCCCACAGCATTTCCTCAGACTTGCCTTGCAGGTTTCCTCCCCCCTACCCCGCCCCGCTTTTTGTCCCTCCCTTTCCTTTCTCCACCCCCTTTTACAAGAAGTTTAGTCACCATATCCACGTCCCTCCTCCTGCCGATGCCGACTCCTTTCCCGGGCCGGGCTTGTCGGCAGGGCTGTCCACCCACCTGCCCCCACCGCCTGCTCTGGGTCCTCCCGTTCCAACCCTTCTCTCCCCCAGCACCTTCCCTCACCGTGCATCTGTGCTGGAATTGCTGCCTTCTCCTCACTACCCCTAGGCGTTGCCTGGCACTGCCAGAGGATATTTTGGGCCTCTGACAGGCTCCCTCCTCATCGCCTGATCCGCCCTGGCACAGCCGCCCTCCTGCTGGCAGGTGCTCCCAGCGCTAAGGAGAGCCCGTCCCGTTCCATGCCCCATCTCTGTGGCCATGCAACAGCCCTGTGAGTGCCACAGCTTGAGTGCCCCACCCCATCCACCCACTTTGCTTTGGCTGACGGCGGGAGCTGGTGGATGGGGTTTTCGCCAGAGGGGAAGAAAAGCGGAAGATGTACTTTGGGAGCTCTCCCAAAACACGCAGTGCATGGGGTCAGTCCCTGCGACCTGACTCGTAACTGCAGAGTGGCCATTTGACCCCCAAAACAGATTCCATCGCCACCAACCCCAACCCTCCAGCAACTCTCTTGCCTGGCAAAAGAGCAGCTGCAGGTGGTGTGCAGGGAACCGCCTGCAATGCCCCTGTCTCATGAGGGCAACAGGAGTGCTTTGTGGTGGGGAAGGACACGACAGCACTGATTTACAGGGGCTGAAGATCCAGCGAAGCTGACTCTGTTGATAAAAAACCTTTGTTGCTGCCCTGTGCTCACATGCTGTGAAATAAGCTGGGAGCATGATTACGACTTAGGCAAAGAAGGAAGTTGTTCTTTCACTTATGTATTTACATTTAACCCTTGACCAGGAAAAAAAAAAAGCAATTTATAAGTTTCTCTCTGTTTTCAAATAAATACATTCAAGCTCAAAAGACGAAGAGAATATTAAAAAACATCCTTTTCTCTGCAGTGCTGTGGTCCAATTTCTGCTCCAAGGAGCAATGTACTCAGGACAGAAAGGCCTGCTGAGTTTTTTCCTGTAGCTAGTGTGGAGGGCCTGCATGCACAATAAAATGAAGCTATCACCTTCACCTCTACATAGTTTCCAGGGCCCATAAAACTTTCTAAATCTTCATAAAGTTCCTTTCAATGCTTGACACACTCGATGTTCTCCGCAAGCATTAGGCCCTGCCCAATCTGTGCTCAAGCAAATCTTAGTGCCCACATTCCCCTGCCTGGTCTCTGACATGAGGTGGGTGTTTGGGTACTGGTGATCCCTATGTGGGTTTGATGCTCCATAGTGGGCTGTGAGGTAAAACAACACTGCATGATGTTGTGCCTGGTTTAGGTCCAGAGGCTGTTCCTGATGCCCTCACTCTTCTGGAGGTGAATGGGCAAAGATCATGCTGATGGGTTTTAACAAGTCATAGAGCTTGCAATTGCAGCATCAGAGCACTGTCAGCCTGCCGGAGGAGTTGGGGTCTCACCACACATGGGCTGGACATGCTACAGCTCTGGTGCTGAACAGAAATTGAGCTGGGAGTGAAGGGTTAGAGGGACGGCCACAGCACTCAGCTTGTCTGGTAGGCAACAAGTGCAAAGCCGACTTCACTGGAGGCTTTGCAAGGTAAGGTCTGACATGGGTGTGAGGGGCATGCCCAGCTGCTGGCAGTGGTGTTATTCCCTGTTGGTCCTGGAGGAAGCCCAGTGAGATGGAGGGACAGCACTGGGGGATGGGATGATCATTCTGCCAGGCATTGCTGAAAACTTGCAGCCCTGTGCCAGCCAGGATGTTTTAAAATGTTTGTATCTACAGTACAAGGAAATGTGGTGTTTTTTTTTTTGTTTTTTTTTTTTAACAAAACAGTCTGTTAAGTCTCTTCCCCTTTTCACGTTTAACACAATACAGAGGCTATAGGCTGTGTTTATTTAGCAGCTGCTCGTTGTAACCACAGATTTACAAGAGCAAACTCACACTCTTATGAGCAGTTAGATGTGGTATTGGCTTGCTCTGAAGGTGTCAAGTAAAGGGTTTGAAGGCACTGAGTAAAGCCAAGCCCTGTGCAGCTCAGAGGAGCTCCAGACTGCTCAGTATTGCACATCAGCTCAATTATGTTCGCATTCTCACCTCTGATCCTGCCTGCAGTATTTCTTGTTTGGCTGAATTTTCTCTCATTTTCTAGCACTATGTGAAAACAGCCTCTTTTTGAAAGCTCAGACATTTTCATCCAAGTTAAATTTTATGTTTCTGAGCCAAAACCCACAGAAGCCACTACTGGGTGCTTTACAGTCTTAATTATAGATTGCAGTAGGTTGTTAGAAACTAAAATGTGAACGCTAGAAAATATGAACTAGGTAATGTATAGTGCTGTCAATTCATATTTATCACATATATCATTCCATGTAGCATAAATAAAAACAAAAATTTACACCAAAACAGGTTTGACAGCCTTTTCTAGAAAAGATTTTTTTTTTTCTTCCTATTACAGGACATTAGTTTTTCAACTACCTTTGCAAAGCATTTGGGAAGTTATTATTAAAGAAAAGAAATGAAAAGCCATGTGCAGCCTTAGAGGTGTGACAGAATCCAAATAATACCTCGGATAATTTCAGTATCCCTTACTTGGCAAAGCCTGCCGTGGAAAACAAACTATGAGCCCAGCCGACCACTTAGCAGGTCTGTGGCCAGCATGAATCTCTTCTTACCTCCTTCCTGTAGAGGGAAAAGTGGGTATTGCATGCTACATGCTATTTTAAAAGAAACACATCAGTGTAATACTGCAAGTTTTGTAGCTGCCTGAAAATGAAACCCTTTCAGCATTAGTGTAAAAATGCTTCTTTTACAGGAGCTTAGATAAATGACAACTAACACCCAGCCAATCTCTGAATTTGACTCCCATCTTTCCAAAACTTTCAACCCAAAAAACAAGCAAAGGTAAGGAATGGTTTGGTGGATACACCCAGTGGGCATCTAAGCAGCACCTGTAGACTCATGTTCATGTCCCCAGCTGTTCTTTCACTTTATCCATGCCACTGAACTCACTCCCATTCCCTGCACACTGACTCCAACACCTCATGATGCCCCATTTTCCCAGGAGGGAGGACCAAGAGGCTGCATGTTAAATCTTGTGTCTTCAAAATGATGTGATGGAAATCTGGGTAGAGAAGCAACACTGAATTGCACATGGTTGCACCCTAGGATGCCTTTTCACATGTGCAGGAAGGCTGTGAAGGAGCTTCCATTCCCTTGCCTCACATGCTGTTGAGGAATGGGGGATGAGATGAAAGGTTTTGATCAATCATGATCAATCATTTCTTTCACTGCATGTCACAAAGGTTGGCTGGGGATTCGGGCTCTAGACTAAATACAAGCTTTGTGTATACAAGTACCTGGCTCTCAGGAGGTGAGCGAGGAAGCCAGTGCATGTCCGAAGTTAGAGCTCTCAGAACGATCCCTCTAAATCAGGGAGGTGCCCTGGGGGACAGTGGGTCACAGTGCAGCTTCTGGAGTACCATGCAGAGTCTGTTATGCTTTCAGGGAGAAAGGCTGCCTCCAGCTGCTCATCACTTGCCACAGGGAGGGACCCCTACTATGTGATCCAATATGTGGAACTTTCTACATTGGGACAAAGATAGAAAAATACCTGCATATTTTAGCACAGGGTACTCTACATTTATTTGAGAACTGTAGCTATTAAAATTAAGTCCATTTAAAAATATAAATATATTATTTAAATATATTTAAATAGATAAATCTATTACTTTTTTTAAAATCATACACAAACCCATGCCATCAACTTGAAACTGTTTTCTTCCTGTGAAAGGCAAGTTTCCATGGTAGACTATTGCTCAGTCTCCTTGAAATTTTCAAGTGCACAAATATTTTTTGTGACAGAGCAACTATAATTAAGCATCTTAGTAGCGTGGTTTACACAACACACCTTTTACAATCCCACAAAAATGTAGCAGTGCTAAATACATGTCAAAAACCTCAAGTCTGCAGCATTCAAAAGAAAAAAGCTCAACATCAACCATCACTAGTATGTCAAATACTTGACACACGTGGAAGTTGACACTGAGCTGATAGTTTATCACTAGCCGCTGTGGCAATAACAATGCCTGCATACTTCTGCAAGGAAATACAAAGTCATGATGAATTTTTAACTTTGAATATTTGCTCGCATTTATAAGAGATACCTGATGACCTTCAAGAACTGAGTCATATATTCATGCTTAGAACAAGAGCAATATGGGCACAAAACTGAGAAGCTTGCTCTGTCCAGGATACATCTCAAGTTCTATCCAGCCTGGAGATGAGTCTTTAAGGCTGGCAAACACTTAACAATCCCTTAACAGGGCAGAGACCCAAACTCTGTTGTAACACCCCATCACTAGCTCCACAGAGCCACCCTGTCAATTTATCCAACAACACACTTAACGAACTTCTTTGAAATCTCACCAGAATATTAAGATGATTCGCACTTAATAGAGTGCATTCATCTGTTAGCAAAGGATCAAATATAAATGAACCCTTATTGCCTATTAAATGCTATGGCTGCTTATTCCCTGTTGCCACTTGCCCTTCCACTTGTGCAATATTTAAAGGGAAGGTGCAAGGTGCCTGACAGTGCAATACACACATGATCCCACAAGGCCTATACTTTGCTACAGTCACTTCAGCAGGACTCCGCTATGCTGCCTCCACCCCCCAGTGAGGCTGCAGGGGTCTCTCACATATTGGGGAACGACAAAAATTTCTGTGCAAGCGCAGGGCAAAGAGCAGCAGCACAAGACCACAGTCACAATAATTTTGGGTATGGCAATATTCATATACACAGCAAACAGTCCTGTTTGCAAGGATCTGCCTCTTTGCGATAGCAAAGTTGGAGAGTAGGGTATAGACCAGCCTGACATTATGGTGACTGAGAGACACAGTGACAAGCATGTGCAACACCATTGCTGGGGAAGGAACCAGGCAGACCATGCCATGGTGTTGGCCCTTTACACCAACTCATGAGTCACCTTTTCAAGTCACTGACTTTTACACTAGAACTGGTCATGCTTGAAGTTTCTAGGAAATAGAAGTTTGAAGTTTCTAGGAAATAGAAGTTTCGGTCTAAGGAAGTCTTTCATCCTATTGGAAATACGATGGATGTTGCAGCTCACATAGTGCAGAGGCTTCCAAAGACACAGGCTGTTTACCACTGACTTGCCTGTTAGGAACTCTACAAACACAATCCTCTTACCTATAGCTTACCAATATAGATGAAATCTGACCAGCATTAAATCTAAAGGTAGAACACCTTAGAAATAGCTTCTCTGGAAAAGTGACTACTCATTCATGGTTACTCATCAAGATTAGTTAACACATGATATATTAGCACACACCACCAACATCCAGGACCTGAGCAGCCTACTTATTCAACAACCACACTCCTCTGTGCCTTTGTTGACCAGTTTCATAGTCTGACTCAAATTAGCTACACATCCCAACTGTATTTTCTAGAAACATTAGCTAAATGCACTCAGAAAAACACCAAACCAGTTTCCTTTAAGTTTTGTTGCGTGCAATCCCATAATTCATCAGCACTTACAGCTGAGGCAGGAAATTCTGTGATTCCACCTTGGATCAGTGCCATGCCAATCAGCTTGCTGTATCAGCACAAGTGACTTTCTGCTTCATGAACCTTTGCTGGTGCTTTGTGGTTTACTTAAATAGCAACATCAGTAACTTCCATATGGGAAATAAGACATTTTGAATTCATGATACCCACCTTTATAAATGCACTCACTCCTGGAACATGGAGCCATTTAGACTGTCACAACAGACAGAACAGATATATTCCACACTTCTGCTTTTTTGCACCCTATCATCCATATGTAGCAATGAATTCCCACAATATATTACAAAAAATCCTCCTTGTTCTTTACAAAAGATGTTTTTCATTGATAATTTTTTCTTTCAATCCATCAGCTTCCAGTTTCTCTAGCCCTGAATCCATTCACATACTCCTTTTAATTCTCCTAATCAAAATATACTTTTATACACAGCAATAGCAGCATTTGTTTTCTTCTTGCTGCACAAAGGGAGTGGGAAGACTGACAGAAGGCTGAGCAGCTTTTCTTGAGCTGCCTTGATTCACCTTGGTGAGAAGACAGGAAAAGAGTAATTTGCCTAATTTATGGTATTAGAAAACAATCTTTTTCTGAACAAAATATAGACATAATATCAGCCAGCCTTATCTTTAATACTTAGATCGTGAGCAGTCATTCAGGCAGCCAGGTACCTTCAGCCCATTGATCACCTTTGCTTGAGAACACAAGAGTCAGTATTTTAAATAAAGAAACTAAGATTCTGAAATGTCACTGGGGCAGCATGAGACTTTCAACATATTTCCTATTTCAAGCCAACAAGTTGAAGAAATGCAGGCAATGCCAATAAAGCCAACATTTTGGTTTTTACAGAAACCTTACTCAGGCAAAGCCATATGCAATTGAAGATAACACTTTGGAGATGGTAGCTTTCCATGCTGCATAGCCAATTGCATTTTTTTTAACAAAGCATTTTCTCCCAAAATGTTTGCATAACTTTTCTTCAGTAATACCAGGAGGGGAAAAAAAAAGTTAATTTAAAATATTCTGGTAGTTCTTTTCTTTAAAGAGGTCTCTCTTTTCTTTCCCAGTTCTGAAATCTACAGTGCAGTAACTAACTCCTGCAACCAACGTATAGTAACACAGACCTGAACTTTAGGAGATAAAACTGCCGAAGAGAACCTCCATTTTAAGTTTGTTGACTAGACAGTAATTTTTTCACCTCAGAGTTCCTGTGCTGGTCTTCCAGAGATCCTCACTCAAATTTAAACAAATGGTATGAAGTAGAAGTAGAACGCTAATGAGCAAAAGCTACATTTTGCAAGGGGCTGGAGAAACTGGACCTAGTCAGGTAAAGAAGCTATGTTTATACCAACAAATTAAAGAGTCTTATCTCACAGTCATCCATAGAAACTGCTGTCACAGTTTTTTGCCCCGTGCTGATTTGCAAGTTTTCCAAACGCTGGATGAAATTCTTTAGGTGCACGGCAACTCTCACAGGTCTTGCTTTTAAAAGAAGATATTTAACCATAAAGCAGTCATTTCAGTGTCATGACTACAAAGCTGTCTCTGGCACTGCAACTGCTGGAACAGACAGAAGAGAGAAGGAGAGAAAAAAAAACACAACCAAAAAAAACCTGACAAAAAATCTGCGGCACAGGAAATATAGGAGAGGAGGAGAAAATGGCAGTAAAGCCACACATCTAGAAGCCAGGCACACAGAGACAGGAAATTTAGCAAGTTCAGTGCTCTGTAAAAAGAGTTAAGACTAAAGCATTTCTACACATTAGACCTCTCTCCTGTAACAGGTCTTTTGTTGCAATAATCTTTTTCAGAGAAGACTAGAAGTAACAAGACGAGGCAGGTATACAAAACTTTTTATTGACAACAGAACAATAGAGAGGAACATCACCACTTCCCATTCCTCAGGAATGTCTCCATTTCACAGTCAGTCTGCTAAAAGTATACTTTCATGGTAACAAGCAACAGGAAGGCATGGAGCTGTCTGTATCCTCAAGAAAAATATTTCATCAGTGCAGTGTAAAGGGACTGATGGTGTGCAGGTGTGCAGGCCCTGTCACAACACAAACATATCAGGTAACAGAATATGCAGAGCCAACAGGCACAGACACGAAGCAGTCAGAAGCCTCAAGTTATCTCCATTATTTCCATCTAAGGGCAATACTTGATGTGCTATTCTGTCCATGTTGTTTCAGAAGCAAATACTTTATTTCCTCACTCCTTTTACTTCCCCTGTCTTCAAAGGTACTTCCAGCTGAATGGTACCGTGTCAGAGAATGCCTGAGCTTTTTTATTTTGCTATCTTGTACCAGTTCATGCATGCCCTTGAGTTTACTTTCAGAAGCTTACATTGACAAAAAAAGGGCAGAAAAAAAAGTGCTGTAAAATAAGAAAAGAATTTATTTGTTAATGCTTCCTTGCTAACAAAAATATTTGGTAGTTGTTGAATATACTCCTTGTAACGTTGTTTTCAAAAAGTACGTATGCAGTCTATTTAACATTTTAAAGAAACTGCACATCAAACTCTCTCAACATGATTTCAAATTTGAACCAAAATTCAATCTATACAACAAAATATCTAATTTTAGTTTTCACAGTAGACAGAACTGCACAGAGTGCAAGATGAAAGCAGTCTCTCTCCTGTATTAAGTTTCCTCTGCTTGCAAAAGTGTACCGGGGACCCTGTGTAGTAGCTTATTCATTTATTAACATTTATTAGTTTATCATATTTTTTCTTTACCTATTGGATGTGCTTCTGGATATGTAGATTCGTTGTTAAAGTGCTTTAAAATAAAACAAAAACCCCAACAAAAGAAAACATCCCTCAAAAAACACAACAGACGTGAGAATTTTATCTGAAAGACTTTGTACAGCATTTACAATGTCAGCATAAAGCATCTGAAACATGAGCACTCCCTGCAGACTGATGCAGTGCAAGCAGTCTCATACATTAGATACTGCAATTCCTCTGGATTCAAGATGCACAATACTTACAAAAACAACCCTAGAAGCACAGAGAAATGCTGGTGGCTCTTCCTCTTCTTTTTAGAAACATAATTAAAAAATCTGCATTACTCTCTCATAATTTAAATACATAAGTAATCTCCACTTTTATTACTTCATGACAATGACTTCAAATTTACATTATTTTAAGTACCATCAGAATAGTTCCATGTATAATACAGATATTTGCTGATATCCTGTCGGAAAATAAAAAACCGAAACCTTCCACTATATAAAAAATTATGCTGGAAAGACAAGAACACAGAACAGGGACTTGGTACAGACTATGATTTCAGTTTTATATCAACCACAGTTAACCCAAAATTAACAGATACACAGCGATATTCAAAAGCAGTGCAAATATCTTTGGAGGTTAGAATAAAATTATACTACAAGAACATAAGACAGAAGAAATTAAAAGGCAAGTACTTCAAGTACAGGAACCAGTCTCTGTGAGGTCCATCTTAATGTTAGCTGGGAGTTCCTTTTTCCATCTTACTTCTTCCTCTGGAACACATTAGCCAACATTGCACCTGATGTTGTCAACTGGCCCATTTTATTCAAAAACTTGGTCTTTGTATCTTCACTCACCAGACTCGCTGCAATCGACATCGAGCTAGGAAAGGAAAAAATTTAGTGACATCAGACTAAAAAGAAAAAAACAAAACATTATCCTGTTATTCATTAAACAACTAAAGTTCTTTCCATTTTAGAGGTTTCAACAAAAAAGACCAGTCCATAAAGAATTGAAAAATCATCACCACCTAGTGCAAATATACACTATTAAATTGATTTTAATGTCCTCACATGCTTGTGAAAATGGTAAAATATTTTTGTGCATGCTACTTTTCAGCACTTTTGGATGTCACCACATTAGCATTTGTTACCAATTTGGGAATTGCTCTAGACAAATACCTCTGTGAAAGACTGGCCTTACCTTCTCATCAGAAATGTCAGTCCTTATGTTTATTTAGTACTAGGTTCAGACATGGACCTATCTAGCCCAAGTATCCTGCCTCCAATAGTGACCATTAGCAGACATATACAGAAGAGTAAAAGCAAAGCAAGTACAAAACAGAGACCTTTCCTCTTAATTTTCAACCTCATTTTCCAAGTATTTCCACCTGAGCAGAGCTTAAAACTGGGTGTGGACTGTTTTTCTAGTAACTCCCAATAAATCTTTATTTTACATTACTTGGTGAGCTTTCCTTTGATCTCCTTGTACATGTCCTGTAAACTCCACACTGAGTCATAGTGGGTCAGCCCCTCGCTGGGTAATGAACGTTCTCCTGGTCGTTGTGAACATGGCTCCCACTACCTGTGTGTGAATGTTCCTACTTCATATGTACTAGATAAGACAATGGAGAATCCACAGGTTTGCCACAAACTTGATTGAAAGGATCAACCCAATCAATGCTGAAGCTACATGCTACAACTCTGAATAACAATTATTCCAATGCTGCGAAATTAGGATTTTTTTTTTTAATTTACAACATAATCAGTGAGCTCAACTTCATATATATATATATATATATATATAAAACTATTTGGCATAGTAGAAGGAATCTGTCTCAAGATAGAACAAATGCATGATAGCAAGAATATTAATAAATAATCCATAATTGCCATATTTTTAGTTAAAATGGCAAATATTTTCCAGCATTAAACAGGGCCAATTTTACAAAACATTTTCAATTAAGTTCTCCCTTATGAGCTCAGCATGGACTGTGCATTTCAAAATTATACCTAAGATTGCAAAAATCTGTCTTACTGGCATAGGCCAGATTCTAGGAACTGACCTTTCAGTCTGCAAGGTTATAAACAGTTCTGTTAGATATATTTGCATCAAGGCAGGTCAAGTTGAAGTTAACTCTAAACTGCTTCAACAGAACTTGAATCATTTCTTCAAAGGCAGCAAGGGTGCACTCAGTACTTTTTCCCATTTCATACCACAGAAATAAGGTACTTAGTGATAAAGAATTCTGGTTCTTTTTAAAGTACCTTACAAACAAAATGGAAGCTTCTCACTAAAGCTGTACTGTGGATTTACAGATAGTTTGATTATAAACTTTTCAAGTGAAATATTTCTTTCATGCACAATCATGTTGCCAGACATCTTTGGCTTGATTATATGTCTCCAGTCAACTAGTGAATCATCTATTTCCAGATGATAAAACTTAACAGGTAAATTACTGCTACTGTAAGATGGATGTCTTATGCAATTTCCTTTGATTTCATGATAAAGCAAGGGCATATAAATTATGCAAATAACAGTTTATACTCACTATCAGCTGGTTAAGGACAAGAGGGTATCCCTGACTATGACGTATCGCAGAGTTGTATGTAACTAGGAAAAAATTATTTGGGAAATACTGTACATTCCAAGCATTAGCAGCATTCATTTCAGAAAAGAAAGCCTATAAGCTGATGAGAAAGCTATATTTTTAAACAAATTGTGCTTTCATTTTTCTAATGATCCTGAATAGGTTTGAGGAAATCTAGGAAATGTTCAATTGACTTTCAAAGCAGTTTTGGGGGATATCAGACATCTGATGTCAAAAATTAAAAATTACATACTGGAGTGTCTAGAAGTTCGTGTTTTTTAATACTGTGTTACTGCAAATACAAATATTAGCCATAGCACTCAGAATACTTAAAAGTTTAAATATGTCCCCAAAGTACTTCTACTACTATGCAAATTGAACATTTAAACATAGCAATAAAAATTATATGAAATAAAGTAATTTGAGTCTCACAACTTTAAAAAGTAATCAGAGAACCCAACAAGGCAGTAGTGTATCTTGTTTGCAACAACTGGTCCTACAGAGAAGTCCTTCATTTATTAATTAACTCCAAAACAAAACCCAACCCACAAACAAAAATAGTGTGTGAACATCACATTTTTGACCTGTGTCTAGATTAATTACATGCTACATAGCATTCTGTCTGTTTTATGGGGAAACTCTAAGCCAAAACAAACATTCATGCTGGGCATTTTATAAAAATCAGTTTGCAATGTAAGTTGTTAGCCATGAATGAAATACCTTGTTAATTGCTAAACAAAATGTTTCACAAAACTGGCTATCCAATATTTAAAAATGCAAACTTTAATCTTCTCAAAAAACTTTGGCTCCATATTATTTGACCAGCCTTTCCTAACAGCAAGGGTAAAGGACAAGATAAGCAACAGCATCTCATGATTGCTTTTGCATCAGTTTTTATTTCTGTGCGTGCATTCCCATGCCGTTAACAAAACCCAGGAATTTATATCCCAGTTACATTTAAATCCTTTGTCAAATATAAAAATGTCACTGAAATTAGGAACTGAAATTAACAAGGGCTTAGCAAAAATACGGAGATATTTATGTATATGAAAAGGTCATTTCTTCAGTGGTAAAATATTTCTTGTTAACTTTGCACAGTAAAAGACTGTGACCATAGCCTGATTTTGAGCAAGAAAGGGGAAGGCTAATTAAAGAACAAAGGAACACATTGCAAAGACTTATCCTTTCCAAATCTTAGTTTTCAGCAGTTGCATCCTAAAAGAAAATAATACTAGATGTTGTGTCACGTTTGCATTTATCTGTTTCTGCAATGGCTTAATAAGACTACTTGTGATTCCAAAGTGTTTATTACTAATCATTACTACTAGTAATGCCTGAAATATTTTATTTGATGCATGACAGACTGACACTTTTTCCACAACACATTTCTTCTGTTCAATTCTTGTACACCTTTCCTATTTCAGTCATTCTCCAACTACTAGTTGATTCCAGAACTATGCCTGAACTCTTTCAAGAAGTAAATGCTATCCATTTGTTACAGATATGAAAGCCTGACATGAACAAGCTTCAGTCATTGTCTCAATGCCCATGGCAAAGTATTGGGATTGAGGACAGATTCTCTTTAGAGATACCTACTGTTTCTTCTCAAACTTCTCCTGGCAACACTGCTGTGGATTTATTAAGTTATACAATAATCCATGAGAAGTTACCCACCAGGATGCCATTCCAAGCAACAAGTAAGCAAAAGAGTACATACAACTCATCGTATTGACAGTAAGCTTTCCAAATCTCCATGCCCAATGTGGATCTGTTAGCTACTTTTGTTATCATAAGACTCACACTGGTAGGTCAGTTTATATACTAGAGAAACTGTTCTTATGTGTACTAGTCACTGGCAAGCAAGGACAGCAGACTGGAACAAGCCATTCCCAGGACCAGAACAATTCCCTCAGCCTGCAGGCTGCCACCCCTCCATGAGTGGCAAAGGTCTGTACCACATACATTGCTCTAAGCACTTAGGCCAGGCACTCCCTGCTTTCTCAGATTCAGAACAGAAATTTAAATACTGCTTTAAATGGACAAAAATGTAAGAACAAAGTAACACAGGAAAACAGGAACATCATTGCTATGATACAAATCAAAATTTGTTGTCCTGTGTTTTACACTGGAGACAGAAACAACCACAAACTGTCTTAAAGTTCCTAAAATTTGTTCTCAAATACAGAATATGTCAGTATGGGATTTCTGGTCACAAACCTTGGACACTATTATGGAATACACTCTGCAGAACATTACTCTGGAGGCACAGAAAGAAAAGGGAAGTGGAAGCCTTACCCTTGAGGTTCTTGGACGGTCTTGTTTTCCACTTTCTGTTCACACTCTTTTATCATGGAGCTCAAAATAACCTAAAATGCATAAGGAAGAGAGCTACATGACATTTGACATTTTCCCTTTTACATTAACACTTATGAAATCTACCCTACAACTAATTCTGACACTAGCAGAACTGTTTGAAAAGTTTTTTTCTTCCACAGTTATCTGATGCCTTGTGGCTAGAAACAACAAAAATGTTCAAAATACCTTAAGGAAGAAAATGGTTTTGAAACAGTTACAGGAGTTCCACCTTCCCTCCTGTTTTCTCTGGCTTTTTGAAATAGAGCTAAAGCAAACTCACATCTGTGACACACTGTATCTTCATGAACATTATGCTTGAAAGAAAAGCAAGGAAAGAAAAAAAAAAGTGTGATGGCATCCTCAGACAACATCTTACTGGAAAGGCAGTGCTAAAGCAAACTTGGTGTCATTTTGCTGGTGTCTTCCACTATGAATCATGCTATTTTTTTCCTTTATTGAAACAATTACTGTCTTAAAGGTTTCTGTGGAGTATTTAAGACTGAAAACACCTCCAAGCTGACATTCTCCAAAAATAAAGGAATGATTCCCAAGAGGAGGCTTAAAAAGAATATTAAAATAATCATACAATTCATGGGACAGGTATATGACTCCCTGCCCTGCTCACACAATACTGTTTTAACACATTAAGCCAAAAGCACTTGAAACACTTAGGCAAAAGTTATGAAAATGTGCATAATGCAAAATGTGAAACTATAAACATATGTGTATGTATATATATACATGCACGCACATACACTGCATAAATGGAAACTTCCTCTTCTCACAGCTCAGGAGAAAGTTAAGCAATTTTTTTGAGACAATACTACACTTAAAATCTCAAAGCTACAAGGAATTAAAGTTTGTAGTTTCTTACCAAACCTGAACATAACAATAAAGGAAAAAGCCTAATTTCAATCTCTAAAATGCAGATCTATCACTAATAGTTACTACTAACTGGTAACTGTTCTTATATGTACTTGTATACTTCAAAAAGCTGGTTTCTGTCAAGTTGCTTTGGACATCTGCAGCACAACCTTTAATTACACTGATAAGATACAGCCCACTCTGCAGATCTGTGCCACTGCTCACTTTATTTCTCCAAAAGTATTACTCTAGCATTTGAAACATTTCAGGTAGTGGGTGTTAATATACCTTTGAATGTTTCAAAGAGCAGCGTTCAAACAGGATTACAACTCTTACTGCCAAATCTGCTGTCCTTCATTTGCCTAAAATATTATACAAGTATTTAAGAGTACAGAGATACAAAGAAATAGATTCAGAATTTCAGTGAAAAAGTAAGCTTTTTGTTCTGCATTAAAAAACCCTTGAAATTTATAAGCACAGCAGCCATAATTTTGGTCACTTAGCATTTTTACCTGTGCACTGGAGCTTTTCTACATTTTTGTACATCTATCTGAATCGAGGTGTTCCAAATATCAACAATATTAAGTCTTGATCAAAAGGGAGAAAAATTCATGAAGGACCCAGAATCATTTCAATAACAGGATGGAGTTCCCAGACATTACACAGCCCCTTCTGGGAAGGCTGTTTTAATTCCTGGATGAAGTGGAACAATTCTTTCCTCTTCCCCAAATTAATTTGTCTTAAAGTTCAGGGTGAAACAGAGGAAAGATATAAATACAGTATCACATGGCAATTCTACATTATGGCTTTGCACATACTGCTCAGACCTGTTCCCTTGGGATCTCTTTGTTTAGTTACAGGTCTGATTAAGAAATCATTTTGATCTCCTTTAAGAGAGAGATTTTAGAATTGTGACTCTGTATTTAGAGACATTTAGGACATATAAAATGCATTAAGTATTATAAACAATACTGCAGTATACGGACTAAATATTTTTATCAAGTACTGACTATATCTCACTATCACGCAACTCAAAATCCAGTTATTTTGAAAATCAATAAAAGGCATGTGGAGAATGGGGAAGAAGGGACTTGACGCTGAACTAGACATGCTGGTAAAGGATCTGAAATGTCTGTACAAGGTGAAATGTTTCTTTTAAAGGTGAGAAGATCTGGTCTAAATGCCCAACTTACACTTTTGTTTATGTGAAAGAAAGGAAAGCAAGTATGAGGGGTAAGTGGTAAATGGGGCCTGACAGGATCACAACCCATTTCCACAAATGTTACCTTTCCAAGATAAACATAAAATCTGTACTGATGTTAGAGCCGTTAGAGCTCTGTAAATGAGAAAATGTATTTTTCTAAGTCATGTACCATTTGAATCATAAATAACACCCGAGTGACCAAAATACTATGAAAAGGGCCAATGCTGTTTATGCAAATGTCTAACTATTTGAGATAGTAAATGGCATTTATTTCAGAAGACATAATTTTAAGACAGAAGGCTTCCAAGACAGACACTAGAACTAACTGGGCCTCAAAGCCTGTATCATGGTACCTACAAACATCCTGTTGTAGCAAGGAGCTGATCAAGCACCAGATTTCTATTTCTGCAGTAAAAGCTGTAGTGAGTTTTCTAACCCACTGGAGCAGGAGTGCATATTTTTAATTTTATACTTCTCTCCAGGTAAAAAAATAAAGCACTTGGCATCATGCCTGAAGCCACTTAATCACAGTGATGCAAAATGTGGTAATGGAGGATTGAGAGCTGTCTTTCCTTATTGATATATTTTTATTCCTGTTCAAGTCCTCAGTTCCTTCTCTGACTTACAAGACTCAAACCCAGACAAATAAGCTCTTTTGTTCTAATTCAGGGCACCTTTTGAACTGACTATGCTCTTAAGCCTTAGAAGTTGCATTAACTACAAAAATGAAGTAAGCAGTGTTTGTATCAGTTATCCCATGAGTGAAAGAAAAAGAAACTTTGTCCTACTGCAGCTTTCAGGTATAATCTTAAGACTTCACAAACCACAATACATCTCCCAGCTCTCTCTGAACACAGTATCTACCAATGCCACATCTCCAGTGCTGCCTTTGGCAAGGAAGCACAATTCTGTTGCCTTTGACTGATGCTCAGGTCACGACTGTTCCTTCTCAAACAGCATTCCAAAATCAGATTCTTTCTTTTTAGGTCAGAAAGTTCCTCAAATAATAATATAGAGAAAATAAAAGAATGAGAGTACAGGCTATTAGATTGAAAATGTAAATGGAAGAAGGAACTTTGTTACCAAATATAAGGACTTAGGACTCCTAGAGAATATGGTCATCTCAAGTAAGTCACTTTTGCAAACATAAGGAAAATAATTTTCTCACGTAGAAAGTAAGCCATGAAAATGCAGTATTAAGCCTTCAAAGACTTTAACTATGTTCCTTCGTACATTCTGATTAAATGTTTTTCTTCATCCTCTGAAATCACCATCCTCTTAAGATTTCCCTCAACGTGCAACTAAACTATGTCCCATTTTCAGCTACTGACTTAACATTTATGTGTTTCAATCAGTTACTATTCATTAAGTATTTACAAAAGGTGAATATGCCCAAGATTTTCAAGTTTCTCAAGTTGGCTTCCCCTGCCAATTCTTTTCTTTTGCTACTTTCTGTAAGCTCCTCCTGCCAGAGAAAATTTTGTTTGCTCCCGTGCTGTCCCGTCTGCGGATTTTAGTCTGCTTTTTACAATTGACAAAATCACAGAGTGGTTGAAGTTGGGAGGGGCCCCTGAAGATCACCTGGTCCAACCCTCTGCTCAAGCAGGGCCATCTGGAGCCAACTGCCTGTGTCCAGATGGCTTCGGACTATCTCCAAGCATAGAGACTCCACAACATCTTTGGTCAGTCTATGCCAGTGCTCAGTCACTCACACAGTAAAAAAAAAACCCCAAACCTTTGCCCATTGCCTCTGGTGCTGTCACCGGGCACGTTGAGCAGAGCCTGGCTCCATCTCCTTTGGACCTGCAGGTATCTGTGTATATGCTGATTCACCCAAGCCCTCTCTTCTCCATGCTGAACTCCCAGCTCTCTCAGCCCCTCCTCCAGACCCTTCATCATCTTTGTTACCCTTCATTGGACTTTTGCCAGTAGGTCCAGGTGTCTGTACTGGAAAGCCCAGAACCAGACACAGTATTCCAGAGATGAAGGGCATTCCATGTATTTCAGGACTGTACTTTCCTCATCAGTAATAATTTCTTTCCTACACTCCACCAGCTTTCATCTGCATTTCTTTGGATATATTGTAGCCATTCATTTTAGCGTATCCTTGCTTTGATGGAATGAAAAAAGATGGTAAAAATATATTGTTTTTTTTCAGTCTACAAAGATCTGTGTTTCTACAAGAATATTTCTCTGCAGAGGCTCTCAGATTAGAAATAAATTTTAAAAGATTTTTCTGGTTTTAAATACCATTACATTTCAACTTTTTCTGCCACCTCCATCTCATACTCAGTTAGTAAACAGCCGCTCACCTCATGCTCTGGTGAGAGATGTTCCATGTCAGTTCGTAAACACTTCAGTCCTGGCAAAAAGTGATTGACCATTAAATCCTCTGAAATAACTAAAACCCAGGTTGTTAAGGTATTATAAGGACTGAATTCTGAAATTACACAATTTTTTGTCTGTCCTCTGATAGTGTTATTCTATGGAACACAGGGACAGCAGCAAAATTAAGAAAACTTTAGGACTAATAAAAAGGAAAAAGGATCTTAAACATATTTAACATCATGTATTTCATATATTCATATCATGTTTTTAGTATTGTTTCTTAATTTACTGGTCAAGATCAAGGCCTTTGTTTCTGTAGTGTTGTTCTATTAGAAGGATCTATCAGTTCCACTGTATTGGGTCTGGCTTCCCCTCAGCAGCCCTCACAGTGCTATCCTTTGCACTGGTAGCTAAAAAGGTGTTGATAACACACCAGTGTTTTGGCTACTGCTGAGCAGCACTAGCACAGCTTCAGTCTTTCTTTCCAACATTCTGCCCCTGACCAGGAGGCTCGGGTGAGCAAGACCTTGGGAAGGGACACAGATAGGACAGCTGACCCACACTGGCCAGAAAGATATTCCATACCATATGATGCATGCTCAGACACAAAAATTAAGGGAAAGTAGAAGGGGTTGTGGGGGGCATTTTTTATCATGATGTTAGTCTTCCAGAGTAACTGCTGCATGTGCTGAAGCCCTGCTTTGCAGGAAGTGGCTGTACATCATTTGCTGATGGAGAGAATAAATCTTCAGTTTTCCTTGTTTCTGTCCATGGCTTTTGCTTTATTAAACTGCCTTTATCTTGACCCATGAGTTTTTCTCCATCTTATTTTTCTCCCCCACTCTCACCCCATCCTCTTGAGAAGAGGAGTGATCGAGTGGCTTGGTGGGCATCTAATGTCCAGCTAACCCAACTCATTCATCATCTGTGAAAACGTTTTCTTTATGCTGAATAGATTATATTTTACCTCACAGATTCAAAAACAAACTTAGATATTTCTCAAGTATTAAACTTCTCCCACCACCAGAGAAATAACAGCTAAACTTCCCCTAAAAAAAGGATACAACAACAGGAAAGAGCACTGTAGGATTCAAACAGGTGGGTAGCGATATCCAGTCTCTTCGAATCCACAGACTGCTGGTTGTTGACCAAGGCTAACTTGTGCAAGTGTGGAATAACAACTGGAAAAGTAAATATGGGAATAAGTATTTGAAATTGCTTTCCATAGCCTTGTTTAGCATTAAACAGTTGCTATATGGCAATTCCAGGCACATCAGCATGGAAAAAGAACGGCAAATAATTGCTTTTGATGGGACTGTCCTTGCAGATTTAACTCATCAACAAAAACTTGAAATAAATATTGTGGTAGCACCACATGAAATAAAAATGTATCTTAGAGTAACTTTAAAATAGTAACAGTTTACAGAAAAGAAAAAGAAATATATCAATATAACCAGCATACCTATTAGACAGAAAAAGGAAGACTGCATTTTCCCATAGAAGCAACTTACATTCGTCTCTAAATCTGGGCTCAGCATTAGGTCCAACTCTTCCAAATGTTTTTATGATTTCTGTATGTAAAGAATGTTGGTCTTGGTATTGAGGGTCCTCCAGGAAAGATGCTAGCTGCATTTTTACTCTCTCCAGAAGCTTTAATATTCCCAGACAAATAGAAAGAACACAAAAGAATAAAGATGCTAGAAATTGTTGTGGTCATTTCAGAATATGTTTATAGTCTTATTTCAGATGACAAACCTTGGACCTTCTTCTAATTTACAGGTTTTCTCTAACAGGATGTTCCAAATTCTTCAATGCAGCTCTGTGTTTGAAAGACTATTAATAGGCTTTTAAACTGATTTATCTTCTAACTACAGAGAGGTGCTTCCATAGAGCTGGTCTTTCCTCCTGAGGTTTCCTTGGGTTTGATACCCCCACTTTCTACCTGCTATTAAAATTTCTGTCTTACTATTAATAACCATGGGGCTTTCTCATTTAACTAGAACTTAGGTAATGAGATTTTTCGTAATGTGCCTCAATTAACAGGCTGAAAAATTTTCTGCTGAAGACAGAGATGCAAAAGCAACCTTCAACTAAAGATTAGAAAAAATGAAAATAAAACTCTGTATTTAATTTGCATTCAAAGTTGAAAAAAATAACATTTTATGATATATTTTAGAAGGTGCTATCACCTCTGTACTCTAAGGCTTGTTTAAATTAGTGCAACAGATAGAGCAATTTCTGTGTGGCAACAAAACTATATTCTTTCTAACTGATTATAGACATGCATTCCAAGTGACAAAATTCTAAGTTTTCCATCTTCCAAGTACTTGTGAGTCATCACTGACTTGACTCACATTACTCACATTTCCTCAAACACATTCTTTTAAATATGTTGAAATTACGGGAAGATTGCAAACTCTGCAAAAAGCTGCAAGGACTTTAAGTAGAAATTCAATTGTACAGTTTTGATATAAACCAAAATCCAGTATTTCTACTGCTTAGAGCAGATCAGCACCCAGGAATCTATTACCAAAGTACCAACATTTAAAAAACAAGGAGGAATTATTATGCTCAGGGATTATTTTGGTAGTGTCACCATGTCTTTCAGTGCCATCTTGGACACGAAGGATAAGCCAGCAGACATGACTGGAACTACAAGAAACTTGTCCTCTTCTGAAATAGTTGGGAGCCAAGCAGGATATCCTAATACATCTAAAACACCACAATATACTTATGTGAAAGTAACTGACTCCTACTATGACTTTTTAATGTCTAGCATTTTAAAATAAAGCTATTTTATTTGAAAATAATAGTTAGATTTCACAACCGTACTGAAGAATGTTTTAACAAACAGTTTGAGCATGGGATTTCCCATCTTCTAGCACAGGACTCCCCTCTACTTATCTGTCTTTCTATGTTTGATTTGATATTTAGAAGGGAATGTTTTTATTAGTTAAGAGGATCAGTTTCTTTCCAAAAAAACCCCAGGCTGTTGCAAAACCAGAAAGCATTTTGGAAGAGAATATGACAAAAGAAGAAATAATTCATAAGATCCCCTCTCTTTTACTCTGGATTTCTACAAAAATTATCTACCTATTATGATACAAAAATAACAGCCTGAAAAGAGGTGTTTTACCTCTCTCTGAGTAACAGTTTCCATGATGGTCCCAAAAGCAGGAATTGTAGCAATCCTTACTGAACTACAATGGAAGAATAGAGTCTTTAGGATGTATTCAACATTAAGAAACAAAATTAATTAAAGCAAAGTTAAAAAAATTAGTACTTACAAGTTACATTAGTTTCTAGCAATGACCAAAAAAACCAACCAACCAAAGAAAAACCCAAACCAAAACGAAAAAAAAAACCCAAAAGAAAGCAGACTGGGAAAAAGACAGGATTAACTCAAGGTCTCAATCTAAAACTCACAATTCAGGATCACTGGACAAGGTAACAAGGGCCGGAGCAACCCGCTTGTCAATTAATGCTTCACTCATGTCTCAAAGAGTCAGCTGTAAACCAGTCAACATGCAATGAAAAACGGTTTGGTAAACTTGAAGAACTGGGTTAGCTGTGACTGGATGGGCAGGCAGACTCTTGGGGTTGTTCTTGGTTTAGTCACCCACACAAGATATTAAAGCAAGACTCTATTCATGCTGTAGCATTTGTTAGTAACAACCTGTTAGCGAGATTAGCAAAGCATCCCTCTTGAGTTTGAAAGAAATATCGCATCAGAATGTCCAGGAAATGAAGTACCACAGTTCTCTATCAGAAATGAGATACAGCCAAAACTACTTGGCATTTCATTAATGCAGATGATACTTAATTTAGCAGTAGTAAAGCTGACAGCATTACAGAATATAGTAATATCCAGCTTTCTAGAAATTATGTAAACAAATTTGAAAACTGAGAATATGATTAAATATAAAGACCATAAAACGTAAATAAAATGGATTTAAGTTTTCTATTTGAAGTTTATTCAGCAGTTTTATCCAGTTTAATTCTAGGTGTTGCAGCAAACATTTTTATTTTTATGTAAGTGATTTAAAGGTTGCATTTATTTAGAAGCAATTCAATTTTTGTTCAGCTAGACTAAGAAACATAACTGATGGTTATTTCTTCCTAAGTAGTAAGAGGGGCACTAGGTACATAAGATAGGAAACTTACATTTCAGGGTCACTGGAGAGAGTAATGAGAGCAGGAACAACTCTCTGAGCTACCAGAGTTTCATGTACCCCCTTCACCAACAGCTGAATGGTCGGAGCAGAGGGGTATCACAGGTGATGCACGGAAAGAGCGAGCACAGTATCATGGGAAGAAGAGCGGCACAACCAAGAGAGAGAAAGAACACAAAAAGCAAACCAAAATTAGAAGCTAAGCAAATACTGCTACACTAGTGCTTCATAAATGCAAAGGTGTGAAGAAAGCTGAAGTGATCTGGCAATCAGCACAAACACGACAAATTCAACAATATGATGGTTATTCTATTTTTAAATATTTCAAAACTTGAATGCAAATCTTTAGCAATTGTGTATTATAATTCAAATAGTAATATAATTATGTATTGTAATTATAAATAAAATTCTCTATAATTAAATACTAAAACAATGTCAATTTGAATTTGACAACTTCACCTAAATGCTGCTCCTATTTATCCTATGATAAATACAATGGTATTTATCATAGTAGGTGGCTGTTACGTGCTAAATAGATGTCTTGAGTAGGCCAAATGCATAGTTTTCCTACACTGAATGATACCTTTCATACCTTTTACAATGTGACAAACAGCACCTTCCCAGATGCCAAAAAGATTTCCTGGAAGTCATTCAAGATTACTTTAGATTTAACCACCATGCAAGCTGTATGTGTGCTGGTTTATGCAGGGAGAAAATGGGGAATCCTTAAGTTATCCATGAAATGTATTTCATCAAGTCTTTTTGCAAACTAAGGAAGAGAAGTTTCCATGTGACCTTTTTTACGTTACTTATGTAGTTATACATAAGCATTTGCTGTGTATATTGCAGATGCCCTTTACATATTTTCTACATATGAAAACCTACTAATTTTCAAAATGACAAGTTGCAAACTTTGTCCATATTCAACAAGAGTTTTTTGTCTTCATTAATAAAAAAGGGAAAGCCTAGATATTTCCATTTTGCATCTCATGTAAGGAAGTTTGCATGTATTTGCTGGTTTTAGGAGATATGTGAGAAATTTGAAATGTCTCTTTAATATTTAGCTATATTCTAATTATTCATATTACATAATGAACACAAATTAAATTCTAAGCTTTTCCCCCAGCAATGGAGCAGAGCATGGGGAAAGCAGTATCTGTGTCAGTATTTCAGTACTCAAAGCAGGCGATATTTACACCCTCTAACTAGAGAAGACACTACATTCTACTATTTGTTTGAGCATTGCTGCTTTACCAAGTCTGTATTTAAACCAAAGTAAGTTGTGCAAGACTGGAAGGAACCTGACTTTCCAGAAGCTTCTAAACAAAGCCATCATTTTTATTAAGCGATAACTCTGTGCATGTATGTGCATGCATGCATGACTGCACATAGACATGGAACACAGTGTGGCCTTACAGATAATAACTGGAGAAGGAAGAATGGGAAAGCTGTGTAAATACATATGCATTATTGCTGCAAAGCACCAGGAGGGAGAAAGTTGCAGCTACCTACACTTGTTAATCATAAAGTATTAGGAAAGTCAGTTCATCTATAACATTTTAACGTTAACACATTTCAGTCATTTACACCAGCAACAACTTAAAGTGCTGAACTGTTGAGTTTATGGTCTATTCTTCAAACAGCTGTAAAGGACACAGCTCACTGATTATGATGATCTTACTCTCGTATACAGATTTACCAATTTTCCCATTTATTAAAACAGAGAATGCTTACTATTTTCAGTCTTGGGCAAATAGGAACTTGAGTTTTTCTTACCAATCTTCATTTTGAGAAAAGCCTGGCAAGTGCTTTGAAAAAAACAACCACTTGGGATTTGTGTAATTAGCAAACATTTTAGAATGATCTCAGCTTTATTACTGTGTGGGCTGTGGCTGCCACACTTCTAAGTATGGTAAAGCACAGTAAACAGACGTGTTCCGTCATACAGAAAATAAAACATGCTTTATAACACAAGTGTCATTCCGAAGATAAGTGTTCCCAGCCTTGAACCTCAACAGACCAATAAAGCTTATATATCACTCAACCATGCACTTCATGTTCAAACCAGCAGCAATCAAATCTGTTTGCATCAATATTCAGACGGGAAACTACTGACTGAAAACAATGTAAAAACAATAGGAACAGCTGGATGGGCAGAGCCATGTGGCAGCACGTAAGGTTAGAGTAAGACAGGGTATGTAAATTTTTATTCTGTTTTGATTGCTCTACATCATTACTTATGCATACTACACCTAAAAAATGGTGGCACAGAGCTTCCTGCCCACAAAGGAGTGAAGGGGTAGAATGGCTCAAAATCATTTCTGCATCCTTTCAATCCTTAAAGGACTGTAAAGGTTTGATAATGTAGTTGGGCCTGTAGTCTCTGTGCTACTCAGAGTCTTTATTCTTCTCATATAGCTGTCCTGCAGGTCACATACTCTTTATCTTATTATCTAATTGCTGGGCTTTGCCATTCAGCAGTCTCTGAGGTGTCAAATTCTTTGAGTGAGGGACTCTTCCAATAGTTAAACCAACTATTACCACCTCTTTACACAGGCGGCTTTGCAAATTTACCTACTGCCTTGTATAAATATGTATGCTATGGCTATCAAGGAAGTGGCAATATGCTACTAATTTTGAGTGAGAGAAGTGTCTAAAACAAAGTTGCTCATGTTTTAGTAAAATTTGAAGTATGTTAGGAAACAATGTCAAATCGTATGCATAGATTTTCTAAAAATAATCAACATGCAGTTGAATTTGAAAAGAAACTCCAATCAAGACAAAAACCGGTTGCAACTCAGGTCTTTCATATTTGGCTTACATTTATTAAGAAAAAACCACACTTGTTATTACAAATATAGGAAATGTTTTTGTTAAAGATACTCAAACATATTTTAAGGGTGTCCAAAAATTGCCATCTTCTTTTTAAAGGGAGAAGAAGGAAAAAAGTCTCAAGATAGGGCTTATTGTGGTTGTTTGATCTGCTATGACTTGCAGAATTGCAGTAAAGAATGCAAATGGATATGTTAAATGCTCTTTTTTTCTGAACAAGACCTGAGATTTGTATTTGCAAACGGATAAAAGATGGCAGGTTCAGCTACAAGTCCACTGCAAAACTATTCAAATGAGTCAAACGTGGAAGAAGTGCACACACACAAAAAAACCCCAACTAAGAGTCGTGGTGATTATACATGTTTCTAACATGCAAAGGAAAAAAAGGTTCTCATTGTTCAGCAAGTGGAGTATGTCCTAGAGTTTTTACGTGTGCCTTTTGAAATGAATACTTGATGAAACAAAGGCAGGAAACTTATTAATTATATGTATCAGTCTTTATCCTGACCGAAACTTACAGACGTTAGGGGAAAGATGAAGCTGTCATTATAAGGCATGCAAAGTAACTGTAGATTATTTATTTTCACTTTTACAGAAAATACAAAACTGGTTACATGGACATCTTCACCACCATATCTAGTACCAATGAAAATGAGTTTGAATTACTATGCAAGTGCATTGTATGAATATACACAAAACCTATTGAAAACGATAACTGAGTTACACTACTCATGATGTGTTGAGCAGCAAAAGTTAAAACCCAGAGACGTTTGATACGTTTAACTACGGACCTATAGAAGTATGTGCTTTTGAACAGAGAGCAGATACAGGAAACTGTACAACAACCTCCTGCTCCATCATACAGTACACAGCTTATTTGTTCGTAATTATTAAGACTGTAGCAACATTGTCTGAATCCCTGTTTTTAAAAATAAACTTTAGTTTTAAAAAGGTGTAAAAAAAGTTTGCATAATACTTACCTCAAACATTCTAGCAGCTGTACATCGAACAAGAGCAGAAGTATGGACAACTCCATACCATAAAACAGTTAATAGCAACTCATGATAAGCTGGGTTTGCACTAAAAGAAAACAGTTGGGCAATTATCAAACGAAAATACTCCCAAGCACTGAATATATTCCTTACCTACAAAATGTAGTCTTAAGAATCCATTGTTCAACAAATCTAAAACATGTATCGCATTCTGAAGGACATGCAACGTGTTGCAGTCTATAAAATATGCTACATTTTCAAGTTAATTAAAACCCCACAACTTTAAGAACATAACTTTCAATAAATTATGATATTAAGTGCAAATACATTATAGTAGTATAATAAAAATAAAATTAATTTCCATTGTATTCTCAATAAGTGATTTTTGAAGAAATTTTGTGCTTGTTTTTTGGTGTTTCTTTTTTACACTTCAGAATTCTTTTTGCCACTACATTTTTAATCTAGAGATCACATTTACATAGAGGGAAAAAAAAGCAAGTATACCCTTTATTCACCCAAAGCATCACAGTCATTAAAATTACAGCCAGATTAGGAGCTTTTAGTAAAAGCTTCTAATGTATTTAGATCTAGTCAACACCAAAGTATATTCTTTACCCTAGTTCCACAAATGAAGCTTTCAGGCTATCAAGAGGAGCATGGGATAATGAAAGCATTGTCATTACATCTTCTAAGAATCCAACTAACAGCTTGCGGTCTTCTTCCTAAAAGAAGAGAGTACAATGATGAACGTAGTAGATATGTTGCTGCGGCTGTGATGACAACCTACAGACACAAAAGACACAAGCTATGAATAAGAACAAACTAGACTGAGCATTTAACAATTTTCTTAGGAACCTCAGAAAGTGGTTAAAAAACAAGAACCTTTCAAAGCAAACACATGAAGAGACGGTATTTCATTAACTACGCACATACTTGTGCCATAGTATTACCCATAGGGTTTTACTAAAGAAACTTCTAAGAACAGTATTTAATCACACTTATGACTCCCAAAAGTTCCTACTTGCTCACAGTTCACCAAAAATGTATAAGATTCTGAAGAATTTATTTTTTCCTGTAAGATAAGTATATGCCAGTCCGCAGCTGCTGGTTGCTGGAGGATTAGGTAATATTATTTAGAGTGTTTTTATTTCAATACTAGGTAATACTAACACTTTAGTCCAACTAGTGTGGGAATAGACCCACAATATCAGAAGTGGAACAGATCACGCCAGCGATGGGTGTCTGGTGAAGATGAAGAAGTCAACCAAAGTGCCTTTTGAACCTGAGGTTTTGTTACTGTATTGTAAACTAGTTTGGTATCTTCCCCAGATCCCTGGAAGCAAACCCCTTACCTTCCTAATTAGTATGCAAGCCTTGGCCAGGCCAGGTAAATCCTTCCCTGATTGGTCTATTGTTAA
>JAWWEE010000074.1:67673818-67700123 GCA_035221455.1 Xenops minutus
ATTAGTATGCAAGCCTTGGCCAGGCCAGGTAAATCCTTCCCTGATTGGTCTATTGTTAACCCTTCCCCTTGAATCCTATTGGCTGTGAAACCTATAAAAGACCTGTCCAGGTGAATAAAGCTCTCTCTGCTTCCTGTTCTGCTGGCTGCATGGTGGTTTGACCACGTGGCCAGAGGGGAGATGGGAAGAGGGGAGCGAATCCACATCAGCCGCTGCAAGCTAGTCCCAAAATGGCAATTTACCTGCTTATTTGTTTCAGTAAATTTTGCAAAATAATGTTTGCAAGGTAGTTAAATGGCCAAGAATCCATTTTAGGAATAATATTAACAGTGTTGATAGAGGGACACGGCATGATCTAAATGTGCATCACCACCTCAGTAGAAAACTTTGCTTTTAAATGTGTGTACAGCTGCCCATGCATCTACCTATCTTCAAAACAAAAGAACACGAAGTTTTCAAAGAAAACAGCAATGTTTGTTTTTTAAATAAATTTTACACACTATTATACATTTAACAAAGAAACAGAAAAACAAACCTACCTGAATATAACATGTAAGGACCCCTGTCGCATAGATGGGAACTGTGGCTTTTGTTAGCACTCCGTTACCTGCTGTGGAATCTAATGAAACACAGCGAAGAATTTAGGTTTTATACATACATATGAGTCTCTATAATATATATAATGTATATCATACTTACATGTATATATTTAAATATTATAGATTTAAAAATATTTTTATATACTCATGGAGAATTTATATATACATATACATATATGTGTATACACACGTGCTAAAATAATGCTCAATTGGTATTTGGATTTGAGATTTTTTTTGTACCTTACACACATTCTACAACTTCAGAGTGTTCCACTCAGATTAAGATTAGATTTTTCAACATTTCACAAAGGTAACAAATTTGAGAACTGCACTCTGAAAATGTTATTTGAACAAGAGATTGACTTTTTTTTTTTTTTTTTTTTTGGAGTTAAGATCAATTCATTTCAGTAAAAAGCTACTTACCTATGTTTTCCTCAGACAGTCTTAAGATTTCCTGGAATTGTGGTTTTACCTGTGTAATGGATGATGTTACCAGTGTCAACTTAGAAAAATATAAGAACTGAAAAACACCACCCCCAAAACCCAAAAAAGACAACAAAAAAACCTGAAAGCAGAAAAAGGACATTTGAAGGTACAGAAAGAACAAAAACCTTTAAAAAGCACAGCCAGCTTTAACAAAAATTGACAGCATGACATGAGAGCAAAAATTTCTATTGACTACCCACAGAGAGGCAGCAGTATTTAGTACTTGTGATACAACAAGTTGAAGTCTCTTTGCAATATGCTTAATTGAGTTTATGGATTTACCAATCCATAAGTAAAACAAGAAAAAGTTTATGTTTTATACTCTTTGCTGTCAATGAGGGACTCTCTTCTATATGGAGCATCAATTTTAATCAAACTCAATCAAATTTCAATCAAATAGAAGCTGAAGTACTTATGTACACCACAAAGAGTGAACAGTATGGTGCACTGAAGAAAGAAAATTTTCAAATCACTAGAATTAGGATGAACTCTCTCACTCTCTCTGTCATTCACAAAGTAAATATGAAGTATACAGTTTAAAAAAAAATAAAATCCCTCCCTGTCGGGCAAGATGAGGCAGCCATTCCAAAGTTACCAAAACCAGAAAAGGATGGAAACAGAGCCTTAAAAATACCAGGTGTAAATATATGTATGGAAAAGCATCAGTGTGACACGAAAATATAAATGGTCACAAAGTGTGGGTATTTAGACTACTTTAAATATAGAGAATATGTATTATCAAGGTACGCTTTATGTAGAATATTTAAGGTAATATCTTACCTTAGTGTTTGTAAAAATTTTCCCAAATGTCCTACAAAGTCTCCAGAAAAATCTAGAGAATTCATGGACACAGGCAGTTGATGCTACATTGATCTTGCCAACTATTTCTATAAGCTGTGGTAGCCTAAAAATCAGGAAACAAAAGGATATTAAACACTACTCTGATATTTTGTTTCTCTCCAGTTACATTTGTATAGATTTACTGTTTATATTAATAAATACATGCACACACAGAGCACTACTGGTTCTAATAAAATTAACTACTTTTTCCATACAATTCCTGATCCGTGAAGAAAGCAAGGGTTTAATTGCCAGAAAAGTCTGACCTATATTTTCAAACATCTGTTACTATCATAAGATAGTTAGAATACAACAGCCTTCAACAGAATTGACTATACCAGGAAAAAGGTGAAAAAACTCAACCTTTTGGACCAAGTAGTTACCTACACATTCTGTTAGATTGTAGATCTTTTCTGAATAAAATGAAAGTCAATTCAGTATGAAAATTAAATTGTCTAAAATAAATTCAGTATTTTCCTCATCAATAATTCTCAAACACAATCATACTTAGCATTCTTATATTCAGTAATTGTTAAACATGACCATGCTTAATTTTGACACATTTTAAAATTAGGAATCTTAAGATACAAATTAACTCACAGTTGATTGACTACCCATAGCAAAGTCTCCCAGCCTGTGGTACCCTCGTGTTCTAGCTGATAGTCATAAAGTTGCAACAACATTGCTAATTGTTCACGGCTTCCGATTATGATGGCCACATCCTGAAGAGGCGATACGGGTCGGGGGAATCTAGTGACTGTAATAGCAGAGAGCAAGCAATCATGAACGAAGATGAAAACACTGTGGAAGCAATGTTAGAAACGATAGCTAAGAATGTATGAAAATTATTAGGTGTCTTCTGTATAAGGTTATCAATTTGCTTTTGAAAAAAAACTGAGTTAAAATCAACTCTGAAGATTATGTGACTCTCATTTAACAAGAGAAAATGCTGATGTAGGGAGGTTATGGAGTTATTATTGCCAGCACAGCTTCACCAAGGTCAGATCTTTCTTAGTGGCCTTCTATGAAGAGTCACTACACCCACGAATAAGGAAAGAGCTACCGGTATCACCTATCTGGAGTCTGTAAAACCTTTGACAGTCTCCTATAACATCCTTCTTTCTAAATGGGAGAAATCCAAATTTGATGGATTTTTGAGTGAATAAGGAACTGTCTGGATGGTTGGATCCAGAGGGTAGTGATCAATGGTTCAATGTCCAAATAAACATCAGTGGCCAGTGGTGTCCCTCAGGGGTCCATACTGGGACCAGTACTGTACATTACCTACATTAACAACGTGGACAGTGGGAACAAGTGCACCCTCATCAAGTTTGCAGGTGACACCAAGCTGCATGCTGCGGTTGGCCTACTTGAGGGACAGGATGCCATCCAGAGGGACCTGGACAAGCTTGAGAAGTGGGCCCATGAGGTTTAACAAGGGCAACCCCTTGTACCAATACAGGCTGAGGGATATAAGGGGATCGAAAACAGACATGGGGGATACCAGTGGGTGAAAAAACTGGGCATGACCCAGTAATGTCCAACTGAAATAGCCCAGAAAGCCAAATGTATCTTGGGCTGCATCAAAAGAATCATGGCCATCAGGTCACACTCATGAGACCCCCCCCACCTGGAGTACTGCATCCAGCTCTGGGGTCCCCAGCACAGAAAAGACATGGAGCTGTTGGAGCAAGTCCAGAGGAGGGCCACGAAGATGTGAACAAAGAGACAGAGCACCTCTCCTGTGAGAAAAGGCTGAGAGTTAGGCTTGTTCAGCCTGAAGAAGAGAAGGCTCTGGGGAGACTTTTTTGTGACCTTTCAATACTTAAAGGTGCCTTATAAAAAAATACGGGGACAAACTTCTTCATAGGATCTTTTGTGACAGGACAAGGGGCAATGGTTTTAAAAAGAGGGTAGATTCATACTAGATGTAAAGAAGCAATTTTTTACAGTGAGTGTGGTGAAACACTGAAACAGATTGCTCAGAGAGGTGGTAGATGCCCCGTCCCTGGAAACATTTGAGATCAGGTTGGATGGGGCTCTGAGCAACCTGATCTAGTTGAAGTCCTTGCTTAGTGCAGGGCGATTAGAACTACATGACCTTTAAAAGTCCCTTCCAATCTCAAACATTCTATGATCCCAAAGAACACAGCACAGATTTACAGTAGGCTGACTTGCGGACAAGGTTACTTGTCTTCTATTGCTATACTTGAATCATCTAACGGCTCCTAACTTTGTATATAAGTAGTTTATGATGCTCTCCACTCTCATTCCCAACTCCTTAATTATGTGACTTATCAGAAGAGCATAATTTACACTTAAAAAGCAAGACCACAAAAAAATTCTAGACCATTAAAATATGTGGGGGCTGAAAACCTGCTACACCAACATGTTGCTTTGAGTTTTCTAAATTCATACTTAAAATTATTCAGCAATTGACAACAAGATTATCTTTCCTACTGCGAAACTCAAGAAAGCCAGCTAGTAATTGCTGCAATGCTTCCAGATGAGTGAAAAGTATGTGAGATTTTTTCCCATCACTTTTGTGAAGGAAAAAAAATGTCACACTAGGCTGAAACTTGAAAAATTTTACTTTTTTAGGAAATCATTACTCATTCTTTGCATCTTCACACACAGCACTGTTATCAGCATGTGGCAAGTGTTACCAATAATACCTTTGAAAAGTATTTGCAACAGAAGAAAGCATTTTACAGGCTAGGACTGCTGATCTAAGTACAACTTCACCATGAGGCCATTGGGTCATAGAATGTTTGATTTCGAAGGGACCTTAAAAATGATCCAGTTCCCACACCCCTTCCATGGGCCGGGAAACCTTCCACTAGACCATGTTGCTCAGAGCCCCATGCAACCTGGCCTTGAGCACTGCCAGGGATGAGGCAGTCTTCTAAGACACTCCACAGACACGTCACAGATGGTGACACCTCTTCACTACACTGCATTTTTCCCCACTTCATAAATTTTTAAGAATTAACTGAAACTGAGGCTAGCCTTCCTGAGCTAGTATTGGCTATTAATGAAAATCAGTTATTTAGAAACTTTTAGGAAGTACAGTTAAAAATTGTTTTGCTTTCTCAAAGCTTCTTATAAGAAGTAGAGAAAAACAAAGAGATTAAATAAAATTTTTTTTGGTAATAATCAGGTCTCTCATGCATAGTAAAGGATGGAAAAAGGAAGCATTACTTAAGGATTTGCTAAGGGAGACCAATATGAAAAAAATCCATATATCAGAAATTAATCATTTACCTTCAATTTGTGGGACTTCTCCCTGAAGTTTAGCCTTGCTTGTGAAAGGTGCATTCTGTAGCACCAGTGCAAACAGTGAAGGAATCAATGACTGCAGAGCAGACAGATACATGTGAAGCTTATGTTCATCCAAGCCATGTTCTCCTTCCTGAAACAAACAGGACATTTATTTAAAGTTTTCAGTTTGGATGATCTGTTCCTTAGGCATGTATTCACTGGCAAGAGATCAACACATCTGCGATGAGCTTCTACACAGAGACACTAATTATATAGTCATTTAGCCTAACCACAAACTTACTTTGTCTCATCAGCCAAATCCCCTTGTTACCCTTAAGTCACCTCTACTCAAAAGATTCAGGCAATACAGCCTTTGGCATTTAGCAGTTCATGCTGATAAACAGACTGGTATTTTGAAAGAACAATTTTCAGCACATTTTGGAAATGTGGATCCTTTGTCTCAGAGACCAAGGCAACTGAATAAACTAGTTCCTTCTATTCTGAAAGCAAGCAACTTGTTTCAGTATGTTAGATAGTTATGAGCTACTCTATTTTTCCAGAACTTTGGAGATATCTACCAAATCAAGTGTGCAAATTGGATCATAATTGCAAGTGACATAATTAAACCTTTCAATTTTATTTTGTTTGCTTATTTAATAAAAATTACACCTTATTAAAAACTACACAAATTAAATATTGGGCAAATGCTATTAGCCTATAAAGCAGAACAGTATTAAAGAAGGATATATTTAGTGTTGAGGGGTTTGATGGATTTTTTTTTCCTTCTTCCAATGGTCAAGTAAAAGCTATAGAGTTACAAAAAATCTCCAGAAAATCTTTTACTCATATAACATTAACCAGCAATTATTTGCATTTTTCTATTTTTTTTTTAAAGCCTGCATATTTGATAAGAATACATAGAAAATTCTCCAGTGTAGAAACAGTTGAACACATACCCTGAGCAATTTTTCAATTTTATTAAGCAGTGTAGGTATAAGATGGATCTGTAGATTTCCCAGTTCTGTTGTCCAGGCAGCATAAGCAGGTAAAAATACCTGATGTGTTGCACTAACCACACGTTCAGAAGGGTCTCCTAAAGCTGAAAGAAGCAGTTCAAAGCCCTGACAAACGACAATGAAGAGTGTAGTTATTTCCCTAAATTTTATGTACACAATTTACCACTCTGCCTTCAAAACCTCAAAAGACAGAAGTTCTTTATTTTCACTTATCTGAAACATTATTAGGCAGCATTAAGTTGAACTACAGGTAGGTTTCTTTGTAGAAAATGAATCTCTCTTAGCAGGTGATGATATCAAACTGGCTAATGGTGTCAGGTGGGCAGTGAAATGGTATGTTCTCAAAGGCTAATTATGAATTATTAGAGAAGCTTCTGTATAAGGCTTACATCTGAAGTTCTAATGCTACTTGTAGTTTTTCTGTTTGGTCTTGGTGAAACAGTAAATTCAACATTCACATAAATAATCATAGTTGCTAAAAGTATCTAGAAAGGTTTAATAAAAACACAGGAAATTACGCATTCCCCTATTCATGAACTATCTATAGAAGAAATTTTATACATACAGAACCCAAACCAAATTATACCTGTTGATATTTGTCTGGATCATCAATATAGCCCATAATGATGCCGAGGCTTTTGATCACAGCTTCTCGCACCAGATCTGCCTTATCTTCCATTAGCATTTGTTGCAACATGGAAAGTACTAACGAACTACGAATTTCTTTCTGTTTGTAAATGAGAAACATATTTGTTATATCCAATGAAACAAGAAATGTGGGTTTGGATCAAGTTTTATAAATAATTTGCACTTCTATTAGTGGTCATAAACAAAATCCCTTCTCTGTTCTTCTAAACACAGATTCCTTTATGAATATTTTCAAAACAGAAGATGAATGAATATAAAATGTCAGTAGCTTCATTAGGGAGCCTTTTGTCCTACTAAGCACAGACTTCAGGTCCTTTAAATCGTATCAAACAAAAAATAACTAAAGCAATAACACTACTAGAGGCCTAGATTTAAAACAATCTGTAATCACTGCATTGCTAAATTGGAAAAGTGAGGGTTTAATTTAGCTCCAAAGCTTCAAATTCTGGTTTGCCACTGACTTCATTTCACTGATTCTTCTAACTGGCAGCACTCTTGTTGTAACATTCCACAGTGTCTGAAGAACTCTATTATTGGGTGCCAATTTTTTTTTCACAGCCTGTTTCCTTAATTGGTCCTAACCATCTTTTCTTTACTTCATTTTTACTGAAACAAGTAGTTTTTCAGAACATACTGTTTTTAGAAACATTATATACTTAGATAACCTGTCTTTCTTCATAATAAGCTATCTCGTTCTTAGTGTGATTTATTGAATCTCACATGTGTGATATAAAGTAGATGATAGTGTCACTATCTATGCATAACATACACACTTGGGACTATTTAAAATTATAAAGTATGTTTACAGTATGAAACAGATATTCACCTTACTTTCACTAGCAAGGTATTTGGAATCTATTAACACTTACTGGAAGGTAAGGTGCAAGAGCTCCACAGGATTCTGCTACCAGTAGCCGTCGCTCTGGGTATTTGTGGTTGATCTGGTAAAGAGAAACAGATGAGCTATTTGCTTTGCAGCAACTAGTATTTAAAGTGTGGTTAGAATGAACTGCAATGGAGGGATGCACCTGCGCCTCTTCAATAAAAATTAACTGTGCTTGCAGAAGTTGCACTTGGGTACTAAGCAGCCTCAAATTCTTGCACTGAGACATAAAAGCAAGTCAGATGCAACCTTCTCTAGTTGTCTTATAAAACCAGGCTTATAGTAAGGAAATAATCAGAGAAGCATATATGTATATGCAATAAAGAGAATGTGGAAAGCAGCATATGGAATGAAGAATATGTGTAACTCCTGAGCAGGCATTACATGAAATATTTTGTCTTATGTAGCCCTTCGGGAGTGATATTCCTCTGTGAACTACACAAGTGCCCTCTAGTGCTCTGAGCCAACCAGTATAGCAGAGCTGCCAAGGTCTTGCTGAGCAGTCAGGGTCAAAAGAAGACACACATGATAAGAAAAAGAGCATTTGTATGCTACTGAAGTTCTGCTCTCAAGTCCTGCATAAAAATATGTCTGAAAACAACTCCTATTGCCAAGAACCTCTGGATCCTGTTCTACCTTCCCTTTTCAATAAGAAGCTGCTTGAAAATTTTGCCTTACAAATTTAATATTGACACTGTGGAACCAAGTTTGCAGCCTGGTGGAGTCAGATTTAATAGCCAGTGCAATGGCTGAACAAGGAAACACGCAATATGTTTCAATAAACTGTGTGAATAAAAAATTTTATGGTAAAACAGTGAGAGGGAAATCTGAATATTTTGATCATATCAGCTAAAATAGGATACGCAGCATGTGGTGCAAACTGTTTCTTTCTCTCTTGCTATGCAGTGAATAGCCTTGGTTAGACAACCATCTTACCACAGAAAAGATCAGGGTACGCACTGCCTTCTTTGTATCTGTCTTTACTGGGAAGAATTGCCTTTAGTAGTCTGAGGTCCCTAAACACCATGCCAAATTCTGGAGCAGGGAAGACCTTTGGTAGAGAATTACCAGCTTAGAAACTAAGCAAAGAAATTGGACATATGCTACTCTGTGGCCCTGTGGGTATGCACCCATGAGCACTCAGAAAGCTGGCTGATGTCATACCAAGACCATCCTTGACAATCAACAAAATGTGGCAACGGGGGAGATTCCTAAGGACTGGAAAAAAGCAAATGTCAATGCTACCTTCAGGAAGGGCAAGACAGAGGATCCAGTGAAACACAGGCCAATCTGCCTTACATCAGTTCCTGGGAAGATGTGGGAGCAATTAATTCTGGAAAGCATTTCCAAACATGTGAAGGGGTAAGAAGGTGGCTGGAAATAGCCAGCGTGTATTTATATGTGAAAAACCACACATGATCAACCTGACAGCTTTGTGAGATGACTGGCACAGGGATCAAGGTGAGAGCAGTGAAAAGGTAGAAAATTATGTGTATACTTGAATTCCTTGTACCAACTCAAGACTTGTGACAATGAGATTCACTTGGCATTTTACTGAATAAAATAATGACCTGGTTCCAGTCCTACAAAGTCTGGCAAACTGCATTAAATAAACGCATTATGACATGACTTGGCAGCCTGATATGCTGTACTGTTACTGTTGGACTTGTTTCTATTTCGTATCAGCAACTAGCAAGAAACGAATGACGAAGATGTATTCTTACTGAGGTGAGACCAATCTTTTAAGCACAGTCTAAACTTCATGAGAACTAAGAAAACAAAAGGTTGCTTATTCTGTGTTCAACTACTATTGTCATGAGATCTTCATTTAACCAGCAGATATATCAGTCATACATACAAGCACAAATGCTGCATATAATACATACTTCTACTGTTAGAAAGCATCTAAGCTATTAAAGCCTGGACTTCATTGTGAAACACAGATTGTTGTGTTATACAAGAAATAGTAGAAAATTACCAGACCAGAAAGACTGTGCCATCAAAGCAAGCATTACCATACTATCACAGCTTAGTTACTGTCTTTTAGTCAGTGATGAACTCTCTTTTCTTCATTATAGTAGTAAAGTGCCATACATTTTCACCTAAACTGATGTTCTGTTTCTATACCTCAGATGAAACAGTATTTCAGTTTGGTTGTTCAGTTACTTCTTTTGCATATCCGTGGAAAAAGTCACTATGATTCTAGAAGTCACATGGGAAATTCAGGCTGGTTTCACGGGAGTAAAATCATGCCCATCAGCAGGAGACTTACTTGTGACTACTTTGATCATTGATTTTTGGTTTAAGAATTTAAACTAGCTGAATTGTGGACACTGCTCCAGGAACTTAATACAACATAAAAGAATCAGCAAATGAAATCCTTGAATGAAAATGGATTTCCAACAGTCTAAAAATTAAAGTACAAATTATAAAGGTATCTACCTAGCCATAAGTTAGGCAACTAATGATGAATATGTGTGTATCTACATTTCAATATAACAAACCTATTCAGGTGTATGCAGGTAACTAGAATCTCTATATAATCTTTAACAAGTTTTTCATTTCTGAGGGTTTTTTTAATGCTATACAAAAGTATATACAATGAGGACAAGGAACACCCAAATATCTTTCTGAAAAATACTTAGAACTGCCAATCATTGGCAAACAAACCCAAACAAATCTCCTCATCAAACAAATAAAGCTCAACATTTATGAATTTTTAACTAATTTTCCAGTGTAAAGCACAAACTTATCAGTTACCTGCTCCCAACACTGTGGTAAAAGTTCGGCTTCTACACGTGTTGGTCCAACATGTCGGGCAAATGCCACACATCCAGTCAGTATCATCTGTCTGAAAACATACATTTAAAGCTTTAATCTGTTTATAAAGTTCTATAGTATATGAAAAACATTCCTTAACTTAAGAAAAGCAGATGCTGGCAGGCAACAGGTAGTTGTCTACAGTCAAGATTTCACACCATACACACTCACTTAAAAGGTTAAATCTTAAATTGAAAACCACTATTGCCCCTGCTCATTGTAGGGCAGGGATTTGCCGAGACGACCTTCAAACGTCCCTTGCAACCCAAGCTATTCTACGACTTTACCTTGTTTTGTATTTAATATGCCTTTTTCATAATCTTTCAGAACACAAACTCCGTAAACCAGAGCTTGAGAATCTCTAATTTGGCTATTTCTGATTTCATAATATCTGAGATACGGATTCTCTGACTGAATTTCTCATTTAATTTTTAGTGCTGAATACTATCATGCACCATGCAGCAAAAGAATCCAAACTACTTAATACTATCATACTATCAGCATTTTACTGAAGTACACACACTGCTTGTATTTAGTAGCATTTGTGAGATTTAATGGACTTTGTTCAAAACAAGTAACTTGATTCCCTTATTGAGATGGTTTTGCAACATTCTAATATGCAAGTTACTGTCATCTCTCCCAAAATACTGGACTTCACAAATCTTCTAAACCCCACTAAAAAGTAGAAGCAATTAATCAATCAGTAGTATCTACAATCACCTGTTATTTGTATTCATATTCTTAGATTTTATCTTTCCTCTAAGTTTGCAAAAAAATGCCATTTTCCCATCAAACTCATAGGCACAGAGATATACTTAAAATTTCAATAAAATTGTATTTAACTGCCATTTGTGATACTCTTTTATTTAGTGAGTGTTTATTTTGCTAAGATTTTTTTTCTTCTATTTCTCCTGTTAATAGGATTGGAAGAAGACCAACTTTTTATGCAATCCACCCATTCTATTTACGTTTAGTGCCTACGTGAATTCTTAAACAACCAGTTTGAAATGATAATGCATAGACACAAGACACTTGTGTTATCACCTTTGTAGTAAGATTAGGACACATTTATTCATTATTACTTTGTGGAATGTAAGCCAGAATTAATTTGTTACCATTTTATTTTATTTTTATTACCATTATGTCTAAATGCTTAAATATCTACTGTAGCTAGAGTATCTCCTTAAGGTTGAAAGATTCTGCTGATTATTTCCTTAACAATTATAGAATATAACCAATCAAAAAAAGACTCAGTCACTTTCAGAATCTTTTTAGGAGAAAGTCTATAAAAAAATATTTATTTTTTTTATCCCAGCATTCTTTAGGCCAACAATCAGAGTAAGCTCTTTGGTTTCGCATTGTGTCCCCTTGGGTTTTTTACCTCTCTACTACATACAAAGAGCCAGACCTTTGACCAAGATGATAAGTTTGGAGGAAACCAAAAATAGTTAGATAAGACTCAAGAAATCAACATCTGATATGTAATAGCAATATGGAGACAAAAGCCTGTGGTAATTCTGAGTTCTACAGCGACAAACATTCACATTGCTATCTTTGGTTCTATACACTGCACCTAATCACAGAACTGGGCAATAGAATACACATTTTTAAGATAATGAAAAAGAAAATAGCAGGATACAGCAATCAGCTGAAATCTTCTGCACTAGAAAAAGGAATATAAAGCTAATTAGTGTGATTCATCAGGGCACTAGTTTGCTTCATGAACACAGAAAACAATGTGAAATCAAAAATCAAACTATAGGAACATGGCATAAGTTATAGAAGAACAGACATAATTTAACACTTCTAAATGCTCTCTAGATGTTTTAAGAAGTGACTGCATGCACTGGCAAGCAGTTCAATCTTATATTACACAGTTCAGAGTTCTTTTGTCTCTTATAAAGGCTATATGAAGAAATTAATTACTAGAATTTTCCTTAATATGTCAGCAAGTTATGTGTGTTCTGTAAGAGGTGGTATCATATGACCAACAAAACATCATAGCAGATATGCTTAGTGTATTTTAGCTTCTTTTGTTAAGTGTTACTTCTGGATGCATTACATAAAGACCTTCAAGAGTTCATATTTTGAACTATGTTTTAACTTTATCCTAAAAGACACAAACACTATTCTGACTTCATGGCTCCTTAGCCTCCAAAACTAACATAATTGTATAAAAAGAAGTTTAGGCAAAGCTAACACATTTTTTCCTTTGCAGAAGAGAATTTGATAGACGTTTTGAAAAGTTGAATGGTATATTAACAAGTAACGCCTTGAGGACAAAAGTGGCCTTGTTAAATGTAATTGTTAACATACTTCAGATATTCGACCGTGTAAAGTAGTTTTTTTACTGGTTTCATTCTTAGAAATGTAATGTCACATTTCAGTCTCTTACACTCGGCAAATTAAAAATATCAACTTATCAGCTGCTACATTAATGTATAATGTAGGCCTGTGCAGTATAGGAGCAGGTAAACAAGTAACATGAGATAATTAACACCAATTGTTCTGGTGACTAAACCTGAATATCTTTGCTTACTTCATATGGCACAAAACATACTTAGATAAAAACCAAGCATGCATAATACACTTCCATTACATGAGTAGAAAAAAAGGCTAAAATTCTGAATAAGTATTTTCTACCTCATTTGTATTCAGAGTCTCTCTTATTTGATGGAATTTTATCTGTTCTTCCATCATGTGTTATAGTATCTTTAAAAAAGTTTATGATTTTTATGTGTGTAAATGTGTATTATGTATATGCATGTTTTGTCCTACAGTTTATGGCAGAATATTCTTCCCAAAGTTCTGATGAAAACAAGCTTTTTTATATATAAATCTCCAATTCACAACAGAGAATGAACAACTTCAAGACAAAAACCTCAAATTAGCTGCTGGAAAAGGCACACCTAATGCACCTGAACAGGTATATGAAAAAACTACTTTGACAGACCACCATCCTATCACAAATTAGCCACAAGAGACTCCAACTGAGACGTAACTTCCTTCCCTCTCAATGACAAATAAATTTTAGCCTCTCAATCCACATGGGACATTCAAAACAATTTAGATATTTCAGAAGCAGATTTCTAATCAACTGGAAGTAGGGCAAGGACTGCATATTTTTGTAATTTCGATCTACATGGTGCCACTATGCTACAAGTTGCTTTTATTTATTTAAGCACTTTTCTGTCTTCAAAGCCACGGCTTTGAATTATACCTAATCTCTAAATTTTACCATGGGAACAGTTTAGCAAGACACCAGAACAGTTTTGAAGAATCTTCATAAGAAATGCTTTCCACATACTTCAAAAACCTGTTTTGTATGAAGACAGACTAGAGCAACAATAGATACAGATGCCTTACAAAACATCTCCAATGAACATAATGGAAATGCTGCAAGTCAAACATGAAAAAATCTTTCCACAGTTAGAGAAGGAAACTTATCAGTTAGAGTACTGTCTTTCAACCTTAAGGGTATTCTCATCAAGATCAGTATAAAGTCAGGTTTCCTGAGTGCCAAGGAAGAATTACATTTACAGAACAAAAGGTATATTTTGTTTCAGAATCTTAACCAAAATGAAATAAAGTTCTTACATTTGTCAGACTTAAATCACTGCTACAGTCTTCTGAATGTTTTTAGTGCTACCATAACGAACCATAAGTAGAAAAAGCACTATTTTCTCATGCTATTTTCCCCAACCAAACATGGTAGTTATCTTACAAACATAGAGATCACTAGGACATGTTAAGACACAGGTTTAAAAACAAAGTTGCTTTGATTATAAATAACTGCTAAGAACTATGATCTTAAAGCTCAATTTTCACAAGAGCTTCATTTCATCTTTAAACATAAAAAGGAACGGAAATGTTACGCTCCAGCTTACAAGCACATTCTTACATTTCAGTAACTAGAAAGTACAGGCCACAGAAACGGAAGGTCCTGATGTTTGCATAAATTTGTCAATACTCTACAAGCAAAATACAATCTTAAATGAAACTCGTCTAAAATCACCCAATAATACCTAATTTCTATTAGTTCTGCTGCCTTCTTGTCCCGTAAGACACAAACGCAAACACACCTTTGCTCATCATCTGGTCGTTTGATCAAATTGAACAGTATGTGTAGAAGCTGATCTCTCTCTTTGGGTTCAGGATGGAGGCAGGCTGTACACAGTATGAGTGGGATCAATTCCTAAAAGGTTATGGGTGGGGGAAAACCAAACAAAGTAAGAACACTTTGGGCATATATTCATTAATGGTGAAAGAAACTAAAAAGATGAATCCAGCCACATAACATTACAACAGTTGGAAAAGACATTTTAGAGTCTTGATCTCTTAATAAGTGACCTGAAAAAAATAAAGGTCTACAAAAGTTAGAACTATTTTCCTGCTAGGAAAAATCAGGGGAGAACCAGCACATAAAACGAAAAGCTCTGCAAAGATTAAATTAACATATGGAGGTCACCTGTAACCAGAATTAGAGGACAGTCATGGTTTCAATTGTCTTCACTATCTATGGAACTGAAGCAAGCTTCACAGACATCTATGGAACAAAGCTCCTATGGAAAAATGCCATGGAGTTAAAAATTACAACTTCCAATTAAGGATGCACAGTTCTGTGCACAAACTTGAATAAGCATTGAGAACATAAATTGGTAAAGGTGACTGCAGACAGATACCCCCTATTTTGTGTTGACTGAGAACTATCTGATTTTTTTAAAGGTCTGTTGATTTTTTTTTTTTCTTTCATAAAGAGGCAATATCTGAAGCTGAATTTTATTTTTAGAGCAATTAAAATCCCTTAAGGAACAAACTACAAAGCAAATACCGTGTAAAACATTAACTGAGAGCAAACACAATAGTTGAACCCTAAGCAATAGTTTAGACCTTCTCCTTTCTAAATATGTCTTCAAAGCTCATGGTATCCATTCCCAGGAAAAACAACTGTTTCTAAAACACGGTCTGAAAGTCCTTTTCCTTGATCTTGTTGATGTAAGCCTTTATTCCAACTGAATTTGGAAGCCAGAGCTTCTAGGCGATTTAATATTTTAGGGACAGAAACATCAGACTGGGAGGTCAGGGAAAAAGAACAAGACACCCTATTGTCTACACAAAAAGCCCTAAACGTGGATAAGTAATCAGGACACTTCCTTGCACATGTACAGTGTACTTTTGAGACATTCTCAGCAGAGAGACTGACAAACAAGCAGGTGACACTGGGAAACACATCTAATGCTCCTAGGAGAGATTACACAAAATTGGGAAAAATCTATGGTTATTTTTAATAACTTGGCAGGGAGGTGTCAATTTCTTCTTGCAGACATTCTAAGTGACCTGGTCATGATGTTCTGGAGAGTAAGCCTGTTAAACAAGGTGGACATGTGGACACACCAGTAATGACCCCCTCACTGCACAACTTGTATTTTTATTTCTCTAAACAGCAAATGTTTGTGTTTAAGTTAAACATAGAACAATACTCTTATTTCAGAGCAATGTCTGAGCTAGTCAACTCCTGACAAACTTTTTTTCATTTTACAAGAATACTACTCAGTGTGCTATTTCCCACCCCTGAAGATGAGCAAGACACAACCTATTTTAACATTATGTGATTCTGGAAAATATTTTGGCAATATTTAACTCGATTACGGTACAGACTAGGGATTTTACGATAGCAGAATGAATGTGAAAATATCCTACCCCCATTGCTTAAAAAGAGATCTAAAAGGACAGAAGGAGAAATGAGAAATAAATTGAACAATTTAGACGTTTCTATTTCTTAATACTTCTAAGTGAGCCAGTTTTGGGTGTTGGTTTTAAAACAGTGTAGCACAATGCAAAATAAAATGAAGTGAAAACCTGCATTAAAAAAGTTGGACAAATTACATCACATGATGAACTAAACTTTCTTCAGCTGAAAGCTCCTTTCCCTGTAGAATCTGCATGTTAGATTTCATTTTTTTTTATACTTAACATTGAGCTTTTGCACATTTAAAGTTTTGAGAAGTCAGGAGGGTTAACCTATTTAACTTTTGGGGTATTTTGTACTTCACAGAATTTTTTCTCCTGCATATACTGCTTTAATTCAAAAAGATTTGGAAGAATATTACAAAAATAACACCCCCGTCACACTACTTTAAGCTAAAATCTTTTAAATAGGAAATCAGACTGCATTTTGTAGATGCCCAACAAAAGTATTAACTTCACCATAAAGAACAAAGCTAATTGAAAAAGCTTTAAAACAAAGAACCCTCTGTTGTTTTAGTGAGATTGAATTTTCTGAAATCTACCCTAAGTTCACACTGTCCAACTGCTCTTGCAAGTATTCTTAAGCACTCCTATGAAAAACCTTTTTAAAATAAAATGAAATGGGACATATATGGGGGCTTTGTTTCATCTGCTGAAACCATCACATTGACTTCAGTTTCTTAGTATGTCTGAGTACCTACTCAAAAATCTCAACTGCTCACTCAGAACTACTGCTGTATTTCAAAATAGTGCCTTTTTTTTTTTTTTTAGCTTCTTATTGAATTTAAGGAAGTTAAAGTTGTCTTTTTCCATCTGAGTCTGCATGAAAGGAAGAAAACCTCAGAATATTCACCTAGAAACCACTACCTTTTGTCTGAAAGGCTAATAAGTAACCTAACACCATTGACACTGGGCAGATACAAGGCTGGTTCTTTACCTTGCAGAAAGCTGTTTATTATAGCTGATGGAATTAGCTGTATTTTCTTGTCCATTGGTCACATTTTCTCATGCATACTATGGAACAGAGTGTTCTCTGCATCATTGCATCAGTGCTTCTACAGTTCCTTCTATTAAGGGGAGTGGAGGAACAGTGAGAAGTCTTGAAGTGTTTTCTGTACTCCGTATAGACCTAATGGATGGGAAGGTAAAACTGGAAGTGCAAGGGACTTTTTATGGGACAAGAAGAACAAAACTGCTCTCACAGATGGACAAAAAAGATGGACAAAGTCAGCATCTTACAAGATAGCAAGGAATTTTCTGCCCATGTTGTTTCCATACATATTTTTTGCTAAGCATTCCAGCAAATCTTCCAAATCTTATTTCTACTCACTAAATACTGTCTTCTAGTTGGAGTGTTCCTTAGCAAAACAATTATCTCAAAGAATAAAATTAATTAGTGATAGTGCCAAGACAGCTTACTGCAATAGAATAAAAATAATTTTTATTATTTCAAATATTAATATAATAATATTGCAAATAGGTGACAATATATAGACATTATGATTGATTCTGTTAACTTCTTCCTTTACTTGTCAATGTTTATATTGTAAACCAATGCTATGTAACTCAGCCTCTGACAAAGAGTAAATAAAATAATATAATCAGCTGCAACTGAAATAGCTGCAGGTACTAACAAAGTACTGATATGGACTCTCTCGTGGAGGAACATATTTGAAGTTCAAAATTCATTTTTTCAGCTTGAAAATTAAAATACCATTAAATCATAGGATTAATGCACAACTCAGAACTTTGTGCTATTAATCTTACTAATAATAAAATCACAACTCTAATTACCTTTCATAAGATGAAACTATTATTCCAGGATCCAAATTAATCCTATCATAGATCCCACAGGGATGCTTTTAAATAAGAATCAATGCAGGTATAGGTGTGAAAAAAATTTAAACTTCTGTGTTTATATCTACTGTTTATTTGGAAACCTGCATGTAAAAGTTTGTGATACAACTAGTAACAATTAGCAATTTGATTCATAAATATCAAATTAACTCCTTGCATAAATGAATTATGTTAGGTTTAAAGACAGTGTTGAAAGACATCAGCTTTCAGACTAGAGATGAAAAGGATACTCTATGAGACTGAGCTATTTCATTCTAAGAAAACTACACCAGCTCCTCAATATCCAAGAGAAGGGAATTAAAGGGCTTAACCAGTTTTAAGTTTACATCTCATGTTGGTGGGGCACCCCTATCCCCAGAGCAAAAAGCCCTGCAAACCAAAGTCAACACCCCATGTAAGCCAGAAAAGGTCCTGCAAACAGGCTGTGGTCAACACTATTCCTGTTTTTCAGACACATGGTCTACAGAAGCCTATTGCAATTTAAGTTCTATAGAGCAAAAGAAAGTACTGCAATTGTTCATTTAAATTTCTCTATTCTCCTGTATTCTGAGAAAGAGTAATTTATAAGATACTGATGGCTGACAATTTTCATGCCCAGGACTAACACTGCAATAATGGGTGAGATGAAGGATATAAATAATTAAAAGAAGCGTTCCTTGATTAAGAACAAGAGTAGTAAAATATTAAGCCAATTAAGTTTACTTCGGCCCAAACTCTATTAAACTCTACATACTGTAAAGTGTGGAAGTTGTAATACAAACAGGATTACTCCTGTTTTCTGACCAAAATACATTGACTTCCACATCTTATAAAAGGTAAAAAATAGTATTGCACTGATTAGCTATCATAAAAATTTTATAAGATTGCTTTTCTCTAATTACAGATTTGCAAAAGAAATTTTTTATGGTACACCTCTTGACAAATTTTGGTGGCTGATTTTACTTTCGGGTGTTTTTGCATCTTAAATGTGTTTTACTTTTAAGTGGTAAAAAACAATTGAGAAAGCAGATTCCAGTGTAGATCAATTTATGAACTCAGGCTGCTCATTTACAAGAAGTGTTACCACACACTGCATACCCAGCCAACAGACTTTTTTTTTTTTTTTTTTTAAGAATTGAGTTTAACCATTTTATTACTGTTCATTCCAATTATTATTTGGATTGCAGTGCCTCCTTTGTTTGTGAGTGCATTCACATACAAATCTAAATATTGACATACATTTTCAAGTAGTTAGGATAACCTACACACTTGAGATAAAAACAAAATTAAATTTCTGTGTTATTACATGGAATTTTAATGACTACAGATTGCTTTCAGGCAATTATCCTGTGTTATGCATTATTGATTTTACCCAGTTAAACTGTTTTTTTAGAAAGGATCTCCTCAGCCACCCTACTCAGTACTGTCTTTCTTTCTTACCTTCCATTGGAACCTAAACTACAGACATTGAAGAACAATTGAAACTGCATCAACAAACAAAAATAAATAATTTTAAAATTGTGCCAACTGTAATATTTACTGGAACACTTACTATCAAGTTAGGCGGGTTGCTACTGATCTTAACATGGCAAAAAGCAAAGCAAAATTGGCTTCTGAATCTCTGATAAAGGACAATAACTACTGAGAGATTGTCAGGCTCAGCAAACTCAGTTTCTCCAAAATGAGAATGCATAACACATAATTTTCAGCTTAAGATTTTGCAACCAATTTCAACATGATGGATGCTTAAAGAACAAAGGTTTTACAGGGAGTCATCCAAAAAATTATGTTTAACTCTCATACCCAACACACTGAAAATATAATACCTTAAATACTACCACTCATCTTTTCAGGGCAGACTGGAATTATAATTTGAACTTGGTGCAGATCTTTCTCAAATTACTGATTTTCAGGTATATTTTTACATCACTTCACTGTAACATTGTGTAAAACTCTCATTATAACATTGTTTTTGGACAAAAGTAAAAGTTGTATCTTGCTGAAGAGAGCCTAGTTCTTAGGTTAGCTTTTCATAACATTGATATTAGTAAATACTAATAGATAGTCTACCCAATTTTTACTTCAGATTCCATGACTACATGTGAAAGAACATTACAATAGTTCTAGCAATGTGTGGCTAGTAACTGAAAAAAGGTATTTTTACAGCAAATTTTAATTCTTGAAACATTAAGCAACCTGTGCAATCCAGTTACTCAATTCTCACTTGTGGCTTTTTCAAGTAAACTGAAACAGATAATTCATTTAAGGCAAAAATATATGTAACTTCAACTGTAAACCAAAATAAGTACAAAATAGGCTAAAAAGTGACAAAAATACTAAATTAATTACACAGATTATGCTACAAGCTGCAAAAAGAAGCCAAAATACCACTTCCTGTCAAGCAGAATGAAGGAAAGGAATAAGTAAGAAATCAGAAATTAAGCACTGATCCAGGAACATTCACAGAATTTTTCTGAAATACTATTAACAGAACCATTTCCAGAGCACCCAGTTAACATCCCCACTGCCTCAGGAAAAAAAGGGCTATTATGAACTTTCAAAACACAGCGTATGTTTTAAGCTCACTGTATCAACTGCTGATAATTACATGTATGGTAAAAAATTTTAGATTACAGGATCAGTACAAATTTCTTGAGGATTTTTCAAATCCTTACAATGAATTTACTAAAACACACTACTAAGTCTACCATACTGTAGGTCCCATCAACAAGGACTAAAACTTGCTCAGCAAGCTATGGATACTTCAAACCCTTATTTCAGTGTCAACTATAAGGCCTCCAAATTTTTGTTAATGTTTTTTCTTCTTTTTTTTTGCACATTGGGTAATGTGCAGTATTTACAACAAAGCACACAAAACTAGTAATTTTTTTCCCCACTGTCAATCACAGTTTTACTTTCCTATGCTATGCAAGAATGACTGTGCAAACAACGATCTTTAGTTCCATTCAAAATACATGTTACATTTTCATCATTTAGTTAGTCTCATTTTAAAGTTCAGGAAAACGTATAAGCAAGATTGTAAAAAAATGAGCAAAGAGTTAGATTTTATGAACCTTATCTTGGTTGATACACGGAGCTTCAGGAAAAAGACATTAAAATAACTATTTTGTTCAAGTATATAGTGCTGCAAAAGAATCTGAACATTAATCCCTATTAAAATAGACAAAATAAACCAAGTTTAATGTTTGAACTTATAGCCTCTGCTCTTTTTAACATGTATTAACATGGTCTTCTCTAACAAAAACATTTATGCCGTCACAAAAAGATGGACCTACAGTAACAGTCTTGCTGAATGCTAATACGTCCCTCAAGCAAAAGAAAAAATATTAGGCTACCATGCAGGTTTACTGAACTCACCTGACAGAGGTGTAAAACCATTTTCTAGGAGCAGAGATGCGTGCACAAAAGTAAGAACATGATAGCAAGTAACAGTCTTTCATGAAATTAGACACAACATCTTCAACATGAACAAGAAAACATTCTGATAAATACTAAATGTAAAATTTCAGGGTTCCTCACCTCTCGCTTTGCAAGTAGCACATTAGGAACAATATGAGGCAGGCAGCGTCCCAACATTAACATGACACTTTTTTCACTGTCTGCAATCCGAGATACCTAGAAAACCAAGATGCTAGTTTGCTTTTTTTAAAAAGAAGCACAGAACAGAAAAATATCCTCGCAGGGGAGTAAGGGTTGCAGCAGGCTGATCACTTACCAGAAAAATATTTAAATTACTCCCACACATTATGCTGTAAGTTTTTGACCTTTCAGTAACTTCAAAAGCATTAATCCACTTCTAGAGACTCAAAACTTTCCAGTAATTACACATCTACTACTAGGTTTCATATTTAAGCTAAAATCTGAAAGTATATCCTTATTTCTTAAGTTTCATGCACATAGATTCATCTCCCCATCTGTGCTCGTCTTATTTCAAAGCAATTATTGCTTGTTTAACTACTGCTGCCATGCAAAATAAAGCATATTTTAGTTTATGTCGACTGGGAAACACACCTCTGATCCCAAACGGCTGTCTGCTGACATCCGACAGAAAGACAGTAGTGCTTGATGGAAAGCTGGTGACAATTTCCTGAAATATCGTCAAAAAGGGAGTGGGGGGAAAAGCATAAATCAGAAAGGTGATAAAACAAGTCCTTTCACTCTGGTTTAATCAGTTGGGTAAAATGACACTCAGAAAGCATGTTTCAAGTGAAGTGTAATGCAAAAGTTTTTGTTTAAAATCATCTTTGACTTTTAGGGTATATAGTTTGTTGCAAGAAAAAAACCTGGGTGTCCCAATTAATAAATTACTTTTAGTTCTGAAATATGTAATGTCTTTCAAACTGCTGCACAGACAAAAATAGGATTAAAGCACGAAGAAGAGGAAGTTTTAGCAATACAAGAGGAAGCACACAATTATGCAGACAGATGGGTGTGGGCACAGAAATCACAAGAAATGGTATTTTTGCTTAATGCTCCGATTCTGCACATTCCATAAAAGCATTTGAGTAGTTAGCCAACTTACAAGCTTCAGCATTAAATAGACATTGCTCAACTGCCACTTTGGGATCGAAACATTGGATTCAAACGCATTGCCAGAACCTCAAAATTAACTGCAAATTGCTGTCTAAGCCATCTGTAGAAGCACTACCTCATGGCCACACACAGCACCAGCCAATGCAGCCGAGCTACTTAAAGTGATAAGCTTTACATATAAATACATATAAAACCCTGGTAACAATCTCAAAACACCTTTGTCTGAAGAGGACAATTTGGCAAAAATGTTATCAGAAAACTGTTACTATTACATTAAACAGGCAAGAAGCAACAGCATCTTATTTTCCCTCTGCCTTATCTGAGGCCTGTACTTAGATGCTAATCTAACACTGCTTCATCCACTATATTTAAAGAGGAAAACCAACATTTGTCTTCCAAAACATGCAAAGAAAACACCTCATTCTGTATCATTATCTGCAGGTTGAATCCTCTAATGACACTGTATGAGTTTAAGAAAGGAGGCACAATTACTATTTCTTATCTGTGGAAACAGTTATCATCTTTGAATTTTTTAAAATGCACCTAGAGTGCACAAAATGCTACCCACATGCAAGTATGCGTACGAACATATACTTTTATCTAATAGATGGAAACATAACAGTATTTTTAGTAAATACACCATCATTCACCATTTTCTAAACAAAATGCTCATTAAGAATCAAAAGTTTCTACGTATAATTGTTTAAACTATTCCAGGAGGATACAGATAAATACACCAGTTTTCCTCTTCTCACTATTTAGAAAATATGAAAAATAGGAATTTATATTTATTACTTAAAATCAAGTTTCTTTCTTGACAGTATGGATTTTCAAAACACATTTTAAATTTTAAAGAAGGAAACATATTTTAATTCTAGTCAGCATAGTTTTGTGCAAGTTTCACTTCAAAAAAGTTAGTGCTTATATTGTAAAATATGCTTGGCTGACAGATTTACAGGCTGTCTTCAAGGCTTTACAGTTTTTTTTTACACTGGGAGAATAGGAGCAAGCCTTGCAAAGCCACAGCTTAAGAGAGCAACAAGGCCTTGGCCAGCCCTTTGCCCAGGCTGTCCCTCACCTTGGCATTTGTTCCATAAAATGCCAGATCCTTTGCCACTTGGAATCCTAATTTAAAACTTACATAAGGGCAAACTAACTAAATATGACAATATGTCACTGAATTTCCTTGAGTTAAATAACAGCAAGCTCTGGGCAGCATGGATCTTGTTACAATTGCCGGCTATACGTGAAGTCAAGGAAGCTTCTTTTTGACAAAAATCTAGCAAAATCCTTGATGGTTATGCTGGACAGGAACAATGAAAAACTGAGGCCTCTTGCACACAAGTCAGTGGAAAGTCTCTTCAAGGGCTAACGGATGGCAGTAGTGGAGATGTTCAAATATATGAAAGTACAAAGAATATATGAAAGTATATATGAAAAATATATGAAAGTACAAAACCCAAGTACTGCTGTTTTGTTTCATAGAACTCTGACAAAAGAGTGAATTTACTCAAGAAAACAGGACTGTTACACACAGAAAACACCTTCTATTTGATGCAAATTACCAAACACCTTAAATTAGTTGAATAAATACATGTGGTGCACTCTATTTAAACTGCTGCTACTGCTTTCTCCTGCAATCTGTTAGATAAGGTATTTTTCCAGTGATGGCCATGCCCTCATTTGCCATCACGCAGCATAGCTGCTCTGAGTGCAGTCACACAAAGCAGGCTCACTTGCACTTCTATCCCCTCTTCCCACCTGGGCAAGATTTATGCCAAGAATCTACTCTCTAGCTATAGTATCTTGCCTTTTAGGATACAATTTTAGGTTTTAGTTACTCTTAATACATTCTGAGTAAGTTGTAGTAATTGTCTTCTACAAATAATCACCCTGGACTGAAATCAATAAATATCCAGCACTTCCTATTGTGCTGCTTCTCCTACAGATCTCAAAATACTTGATAAATAACCTATTTTTTAGTGAAAAAATTACTGTATTATTACAAACCTAGTGCATAATCCAGGAAGAAAATTTAGTACTAGATACTGTTCTATAAAACATTGTATCAAATATGGTTTCTTATGACCCTTCATTGACACTTTAAGCCCAAAGTGGAATACAAAAATAGGTACATATTACACATGCTTACTTATTTCTGCAGTAGGGAACTTCCGAAGCTAACTCAATGGGGGTTCATTGCTTCTTTGAACTACTTTGCCAATTAATCCATACACTGTTATATTTAAAACAGCTGTAAGCAGCAAAACAAATGCTGTTCTTCTAGACTCTACTGTCGTAAATCCCACTGGAAATACATAGCTCCTTCTTCACTTAGTGATTTAATTCTATTTTGATACACATACTCACTATCCCAAACCATTAATCTAATATTGATGCACTTAATGCCACACAGCACTAACCATTAATCTGAGCAAAGTGGCAAACAAGGCACAAATGAAAGTAGGTGGACAATTATTCAGCAATCAATTCAAAACAGCTCTAAGTTTTGATTATTACATAGCCTAGATATTCAGCTACGGTATGAAAGAAATTTAAAAAGAAAAAAAAGCCTCTAGAAAGCTTAAATGAAACCACTGACTATTCTCCAGAAAAATCTAAGCTGTTTTACTTTCCTGTTAAACACTAGTATATTCAACTAAAAGAGATATGCCATGAGACTCTAAACTACTGTATTCAGAAATGAGAAATCTTTCCTCCTGTCCAATAACCAAGATATCCCTGAAAAAGTGCTCCCGACCCTAGAAGTCAGTACAAGAAGTTCAGAAAATCTAGAGAAAGCAGAATACTTAGGATTTACAAGAAAAGGCAATTACTAGCAGGGATAGCAACTCTTTTTTTTAATTCTTTTTCTTGCCCCCCTACAGCTTGCATTTATTTTCCATTTGCACAGTATGTCACACAGATTTCTATTTTGTATTTTCAAATGAAAGATAATTCTAGAAACGTATTACAGTACCAATATCAGCAAAAAACATTAAGTGAACTGACAAAATACAAAGCAAAATAGCTGCCTGTTTCCCTAGGAACAGCAACAGTAAGATCATAAGGTGATGGACTTGCACATCTTTGTTCACAATGGCAATATGAGAAACCGCACGTACCCTCATTAAGTCTGTAGTCCATGTTACTCCCGATCACTACACAGTGGTTTATCTACCGTTTTAATGAACAACTCACTTCCCCTCTTCACCATAAAAAGACTTGTACCGATTGGAGAGGCTTTCTCAAGAGCACTTAGACACATGAACTCAGTCTCCAAGTAATAACACAACATGAATACCTTATTTTAGTTAAAAGAATCACAGCTACCCAGTGAAGACTTGCCTCAAAACCAAAACACAGAAAAGTATGTATCCTTTCTGATAATTAAAAAAAGTAAAAATAGTATTGCTCTCTTAGATACCCTATTAGAGTTATACACATCTACATAGGAACAACAAAAATTTTTTCCAACAACTCTATGAACAGAGGAGAATTATGAAATTAAAACTTAAAAGAGAATCTTTTCTTCCCATTGTTGCCGTAGGGTTTTCATGAATTTGTAGATTTTTATACTTCTATGTAGTTTCTTGCATTCAGAGCAGCTAGCA